>SJOL01000802.1:2702009-2844783 GCA_004794785.1 Opisthorchis felineus | reverse complement strand
GATGTCAAGTCTTTCTCTGTACATACATTAATGCACATTATCCCATCTGATATCTCCTCAAACTCACCATGCTTTTCTAACCTCATCCCATTCCCTCGTCTTCCCAAGCTTAGAACTTCGACAATAGCAGATATGGACGGCCTTGTTGGCTGTTATCCACTCCACCTGGCCTATGAAGCTACACCCGCAGGCATCCCCAACTGGACCAAAAGAACTCTAAAAGATCCCGCTGCTCAGAGAATTGCACATCCCAGCCCAATGACCTTTTGTGTGACGTCCATTACGGGGCTGTCCAAAAACCGAAGTATGTCAGGCCAATGATGGCACGGCACTGCCATACCCAGTTTGATAGCATACCCGCAACTATTTTCTTCCAATTCTCCACTGTACCCTCCCGCCCACTCGTTCTATTAACTGCAAATACGAATAAGCTCCCCACCTGGCCCCAGCTGCCTGCATGATTTGTTCATTCCAAACTGCTGAACCTGTCGTACGAATTTAACCATTTAGGTGGATTCTCAGGCTGTGCTCCCGACAAAAATCAATAATTTTCTACACAGCTCGCGTTGTGGCTCGTGTGTTGGCACCATCTTACTCTTCCAAGGAACTATTATGCCCGGCTTCACAACAGCGACACCAGTGAGTCTCTACAGTTTCACTGTACGCCATGTTTCTGAGATTCCTGTTACCATTTATCCGCCTTGCTAAACTCTCCACTTCATCATCTCCACTTGCGCTTTTTGTGACTCTGGCCATAAGCCCAACAGTCAAGAGCCACGAGACCTCAGCGGTGGTTTTAGGTTTTAGTTCAGCTTGACCAGCTGGACGACGCCAACTCTGCTGCTCCACAAGATCTGATGTTCTAGTTCCTCATTTTCAACCACTTACACTTTTCTTGTCATGTGTCAAACAAGAAGCCTCTTGTTTTGCCCTCCCTCGCTTTGTTTTTGCCCGCCACCTGCAAATCCTACCGACCTGATCTTGCTCGATGTTCTCTCCAAAAAAAGCATAGTAACTGTGCATCCCTGCCCGTGTCGGCTTAGTGATGACCACGTCTACATCGGATAACGCCCCCACCTATGACGCTGTCCCTTTTCCAAAAACCCCTGTACCCACTAACCTGATGAAATATAACTGGTGAAACATTCAAACCAAAGGGAAGGATATTGTATAGGAATAACACAAAAGGTGTGCTGATAGCGGTAAGATAACTGAGGGCTTCGTCCAGTGTCATTTGAAGACTGGCATCTTTTACATCAATTTTTGAAAACGTACTTGAACTTGATAAACGATATAGTACATCTTCGGGCTCTTCTGTAGTGCACGTGCGCTGTAGTAACCGCGTATTTATCGTTAGCTTGTAATCTCCACAAATTCCCGGGGTATTACCGTCGGCCTTTAGTGGAGTAACTATCAGAGTTGCCCAATTCGATGATTCGAAAGGAGTCAGCATTACTTGTTACAACTGTGTATATCTTTAAAATTGCCTCCCATCTTGAATGACTGCCTTCCTGGTTCTCAATTCAAATGAACCGCCCCTTTTATTTTTGATATAATTGAACTCTATTTCATCTTGGCAAAGACCTTTGTATCATCCGTTATCCTCGCTACGCAAATCGTTTTCACTCTCTCAGATATATTATTTTTGTACCGAAACTCTGGTCAGCCATAGAATTGTTTTAATGCATCAATTTGCGATCCGGTTGTGGTCACGCGTTAGCTGTTGATCCACATCGGCTTTGCTTGGTTTTTGGAGCACCTCACCGTTTGTCGAAAACCGCTGAGGTTTGTAATTTTGTATCCGTGTAACTACTTTTATTTTTAAAGTACAGCACACTTGCGTAACCATTCGTTCGGAGTTTTGCCGGTTTGGTTGCTTTGTGCTCGTTGCTCAAACAATCGAAACAGTCGTTACATTCCTTTCTCACACACTGAATTTAATGCTTGACAGACAGGTTCACGTAGGCCAAAATGGAGTAATTTGTCTCTTGAGAAATATAGGATCTCCCGCGGCTTCGAGGTTCACCCTGGGTATTCGCATGCCACCTGTAGCCCCAGAAAATTTAGGTATCAGTTGTTCGAATTCACTCTCACTTACAAAAGTCAGTAAGGGTATACAATTTCGCAATGAGCGCAAAACTTTGAGTCCGATAATCGATGGTCCTGAGGTTAAAACTGCAAAATTACAACCACTAGGTGCACCTTGGGGCAATCTCACAGGAATCGTACAAATACCAACCAGAGGTACAGCATATCCAGTGGTACATCGGATATTAACTTCTCTAGGCACTATCACAACACTGAGGTAAAATGCAGTTAGATCCGACTGTGGAATAATGGACTCAACACCACCAGTGTCAACAATAAAATCATGTTTTTGACCAGAAGCGGATAACAAAGTTTCAAGAACATGTGACGAGTTTGGGAGAAGAATGGATATAGAGAGGGTAGGGATATCGGCAGTTAACGCTTTCAGGATCAGAAGTCAAGTGACACACATTTTTTGACTTACAGACAAGTTGAATTTGTTCAGTTTTCCCGCGGATAAAGCACTTCGCTTACTCGTGACGGCATGAATATCTGGAATAATTTCATCTACAAGATTCACGTTTCCCAAATTTTTGGACCGCTGAATTAGAATTACAATGGTTGGAGCGACGTATTAATGTATTCAAGGCACAAGTATTTGTTCGAGGTTTTATTGTGTTGTCTATCTGCATCCCTGAAATATTTCATTTAGAGTAATTTAACAAAACCGGTTCATCAGCCTTCGTTAATGCTTCACATCTTCATGCTGCTCAATTATTTTCCGAATAGTTTGAAATTGTTGATCCAGATAGAGCAGAAGCTTCTGTTGTAATTCGGGCAACTGAATGCCAGCAATGAGTCTATCACGCAGTTGATCTTCTGGTTGGACGCCGTAGTCATATTTGGCTGCCTGTATCCGTAACTCCAATACAAAATCACGAACCGGCTGAGAATGGGAGCGCATCAACATATTGAACCTAGCTCTTTCGGCTGCTACGAAGTTAATCTGTTTGAAATGTTGCAGAACAGTTTTCTTCAATACATTATAAGAAATATTGGTTGCAAATTCAGGATATACTAAATTCTTAATCAATGTGTACGCCTCCTTGCCAACATAAGGTAGAAAATACGCCGCGAGTTTCTTATCATCCATATCGGATTTTGTAAAACAACATATATAAAACCGCTCAAAATAATCTTCTACTTCTCGCGCGGTTGAATTAATACTTAATGCTTCCGTTTCGGAGGGTATGATGAATTCCAATAGTGACGCCAAAACGTAGTAATTGAGTTCAGCACGCATAGCAGTATAACCAAACGAACTAGAAATTCTGAAGTCGGCACTGCGTAACAAGTAGCACGTATGTATTCAAATAGGGGTGCATGTATAGCATTTGGAAAATTAAAACAAGAGAATAAGGAATAGAGCCGCTCAGTATCCGCACAATGGAACTGATTTCTTGAAAGCCGCGACGTTTTCAGGGTTACCACTTAATAGTATAAAATGTCTACGTATATTGAATTACTCTGCAAATTATCTACATGAGTGATTTGTTAAGGTGAGTGAAGCTTCAAGGTCATCAATCGCCACCGACTGTGAATACATTGCCTACTGCAATAAAATATCGCGAATTGCAGTAAAAGATGAATCGCTTACTATGGATGGAAGTTGCGGATAGTTCTGGAGCTGAAATAATTCACTGAACTTTCTTGGAACTACATGGCCCTTGTGGATGCGAAATATGCGGAGGTGTCATTCCTTTAAGCAGTAGTCGTAGCGGTAGTCGTAGTAGTCAGACATTTACTCACAGCCGTCCATTAGCTCCTCCTTTCAGCCGAAATTACGGACTCACACAAACTACCGGGACAAACTCTGCAGAGATTATGTGCTTCGGTCCAGGTCAACGTCATAAGACGCGTTCTTTGTGGACCGGTTAGAGAGCACGCCTCTGCGTTTTTTGGACAGGCCGGTGGCTAAGAGCCAAAAGTAAATTGTCATTATTCTGTGGACCCAACTTTGGGACAAGCCTGAAGGGCATCACCACACGGCGGGCAAGGTTTAACATCACGAAAGTCAACGTGATATGATACGCGATCCGTTGCACACCAGCGGTCACTGCTACCAGCAGGCCAGTGACAAGGCACACAGAAGTCCAAGTCCGTGTCCCTAGACCGCCATCACGGTTGGGGTGTGGTATCCTCGACCACCGACGCCAGGCAGTCAGTTGCAGATGTTGAGCCTTGACGCAGCAGGATTTGCCCCGGATCAATCAGCTGCTTAATGATGGCTTTGGCCCTCCTGGGTTCGGCCCCTGAAGCTTATCCACCACTCGGTTCAGTTGTTTACGCATGCCGTCGAAAACTGCCGGCAGTGGCTTTGGAACCTTGTTCCGGTAGGTTGTAATCCGACAGCGACCGTTGGTAGATTGGGAAGCAACCTAGGAAAAAATCTATGATGAATGTTTCTTACTGCTTGGGACCAACCGATCTCTAAACAATGAGAATGAAGGGATGCACAGGAGCCACATCGCCTGGTAGAAGGGGCATGTGCATCCCAAACCACAGGCGTCAACCATCTTGGAGCACCTGGGTGCTTGCACCACGCACCATTAGTTAGTTAGCGCAGTTTGACCTCACCTTGTTTGTTCCAACACGAAGGCATACATACCCGTACGCCCCGTACCAATGCCATCCTTGATCAGCAGGGTATACAGCTAGTATCTGCAGGCCGGATGATAGGTGCTTTAAAAAACTTGCCCAAGCCGGTTTGTTGCGTGCGTTTTTCCGACACTTGCTACGTCTGGGAAGCGTCGCAACAACGCCAACTGCTGCCATCTGGAGAAGCGTGTGGCTATTGTGAACATCCCCGACTCCAACACAAGCACAGGTCAGGGCTCACAAAGCTCCACCAGGACCGAAAGCATATCATCCGTCACAACAAAATCAAACCATCTGTCACTCACTCAGCAGAGATGGCCGACAATTTCGGCGGTAGCTGCATATGTTCTGAATGGTAAGGGGCTGAATTCCTCGGCTAAAAGTGCAGCGCTTCGCACGACGGTATTCCATGTTTTAGGAGAAACCTGAAGGTACCCAACTCCTCTTCTATTAGCCGTCGATTTACCGGAAGCCGAATGTACAACAACCTAGAAACCTGTGTTGAAGAAATAATAGGTGACTGCGAGATGGTTCCCCTGCCTCCTTAGAGAAAACCGCAATGGACAGCCGGTGTTCGTGTACTGTTTTCATTATTAGAGTACACGCTCAGCTTACTAGCTTCTTCGGATTCCGTCTGTCTTGAAGGTTTCCTGCTGCATTTGGAGTACACCCACTCGTAAAGCAAAACAGCGTTGGTGTTTCGATTACTGGATGAACGCACGAATACCACATAGTTATCCTTCATGTATTCATTTAACGCCTTCTCAAACGCCGTGAGGGTTGAAAAGGATACAGCCTCCAATTTCTCAACAAACGTATGTGAATCCACTTCTGAAGCCATAGCACAGCAAGTTCAAAGTCGAATGCGCGCTAATTATTCAGAAGGGGGATGAAGTAAAACAAATTGCGAAAAAATGACGGTAGATTAAAGTGATTTTTGATTTGAGTACATACGCAACAAAAGCCAACGTTGTGAAGTGAAAAGTTTTATTCCGCTTGCAAACGTCTTGCAGAGAAAAGCATTGTGCTTCTGAGGTGAGGCTGGGTTGAGTCTTCGCCATTGCAAGATTACTCTGCCGTGCTGAGAACTTAAAGAGCGGTTCTATACACTTTTCGCTTGTGCCTTTCAGGTGAACATAAGGCGCTGAACTAAAAGGACAAATACAACCAGGGAAGTTTGGGCGAAAGCCTCCATCCTGTGTATCAGTCCGTGAATCCTTGAATCCGTGACCAGTTGAACTAATCATCCGCGATTTTTTCCGCGCGGCCTTTCAATCTTGCTTACTATATTTTCGTGTAATTCGTAATTCACATCCTCGTGGACGAAGCATCCAGTTACTCATGAGTTCATGGAGTCTATCCTGGCCAAGCTTGCCGTGTATAATTCCGCTGATATGCTTCGACATATCAAGCAGGTTTTGCTTAGTTACATTCCGAACTTACCCATCGGTATTGTCGTCATCATGACCATTATGTGTGTTTTTGCCGCTTCGTTATATTCACAACGTCATGTGCGGAAGCCACTCGTTGTTGAAGGGCTGAAATCGTGCGCAGTCTTAAACGCTTCTGAGGTTGCAACGCTGCGTGGTTACATTGATGAGTGGATAGGATCATCTACCGTGCCCTCACCAGAACTGATTTCAGTTTGGCTTCAGGCGCTCAATACGGAATTGGCCTCATTCCAAGTACCGATATTACCCACTTTAACTAACTCTTGTCTCAGGATGAACTTCCTATACTTTTGCATTCCATTGAACCTCAGCCACCTTTTAATTTTCATCTTACTCAAGCTGATACGATGAGATCCGGCGAGTTCGACGAATCGGTAATTCAAGTTACCCCATTATTACTGCATCAGTTTACAAAACTAGATGTATATTTCCCCTTGTTAGTACTCAGGTGTCAACTAAAATCTCTTGGATGTGACACCGATACCTCGGTCGTTCTCCGGATAGTCGATTTCTCTTCCAAGGTTTGTTTGCATTTTCACTCACTGTCAAGCACTTTTTAGGTGAAGGCACTCATTACACATAATGAGCACGAGCTACTTTCCGTTAGCATGCATCTGTGCGCTGATCCGATTTTCAGAGTACTTCCTGATGAGCAGAAAATTGATGTAAACGCAGTGTTACCATCGATCATTTCTTTTTAAAGGTTACTGGTATTAAAAGGTGTTTGCTGAAAGCCCTTCTTCGAACCAAAGTGTTTTGGAAACCCGCGAGTGTAAGCACAGTGCACGTCAACCAGCTGGGTTCCCCAGAGTTCGTGTGTTCTCATTCAGATTCTACTGGAAAGCAAGAGAAGGGCACCAATGTAAGTCAAATATGTACAGTTTGAGGTTGCTTCGTTCGTGCCCACTCCGGTTCGATTTTCTCGCAGGATAGGAACACGTTTTTGTCTTGTTTTCTACAGTGATTCTGTCTGGCGTTGACCCAATATAGAACCGCGTTTTATACCGTATCTTTGCGTAGTAAAACCTCACATCCTACCTGCAGGTTAAATATGTGGTGTAGAAATTCGGTTTGGTCCCGTAAGACATACCAGGCCCGCAGAGATGAGGATGCAGCACTTCGGAAGCAACACCAATTGGTATATTGTGGATGACCGGAACCAAGGGTAAGTAAGCTGTAATACTGGTGGCAGTGAGACTACAGGGGGGAGAGAAACGGAACACCAACGGAATTTCAAGTTGAGACAACACACGAATTCGAAAGACAAGCAGTCCGGGAGTTACTATACAGCTTTCTCCGACAAAAAGACGAAAAATCTCGAGCACGTAAGAGAGGAGTTCGTGGTACGACAAAATTATGCAAACGTGGCAACAAGCAAACAGAACTGATGCCGTGTAACAGAATGCAGAGATTAAGCAGTCGCCGTTCTCTGGGATTATAAACTGCCAACTCCTGCATTTCAGTGGCATCTGAGTTGATGGGTTGATGTTGTTGGCCCACACTACCGTGGTCAAGAAGTTGCACAATGGATTGCCTGAACGAGTGACTGCGGAAACTCGCTAGCCAGGTGACAAAAAGCCGGATGAACAACCATCTGCAGCTACACAGTTGAAGTGGGTGTGACTACCGTTCGCATTCCCTGATCACGGTGAGTACGCATCCCGTGAAGTCGAAAGGGGGATCCTTTAGCCAGACGTATGAAAACCAAGTGTTACTAAACAGATATGCAGTCGATTCGGCCGGTATCCAGAGACCAGGGCTGTTACGCAACCAGGTCCGGGGAATGGCCAAAACCGACGAGTACCAGGCGTTACTCTTTCAGGGCCATGGCGGTGCCAGTCTGTGTGATTGGTTTCCCGGCGGAGGAAGTACTGAGGGTAAAACTCCGAGTAACATGCGACACTGGAAAGATCCCAGTGAATTTATGCAGTGCTAAAGGTTCTTAAATTTTATTTTAATGACTGGGTCTAGCAAATGAGGGCGCAGAGTCTAAGTATAGCGTAAATAGGTGTACACCGGTGTAAGGCGACAGGCTACAAGGTGGCGGGACGCCGTCATGCACCAAAAGCCTGCTACTTGTCGGTAGGTAGCCGGCGCCGGCGATGCCAGACAGATGGTTTGTTTTTAGCAAGGTAGAACCCCGTGTTCTTAGTAATAGTGTGTTTGTAGCTGGCATTGGTTGGAAACTCATGTGAAAACTAAAGTCCCAACTTCAGGGCGAATGGAAGGTTCGCCCAGGGGAGAGTTCTGCATGTTTATTTCATCTGTCAATGTTGGATAACGTCTACTGACTAACAGTTCACAAAATGATGAAGTGTCACTTTTCAGGATGGGCAGTACAGAAGTAGTTCCCTCATGTCGACACCAACGGTAATGGCTGAACTCCATGTTTAAGCTCCGGGCCTTGCTGCTGCTGATGTTGTTGGCACTGGAGCACTGAAGAAGCAGTAAATCCAGACCGATCAAAAGCTCACAAAATATCAAGACATACCAGCTCACCTGCCCGTCAAAAGCCGACTAGGATCAAGTGCATCAAGCGCCGCAACATGTAGAGAGTAATCGTATAGACTGACAGCGATTCCGCAAATGCAAAACAGGAAGGTTTTCAGAAACGATGGATATCCGCTGAACTGTCCAAATGGTTCAACAAGGACTATTACACAAGTGTATCCATCTAATTTGTTCAACATGGGAAGTTAATTTTTCCAAGGACTGCAAGAACGCTACCGTGGTTTCCTCATTCAAATGGCACACAATAACCGTAGAATCGGCTCACTTTTTAGTTCCGACAAAATGTTGGTTAGCTTTGGATGTGGATATTTTGAATGAAATCGTTCCAGAGGGTCAATGTGTATTTCCAAGCCGGCGTAGCTACCCTGCTGTAATTTTCTCAACGAGACAAATACGAGAGGAATGCTGCGAACGTAATCAGCTACCATATTTCCCATCCGTTGACCTGACAAGGGTTTAGGTTCAGTGTATAGAGGAGCATTGTGAATCGTTTTTCAAAGGTGTTGACTGCTCGAACAAACTTTTCAATGCCGCCACATCTTTTCACCATGAGATGGAGGTTCGGGCACTGAAAGCACGTCCGCCGATTTCAGTCTTGACACATAGGTAAAACAATTCCATTTCTTAGCACCAGCTTTATTTAGCTGCCGAGACGTGTCGAAATATGGGACAGGGTTTGGCTTTCAAATATCGTCTGGATGATCGCCTGGCCATTTCATGGCGCCCACTAGAAAAACGAACGCCACTACATGACAAGAAGGACCGTATATTGCCTTCTGATGATTTTACTTTGTTGACACATTTTGATATGGGCTTGCAACACCTAACGACGACATTCGTGTCTGCAGCATTCCTTTTTGGCTTGAATCTGAATATTTGGGACATTTTTGCTTTCTGTCAACCTGTTCCCGAAGGCAAGAGAATCTATCAAACGTATGATTCTAAGCTTGAGAGTATTCTCCCCCGGCCAAACGATCGAAGCTGTTGACCTCGTAGATATCAGATACCATAATCGCATCGAGAAGTCTCCAAAAATTTACCTGGAATAATTGCCTTCTCCGAGTGAGTAATATCTTGGTCTAGGGCTTCATGCGATTTAGCATCCGCCGCAGAGTTAGGCCGGCATTGGGATTGCACTCAGATCCATAGTTGCGTGTCTCTTCCTCGACCGGGTCCACGTAAGCGGTCACTTTCGCACTGTCCTTTGTGAGCCTTCATAAGAATCCGCACTATCCGAAATAATACACGTTCATTATTTGTGTAGTATGACCTCTGATTCGGCGATAGCAACTTTTTATTCGAAATTAGCCTGTTCATCCAGCACACTCCAGTTATTGTCCTAGTCGCTGACAATCTCAGTGCATGTTTGAGTTCATCAGAGGCGCAATTTAGTGGCCTGTTCAGTTTTTGGCTCAAGACGTTATCACAGTGATGATCGTCTTTTGCAGCTTTGCACTGACCATTAATTTTTTCTTACTAGTACTGGATTCAGACGGCGTTGCACCACCTGGCGTCCCCCTATCAGTGGACATCCATGAAGCCAGATTGGCTTCATACCCATTAACACTCGGTGGAGAGGCTCTTTTTTTGACTATCGACCTTTCTGGGCCACTCACACCGCTTCAGGCCATGCTCTCGTCTGGCGCACATTCTATACAGGCTTTCCGAGGAGACCAACGGAACAGACTCCTCGTTTGGCCATCGAAAAACTTTCTGACTTACAAATTCAATAATATTATCAGGTTATCCTATGCGTATCGTTAAAAGCCACATCCTCATGACAGCAGGCATAAGTGGGATGAGTTAAACACCGCCATCCATGGTTCACGGAGTCCGTGGTTATTCTCATGCCCCTAATCCATCACAGCTGTCTCTCATTCCTGTTGTCATGCGTTTGAGCTTGAAGTACGATTAGCTCACTTAAATGTGAAGCAGTTTTTATCACATGATATTGATTTTCTCCTTTTCACTCTGCTAAGAAAACACCTTCTATGAAATGACATTGAATAAGACTTCTTCATCACAGACTACTCCATATCACATCTCTTGAGAGTTTACTAGGACACCCACAATCGACAATCTTAAGACTAGGAGGCAGGCTGATATTCTTTACAGAACACATAATACATGGCTTTCATTGTCTGATGGGAAGCACTTTGTCTCAGCCAATCGTTGCACTACTTTATTGTTAGATATTTCTGGATCTGGGAAGCTTGCTGGTATTTCACTTTCTCAAAGTTAGCCTTAGTTAGTCTTTCCGGGTGCTTGTTGTCTTTCAGTCTGTTGGCCCGTCATGCTGAACCATTGGCCTGATAACTGTTAATCCCGGCTTTGTCCTGAGGTTTTGTTGCACCGCTCTTTTCTTCACAGAATGACCATACACAGTGCTTGCCGTTGATATGTGTTAAATTCAGTAGGGTGACCTCATAATGGTGACCGTGAAACTTTTGCACCTACAACTCCTTATCGGGACGTCACTAGTTCGTCGGAGCAGCATAGATGGCATTCGCTTTTAGGGGTGAGTGGGTCTTCAGTGGGGTTTATAAACTGAGGATGGCATTTACATTGAAGAAAACCAGCTGAAAGCGGTAAACAAGAGCGTTTCGTTTCTTTGTATTCTCACAACTTTCGATGAAGCACACATGGTATCCAGGTTGTGTTTGCACGTCGTTAAACGGTTTTATCTGCATCCATAGTCAGAACTCATATCTTAGAATCGTTCGTCACGCGCTATCAATGGTAGTCTACAGACTATGCGCGTTTCGTCAAGTGAAAACTGATGTCCATTTTGCTGGAGCCTCTCCTTGGGATCTGCTCTTGATAAGTGAGAATCACCGGGACAGGATTCAGGAATTAAAAGCACTACAGGTTATGCATCTGAGGTCAGATCTCCTTCCCCTCCTCAAAACTGTATCCGCAGAATAAATTACTTTTTGGAATTTTCTGTGTTTAGTACTCGGACCTGTCTGCATCAAATATACAGTGCACCCTACATCTGGTGACCCTTCTTGTAACGACTATCCGTAAGGTACGATCCAAACTCCCTCACAAAGTGCCTTTTAGTGCATTACCACCAAAATAACCTCCAAAGTAGGACTTTATTTCCATTCGGGCTGTGACCGGCTATTCTTTGCCAGTGCAAATTTTTCTCGTCTGAGTACCAAAAGTGTTTCGAGTGCAACCACCAGCTTACTTTTATCCGTTTATAACCGACGAAGCGTAAAACTGCGGAACATGCATATACAGAAAAATGGACAGACAACCGCCAGAACGGCAGTGCGTTCGTTTGTTCCATGATCTACCAGTCTAGCACGATCTTGAACCATACAGGTAAATGTGGTGGGACTTAGGTACTGATGACTGGAACAAAGTAAGTCACAACACGGTAGATTAGCTTATCTCTCGTTTTTTTGGATCTCACCAAGATGGGTCGTTGTTGGGGGGTGCCGTATGTGAAACAGAGTGATTCTCTGGCCCCAAAGTTTTGCTTTCCTTGTGTTCTGGTATGCACTTTCCGAGATGATACCCGCGTGGATGTAGTAAGCTTACGGTTATACTGCTCCGATGGCATGGTAAGTTGGTGTTGCTTGACAGCTATAATCATGGGTGGGGACTTTTGGTCTCCAAACGGTTACTCGGTTTTCATGCAAAATAGATTGGCAATTCATGCAAATCGGTGCAGCACAGTGTCGTTATATTATTGTGAATATGGGTTTTGTTTGCTAAGCTTCAAAGTGATCCGCGTATGATCACTCCTCTGTGACTTTCTCCCTGTTTCTTTGTGCCCGTTTCTGAATCATAGGAGGTTTCAACTCAGGCGTCACAAGTTGAGACATCTTCTAACCGCACCATTCAAGTATTTGAACCATGGAATGCGCGTAACTTCCCTTTGCGGAATGCAATCTCGGTTGAAGGAGCACAGTCCACAGAGTCTGCTACTCGCCTTCGCAGTGGGAAAAGTCTGATCAACGGTCGTGATTTTCGGGGACCAGATGATATATTTGAAGTCTCTGAAAAGCTCGCAGACATTTCTTCATCTGAAGGACTTGAGGGTATCTTGGAAACCTTGAACGGTGGCACATCTTCCTCCTCAGAAAACCCGGCCGCCGATACTCCGGTGGTGCTGGCCTACAATGCACGAGTTCGCCAGTCCATCACCGCCCGTGAGTTACCCAGAAAGGTGGGCCCTCGACTTGTGCGTTCTGCCTCTTACTATGGGGAGAATTCTCCTTTTAAGCTGCATACTTCAGACGAGTTCAACAGCAATGGTACTTCTGAAGCGAGCTTGATTGGCGAATTTGTTCCGATTCTGCCCACATCTGCGTCCACTGAAGTTCGATTAACTGATATATCTCCCAACAAGGACAATACTGATCACCTAGTCCTGTTTGGTTACCATGATGAATCCGCGGATTCTGGAGAACGGAAGACACCCCAGCCTGAAATGAGTGAATTCTACCAGGGAGAAGCAAATCCTTTGGAAGATGGCTTCCCGTTCAAAGCGCGGGTCGGTGAAATCTCAGCCGTGCAGGAACAAGGAGCACATGGTTCAGGATTAGCTTGCAAGAAGCTTCTGATAAAAGTTGTAAAAGCAGAAGGGCTCTCGCTGAAAGGTGAGCTGTTTTTGATTTCGTTCCGTTCTGCTGCTGTTGTTTACGTTTGGATGTTAAGAAGACTACCCTTTGAGCTGTTCTTCTAAAGGACCTGGGGAGATAGAAGTGGTTGTTTCATTTGGTGGTTTCCTAAGCTGTCTGATTAAAATTTCCTTCCAGATCCCCTGTTCTGGTTGGTTCTCTACGAATTTTTACACTACACCTCGGCCAATCGACATTGGGTTTGGGCCGCTAAGACACTAAAGTCAAGATCCTAGCTAATCAACGCGCAATCGTAAGAGGGAGGGATTAGGACACGGCCCAATCGCCATGGTCTCGGTGTTTGCATGTGAGGCCAGTCCAAAGCCCACAAGACTGTATTAATCGTTGGAGGTGGAATTGCTTGAAGATGGCATGATTAAACATGTTGGTCTTGTGCATTTGTATCGCCCCACAATAGTTAAGCCCACGTTGAAAAAGTTATATTAACCGATGCGCAGAACGCGGCACAGAATTGCTAGGCTAACCCAGAACTACCTATGCCTTCCAAACAGCCAATAAGTCAGGGATTCTGATTGTTCTTACTCATGGTTGCAAGGCTAATTGAGTGCGGTCTTGATCGATGAGATGTACATCCAAGTGGATAGTTTTTCATCCTTAATATTAACAAACAGGCCCGCATATGGGTTGGACTGGGGAACCGGACCCGGCTACTTGTCGAAAGAAACTTGTGAAATGCCCCCCCACGGGGTTCTCTTAGCCGATATTCTACGGACGTATGACAGATGGTGCGCCAGGCGTTTGAAGAGCGACTTGTGACACCACTTGGTTTAGAAGGATGCGATGGAGGTGAGCTTTCAAGACCATACACGGTGAACAAGGCTCAATGTCTTCAATTATGCTGAAGTCGAAGGAGTAGTCATTTGGATACAGATTGATTACATAATGGCGTTTTCTGCGTTACGTGTACAACTCGCAGCGGAACTTCACAAAGTTTTACAACAGTGGGTTGGATGCTTTCCGAACAAAAAGACTGCGTACGACAACTGGTTCGAAACTTCGGACGTACTAGGAGTGTGATCTGCTGATATGGGGTTGCACGTTTATCAGGTTATAAAAGAATCATTAGTTGCGAGAACAGAATTCCGGTTCGCTTCAAGGTAATGCCGCCCACATCATAGTCGCGATCGAAGTGTGCGCCAAACAGGCTTGGATAGAAAACCGCCGGACCATACTCACGGAATATCCACACGCGAATGATTCCAGGTTAGGTAATTTAAGTATCTTTGTAGATCTTTATTGGATAGAGTCAGATGTGTGCAACCACGTAAGGAGAGCAAGCGGCCAGTCATATAGCACCCAGAGCAGGCCGGGCTTTAGATAACCCAGTGGCTAAGGTGTGAATTTACTTACTGGAAGGTCCATGGTTCGAACCTGGCTCCGGCACTTCGACTGCTTCTGTCTAGGCTTGGGCAATCTCGCAGTATCTAAGCCCTCGTGCTTCCTTCGGGCGGCAGCTAGACACCGAAAGAATGTCACAGGTGAACGACACGTTTGCAAGTCCAAGCAGGTAAAAAGTCAGACTGCTGACGCATTCACAGATAACAAGATGGCGAACCTGCCCGGGTTCATACCATGGGATGTGACTGATTTCCTGGTTGAAGGGCGACATTGATTCTCGGATCTGCCATATTTCCTGTAAAAATTAGTGATGCCTGAAGAAGTCCACCCAGAAACGTGCGATTTATCATAGTGCCCTGCCTTCAGTGGTAAGCTGGGTAAGCTCTTTTGAATACACACAAATTGTAATTTACGTCGCCTACTTTTGGGTATCATATGGTTTGTTGAGTGCAGTTGGTACTATGAAGACCTATCTATATTGGGTTTTAAAATTCAGCCGGCTGGTATAATTGACCTTCTGGTGAGCAGCCGGATTAAAGTCCTTAACTTTGCCCCTCTCATAAACGTAGGAGGTTTTTGAAAGTAATAATGCTGATGAAACATCCAGCTTACAACCTTGGCGATACTACGATGCATGACCGAAAGTGAACGATGTCGTTCGCTGACCAGAATGACCTCAAATCAGACTAAACAAGGTAGGGAAACGAATTCCGACTGTGCGAACATTCTGGCCTACGTCCTAAATGGGATAAGGCAACAAAGCCGAAATTCATTCACTACCATGAGTCTTGTTCCTCTCTTCCTGTACCAGGAACGTCCAATGCCTATTGCGTGGTTGAATTAGACGAGCCTTATCAGCGGCACACAACGCACTGTTCTTCTGCTGGCCAACTGTTTTGGGATCAGCATTTGTTATTGTGAGTCCTTATCGCCAATATGTCCATCCACCTTGCACGCTATAATGTTGTATGTATGCGCGTGGGATTATCTGGAATCCTGTTGCGATACATGAATGTGACACTGGAGCATGTTTACGCATGTTGAGCTCGATGGATCAGCTGTTTTTGTTCGAGTGAGTCAATCTGGACGCCTCAGGCCGCTGTGCGCACACACCATCAAACTTGGCAGTAATGCTGCCCCCAGAGAGTTTTCTAATGTCCCGCTGGCTTTAACCGAAACTCAGGGAAGCGATCTTTCCAAGCAGGAAGTTTGGCGTTCACTGCGATGGTAGTTTTTGGGGATGTCACAGTGGAATTCTGGGGGCGGTCGTATAAGGAAGTAGGTTTCAATCATTAACTCTTTTCAATTGCAGTTTGATCCTCTTAACAAAGATCAATCCAAATGGAATGAACAGTTGTTCCCCACAGAAGCTGTTTCCCTTCTAAGTCGGTTGTCAGGCACACCTTACCGCACTACTTCGGCTGTTTGTATGAACTGTCTACCAAAGTACCGTTTGGGTGCACCATTGATTAGAAGAAATCAGTTCTGTTGAAGGTGGCGAACTTTCGGTAGCATTGACCGGAGCCCAACCATCCGAGCTAAACAAGACTCACCTTTTTGCTGTCTGTAATAAGTAGTGCATGACTCCTTTATCCTGACTGCCAACTGTTTTGCTCAATGAAGCATGCGCTGATGAACCAGCCAGGTGGACCCCGTAAACCTTCAGTTATTTTTTGTTATATTTGTGCGTTTGAAACATCGACCCCGTGACACAGGTAGCGAATATTTGCTTGTCAGCTATTCCCATTGCTTTGCCGTTTGTTACCGAGAATCGTTCTTTGAGTACCGTGTATTCTTGCCATTCAGTAGTATGATCATCCCAACATTATTCCTGCCACTTCCATTCTTATTTGCCCGCCCTCCTGTCTAAACAGCGATCTCAACACCAACTCAAAGCGAATCGCTCTAGAAGTTTTTGAACTGTTCAAACGGAAAAGTAAGTTCTTGGCGTCTTTTTTACGCAGGCTTTTTATGCTTTCTGTTGTGGAATTAATGTACAGGTACAATTCCTCACAAGGTTCGTCAGTGTTCCCAAAGTGGGTGACTCGTAGATGGGCGTTCAAAGAATGAGACGCGTTTGGTTGTCATCTATTCTCCTTGTACATCAGTGTTAACGACCAACTCATCTTTCCGTTGTAGAGTCCGTATCCAAAGGTCGTAGCGAGCTGCTCCTCCAAAGTCTTTTCGCTCCCAGTATCCCTGATGTGGATACAGATACAGAATCGATTTCAACAGGGATTTGGGATACGTCTCAGTTTCGACGTTGTCTACCTTTAATCAGTCGAGCGGACCCTGTGCTCACACCCGGCTCGAATATGAGTGGGAGCAGCAGCCCCGGACTGATGACTGCGCCTTCGGTCGGAACCACAACGTTCAATTTCGCTCCTGGTGGAATCTACCAGACCCCTACGATCACAGCAGAGGTGAATAACCCAACTGGGGTTGCGTAATTATGCCAAGAATACTTTTCTAATCACTGGCTTACTGTTGAACGAAGCAGGAGCTATTTCTTGAAACCGTCATGTGGAGTAGATGATGTTTGAGGCTCTCCGGTGGTTGAATAAGCTGGACTTGTAAAAGTCACCTATTTCTGATGAGTGTGTTTGCAGCACGGCAAATTATTTGAGAAGCCAGTCGGTAGCTTGACTGGCAACCAAATCTTGTCAGCAAAAGTCACCTGACTCAACAAAGCTGGTGTGTGTGCTAATCGTTGGGTTGGTTGTCTTATGGGAATATTCATCAGATGTAGGGATAGAACATCCTTTTGAACAGATATGCACATCGTGCCGGAGCAGTCAGCGTCCACATTTGTTGCTTTCAGCAGAGCTAATGCTCCGTTACGTGGTGAAATGCCACGTGACTTTGGTCTTCAAAGCATCTTCGATTTCGTGGTTAGTGAGCTCACGATGACTCAGTGGTTAAAGCTCAAGGTCTGAATTTGCGGATTGATTCGCTATTTTGTGACCGGTCTACAGAGTGCCACGGTCGAAAATTTGGATGACTTTTATTTCTTGGCCAATCGCCAACGGTTTCAGGGCATCACAAGGGGGACGCACCTCCTGTGGAATATAGGCTCGAAATAATCTCTCTTTGGCTGCTCGAGTCCCTACTTACCTCATTTTGTCATCTCCTCAACTTGTCTATTTGTGAACAACCATCATCCAATCGCTTACTGAAAAAGGTATAAAGCAAAATCAGTCTTGTTCGAGGTCTTTTGATCATTTCTCCCACCCTACTCCAAAGTAACCTCGATTACTGACAACGTTTGACCATTTCTCTGTTCTCTCTCACAGTTCCATTTTATGGAGAAAGCAAATGAAGAAGTCTTGGCGGCTAGGCTACGTGCATCTGGACACCATCTTTCCGCAATAAGTCGAACTAGCTCGTCACGGACTGGTCCACAGTCGGTCAGTGCGCAAGACAGTCCTATTCTTGGCTGTTCTTCCGTTCCTACCCCCAATATTCCTCACTTCAGCTCTTTGTCTCATTCCACTTCATTGGAGTTCGGCACCCCTTCAAAGTTCATCCCGTCGCTGAAGACCACCGATGTGATTACGGAGAACGAAGGGATTGAAGAGGCGTCTGAGCCGAAGGACGCCAACCCTTCACAGGCAGCCACACTTACAAGGAGATCTACCACCGTCTCAAAGTATTCGCCTTTGCCTGATGTCAAGACAAGTACCAGTGGCGGTGGTTCCCCGACCGTGCGTACTGCCCAGTTATTTTCTCCCGTCCCTTTGCGACGTGCGCAACTAGACCAGCTTGTTCAGCATGACATTCCCTCCTCCCCGACGCCGTTGCATACGAGGCAGAAAGCAATGGACAAGGTTGTCGTTGCTGGCGAATGCCTCACCGCCACTAGTGCTGTCAGTTCGGAACCTCCTCGAAGTCCTAATCGTTTCGAGGTAGTTACCGGGCAGCAGATGTTCCCGTCGGACGCATCAAGCAATATGGAGTCGAGCACTCCATCGGGTAAGTTGCGTTACACGTTTACAACAGCCAGCTAAACAGGGCTATTCAGTCTGTCCTAACCGCATGATATTCACCAAGATGGCATTCACTCGCCTCCCTACTCTTTCTCCATAGAGTAGTTCTACACAACTAAGCGTTTCTCGTTCCTGTTGAGCAACGTATATTATAGCTCATCACACGCATTGTTACACGTAGCTATTGAGATTCACACCACCAGGTCCTAAACGACTCCTGGATCCACAATCTTCCAATTGGTCCGGCTCATTTTGAGGCTATCCTTTGCTTTTCGTCCTGGGTCTGTTAACAACGTGCCTATTTATCCTTAAGAAGAATAGCGGAGTCCCAAATGGGCTCCTTTTTCGACATTCTCCAGGCACAACACCA
Organism: Opisthorchis felineus; assembly: GCA_004794785.1. Classification (NCBI taxonomy): domain Eukaryota; kingdom Metazoa; phylum Platyhelminthes; class Trematoda; order Opisthorchiida; family Opisthorchiidae; genus Opisthorchis; species Opisthorchis felineus. The sequence continues at coordinate 2,825,786 of SJOL01000802.1, read as the reverse complement.
ATGTTGTAGGGAGGTAACCTCGTTTTGAATGACTCAGTGGACACGGATTCATATGCATCAGGGCAGGTTAGAGTCTAATTGGACATATTGTAGCAGGTGGGGGCGAGATGGTTCAAGTGGTTAGAGCGCGAATTTACCGACCGGAAGGTCCGTGGTTCGAACCCGACCTCTACCTCTCGACTTCCCCTGTCTAGGCTTGGGCAACCTGGCAGTATCCAAGCCCTCGTGCTTCCTTCCGGTGGCGTGGCAGCTTTGGCACCGAAAGGGTGTTACAGCTGGACGATTGTGGCAGGTAGTTCGTTTCTTGTTATCCTAACTCTCCAACTCCACTCATTTCGAGCGTCATGAAAGTACACATGTTATCGTATGTGATCGGATTAGAACCTAAGCCTATTTCAGAATTCAGTGGACGCCGTTGTTTGAGAATGTTTGCCATTCAAAATTTGTGTTTCGTTTCGCGACTGGCCATCTCGTCCCGAATTGATGGTGTTGAGTTGTGATTCTGCATGCCTGATCAACGGTGAAATACATTTCGCGACAAAACCTTCGAATCACCCAGGTTTTCCACTATAGCTCCACCTTTTTGTTCTTTGGAATTGAACGGTTTTCGGCGCCAGTCAATTCAGAATCGTTCAGCTGTGCCTAACTGCCATGACACCCGAAGGAAACACGAGGGCTGGGATACGGCCAGGTTATCCAAGCCTAGACAGGACAAGTCGAGACGCAGGGGTCGGGTTCGAACCACTGACATCACGGTCAGTAGATTCGCCCGCTAACCACGGAGCCATCTCGCCCCCGACGGGTAAATACCGACTGAACTCCTGGTTAATGGTGATCTTACTAATGGCTTTTCCCCATTAAACTTTTCTCTCGCCCAATGGATCATGGATATGTTGCTTAGCAAGGCAGGACAGAACAGATTTCGGATGCATATACTATGTCAACTGTTCCTAGAGGTGGCATACAGTGGAATGTGGGTTTAAATGTCCTCAAAAAGGTGGTTCTTGCATGTGATAATAAGTAATAATAATAGTTCATTTGTAACATCATTTCGGCGGATAGCTACCATGCCACCCGAAGGAAGCCCCAGGGCTGAGATACTGCCAGATTACACAAGCCTAGACAGGAGCAGTCGAGATGCACAGGTTGGCCTCGAACCAGGGACCTTCCGGTCAGTATGCCTTCGCCCTAACCACTGAGCTATCTCGAGCCCTCTTGAAAGCAAATTTACCCGGAACTCGGAACTGGAGGAATAGACCTATTGATTGTAGGTTACCTTGATCAACCCTAACCCAGCACAATAGTTTTCTTGTTCTGTTCTGTAAACCCTTGTGGTTAGAACATGAAGTCTTCATGGTTTGGTTTGTTTTTGGCTTTGTTTCTGGCCTCAAACTATTGGACCTCTTCATTTGATTTTTTCAAACACCTTACAATTGTCCTTTCCTACTCTCATGATTTGTCTGTTATTGTTCCTGTGGACATGCACGGCCAAATCAGTGTGTGTGTGTGTATGCGTTCGGATGTTGTTTCTACAAGGCACGTGCTAATTAGCTAAATCTGGCCCATGTAAAATTGCAACATGCTGCAAAACTAACCGACCAAACTTTGTGTACGTGCAACAATAGTCTCTCCTATGGTCCAGCTACACTCGATCTCGTCTTGATTAGGTGCGAACCCATCCGTGTGGAGTAGATCTTGCCACACGGTGTCAGTCTGTTTATCAAACCGATGGTTCGTCCCACCAGATGTACCCGTTCTGACTGGCTGTGACAGTTGAGTCAGGTGTAACTAGACCTGCTCCACCTATATGTTGGTTCCGTTGTAATTGTGTTGCGCTTTGGGCTCTCGCTACGGGGGACCCCTTAGATTTCCGAAATACACTCATTTGCAAATTGAGTCGGTGTTACCGGAAGACTCAATCAAATCTGTCGTTTATGATATTCTGCACAAAAGCCGTATTGTGTTTCATTTGATACGATATCCGAGATATTATAGTATATTTCATTGATAGAACATACCAGTTTTCAGCAACTCTCATGAGTAGTATGTCCCGTCAAGAAGATTCCCGAGGTGTTCATCTGTCAATCCAAATGGTGCTTAAAGAACTCGGGTTTCCAAAGATATAATTGATAGTTTCTGTCCTGGAAACAGCAGAACTCGGTTTGCTCGAACTGTCATGAATCTTATCGGGCAAACGACTGCTTTCAGTAAGGTCTCAGCTGGCCAATACAATCATTAAATATATGGCGAAACTCATGGGGTTAAAGCGAAATTCTCTTAGGCACTGGAAAGTCCGTTTTGACTTTCTGATGGATGTGTAAATGAGGACCCGGAATAATTCTAACGGTGGTTCTGGGTAGACTGTTGGAGGAAGCCTAAGTCAGTGAATTCTAATTACTTGAACCTGGTTCTTTTGTAGGTAATGTGTGGCCTGACAGAGTTAGATGGTGGCAGCCTCGGCCGTTGCAAGTAAGCTGTGTCGTACAACCTTGGAATCGCATGCAGAAACAGGGTAAACCACTGCAAGCAACTTGTCTGGGTTACTCAGGTGACCAGATTCTGTTGAGTGGATCGCGCTGTCACCGGTTTTCTTCATTTCTCATTGGAAAGGAATCCGGTATTCATGGGACGGTCGTCAAATCGTACGACCAATTCAACTTGTATAACAATCACAAGTGAATAAGGACTGGTAATCCACCTCTTGGATTAGGCTTGATCATAGGCATACGTGTGAAGAAAACCCTGAGATTTTTTCAGCGTTGAAAGTTCTACTAATTGGTTTAGTTAGCAATTTTCTGATGACTTCCGATGTAAAGTCGCCCTTAACTGGCAGTTGAGTGTACGGTCGCTTCTCGAGCACTGTCTACTTCACATCCTTTGGTCTGTTTCTCCGGGCCACATGTCACCGCAGGAACTTCTTAAGAATTCCATTTCCTCTCGAGGCCGCAGATCCCCATCCAAGATTTCATAAGTCGAGGTTCTATGGGCTCTGTATGGCAAGCATCTGACCAAGTTTTACTCGTAGTTCAAAGATAAAAATGAATGTTTTGTCTGCACCCCTAGATCTGTTCCGCCGTCAGGTTCCTTACGCAAATCGATATCCAGGAAGTGAAATAATCCGTCCATTTCTGTTTCGCAGGTGAAACCAAACACTGGATGATCCGGGTTAAAGTTTTCTAGTATTTCTGACACATCGTGGGTTCTTTCAAATAAATTTGCAATCCACAGTTCTTTTAGTGTCGACGTCTGACAGCAACGGACTATTTGACGGAACTACTGCCATACCGTATAATTTTGCCGTCTGTTGTACGTCTGATGGACACCCTAACAGCAGCTCTTCGAAATCCGACAGTGGAATATTCATTGTAGGTTCACCTCTATCACAGGAAGTGTACATTTGTAAATGACGAAGTGGACTGGAGATGACTCCGCGGTTGGGGCGCGAACTGACCGATTGGAAGGTTCGTGTTTCAGACCTGACGTCTCGACCACTTTTGTCTAGGCTTGGGCAACCTAGTAGTATCTCAGCTCTCGTGCTCCCTTCCAAAGGCATGGCGTTACAGCTGAACAATTTTTCCTATTGCAGTTGAGTATCAGTGTTGCTGACAATAATGGCGAGTTAAGTATCCTCAAAAGATCCCATGATACTTTCGCTCCGCTGAAAATCGCACATGTTATCTACAAACCAAGAGAATTTTTTTCATGCCAGAGGTTCACAGCTGCTTCCGTGTCGGTGTGCATGGACCAGCTAAGCATTTTGCGATTGTATGACCTGTCCATATCTAAGGTTGGTCGAATGGGATTTCCATCCTTCTGCACTTTCGATGGACCATAAAGGCGCGGTGTGTAAGTCCCGGTTGGCCCCCGGAGCCTGCATTTCTTAGCCTTTTGAAGCAGTTGTTCAGCTGAGTTTCTCCAAATCCCTTGCTTATCTGTCTCACTGTCTGTCATCGTGCTGGTTTCATCCGATTAGGTAGCGCTCAGTTCGTCTAAATGTAGTCCAATCTATTCAGTCTAACAGTTCCGCCTTCTTTATCAGGGCGCTTTAGCTGGCTTTTTAACTGGCATGGAGCTTCTAGATGTGTTTTCATACTTACCAATGGCACATGTTAATTACATCGCTTTCGGGCTGCTCAAAATTGTCAACAGTGGAAGGGGGTGGATGCTTGTCTGGTCGCTCTGACCGAATACATTTTCACTAGCCCTTTATGGAACAGAACCGAATACAATCAGAGCTTATAATGGCTAGCTTGATGCGCGTTTAAACAAACTGTTGGGATGTTGTGAGGGTTCACGCTAATCAGACCATCCTATTAACTTTAAGTTATCTCTGTTTGCTACTTATGAGTAGTTTTGTGCCACTTGAAATCGTTTATTTCGGAGCCAACCAAATTTGGTAGGAAGAATAACAGAAAGAGAAATACGGTGTGGGAGAAGTTGGAAACCACTGATCTACACTGCCCAGTAAGTACGTGGAAAATATTTCTGTTTGTTCCGCATCCATCTGATAGGTGGAGGACCAAGCACACTGTCCAAGGTAAGCAAGCAACGGCCTGTGCATGTGTGTGCGCGCACAGCGAGTGACGTGGCATGGTGATAGACACGGTAGTTTACCTTAGGTGCGGGGCATGACCTTGATATGTTTGTTCAGCTGTTTTGTCGCTTGTTTACCTTTTATTCAATTGTGCAAACAGAATGAGTGACTCAGCGGCCAGTGTGGTTGACCTTGATGAGATTGCATCTCCCTGTTCATTCACCGCCCCATGCTATTGATTTATGTCCGTATCATCATCGTCCTCATCATCATCAGTGACAGCAATACACCAGTGCCACATACTGGCGCTTAACTGCCCTACAAACATGGGGGAAGAATGCCCTAATAAAGAGTTTAAAGAAAAGGGTAGGGGTTAGTGTGAAGAAGCCCTATTTCCTTAAGGAAAACGATGAAGAACAGGGTGGCTGTACCTTTGAACGGTGTTAAGCTAAACATATTTGAGCGTCATGTTGGAGTATGGCACCATCAGCCGGATCAATCCGCAGCTGATTGGATCTGTGTCCGGCTTCGGCTTGTGTGGTCACGTTGACAGACTGCTGTTTACTTACAGTCTGTCTCTCAGCATCGTGATTCTCACGGGAAGACGCGCATACCCTTAGGTCACTGAAAAGTGGACATTTTGCAACGTTGCCTCTGATTTTGCATTTCCATGGCATGTTTTCATTTTATGTGCATGATGTAATGTAATGCCTGATTGTCTGAATGCGACCTGAAGAAATTCACATTAGCGATTGTGCTAATCTGCCTTTATTCCGTCGACAAACGACTATCCCTAACTTGCGGACCGTCTAGATATCGAAGTATACTTTCTTAGCTTATAATAACCTACAAGGTTGTTGAAAGCTCTTTGGCAGCCCAGTTTTGGTTTCTATGAGCAGACCATACCTTATGAGTAGTATGTCAAGGATATATACTTGGCGTTCCAATTGAAGTATGAGGCGGCCTTCATGCACAACACTCAGTTGAAGGGTACCGTAAACAAGAGATTTACCTGGGTTTCCGTTGAGTCTCCCGTGAAAACCAAATTGGGGTGCAAATGAGCGTGTTTCGCGAATTTCCTACAATTTGGGCTCAATTAGAACATAAGCTTGACAGAAACTCGGGGGCTGCACCCAGCTGATCAGCCCAAAGTGGATGGGTGAAACAGGCCGTGAGCTGTCGAAGGGTTTTAAGTAACCTTACGAGTAGTGTGTTACGTCTGAACAATCTACTGCGATATCTCGCATAGTGCACCAACTGACAAATGAGGTGGCCTTTGTGCAGCACATTCGGTTGGAGAATATCATAAAGAGAGATTCAGCTGGATGCATTTGGGTCTTCCGTTAACAACAAAGTAGTTTTTAAGTGAGTATGCTTCTCCATTTGCCTACAATTTGGTGCTCAAGTAAAACACAGGACTGATGGAACCTTGGGAACTTTGCCTACCTGACCGGCCGCACGAAGGTCAAAACCTGTACTCGGCTTTCGAATAGCTTTCAGCAACCTTGCGAGTAGTGATGATGCATTCTTTCTGATAACCGACCCGTGGTACAGGTGACGCAGAAAAGGCGGGCGGGTGAAGGAGACACCCAGCTTGGGACCTTAGTGAAATACAATGCTACCTTTGCTCATTTTCCGTCCTCACATCAGATAGTTTCCTGTTGGCTTGCTGATGTTGCACTTCAATTCATTGTCTACACCAGTGTGGTTCTAACGGGAGACTCAACTGAATTTCTCGTTTATGATGTTCTGCTTCAACTGAATATGCTGCATATGAAGTTTCTAGCAACATCGTTAGTAGTGTGTTGTAACGTCCAAACGTTGAACTCAGTTAGTCATCCGAAATTAGCTGGGCATCCACACTGGCGACGGTGCTTATTTCGGTTTCAAGCTTGCCTAGAACCATTCGTACCCGGGATATGAGGCTCCGCATGAAACCTACACTCCTAAATCCCTCCCGGTCACACTTTAGCCAGACGTCTGGCACCCCTCAATTCTGACCAGAAGTGGACGATACCCGTGGTGGCTCACTTGCCTCCCCATAACCCCTTCTGTTCTGCCGGTCGTCCTGCTCAGATTTCGGCCAGACCTTGCGTAGTCCTTCTTGGTAAACGTCATGAGAGAAAGGTCTTGCTTAGGTTTTCCCCAACCATTAGACCAAGCGACTGTTCAGTCACGAGAGGCCGAAAAAAACTTTCCCTCTTCTTCGAATCCAAAGAAACAACCGTACATACTTTTATTCAGGTGCAACCGTCTCATCAACCGTTTTCCCTCGGCCGAAAGTGAATTGGTCTCGCTCTCCCGTGTCCTCGTTTGGTCCCATCAGTCAGTCAGTCCGTTATTGTTCTTGTTTGTGCACTCCGTTTTCGGATGTCCTTACCCTCTCTCGAGCGCGTGCGCGTTCACTTGCCGCCGCTAAAAATAACCCATGTGTACCGTCGTCGTCATCATCATCCTCGCTAGCGCAAACAGGTTACTGAGCTTGCCCAGGTATGCGATACCATCTTTCTTGTTCCTTATCAAAGCGCAGAACAGCTGTTACTAACGCGCTGTGACACCACCTTTCGCTTACCACACTTGCATGCAACACACACACCTGCGCATCATGCGTCCACCACCCGGACCCAGGTTGCTGTTGTTCTTGTTTGTTCCCTCTGTGCGACACCTTAACTACGGTAGGCAGCACTGACGTGGTACAATGCAGCTGTGTGCACTGTATCGGCACGCACTGTCTCTCGTGCACATCGCAGTGCGTGCGCGCGCCAGAGAGTGCGCACGTTTTCCCATTGTCAACGCGCTGATCAATATTGCTTGGCTGGTCCGTCGTAGGTGTGCAAGTACGTCCAATTTGTAACCGGAACAATGTGGTTGTCATGGTCGTGTTGCCCCAAAAGGACGCCAGTGACAAGCGAGAATGGTACCACGCGACCGTGCGGAGGATTATGATTCGCTTTCCATCACGTGGCTGAGCATCTCCACCTTACGATTCCTTCCCTTCGGAGGCTATTGTGCAGTTGAAGTGATCCTTGAGGGCGATTGTACACTGATCGACCGATTGTTTGGTGACTTGTAAACTTGCTCGCGCATGTTCCACTGCTGGGTATTCTCAGATGAGATGGCTTGATTGGTCCCTTTGGCAGTCTGTGTCAAGTGTACGTCCGAGGTCGCTGTTTATTTTAACTCCTGCTGGCTATGAACATAGTAAAACACATCGTATAGTTGTCATTTAACGCGAATCTTCCGGGGTGATTAGCAAAGTTCCTCCTCTCTCTATCCAACCAGACACTCTTTCCAACCGGTATTGCGGAAGAAATTCACAGGATGATGGTTCGCCCCGTCAACCTGCCGCAGAGTTTGAATAACTGTATAGCATTTTTCTACGAAAACACATGAATTGTCAAACAATGGTGTTGGGTCAAAAGGTCATGTGGAGGATTGACATGCTAGCCAGTAGTACTCTTCGCGCGATGCACATCCAGCTGTAAACTGTGGCTGTTGTAACCTCTGTTACCGTGTGCTTTCAAACTGTGACGCCAAATAACGTCTTTCCATTCAAGGTCAAACAACCTGGGTGCCGTTGACATAGGGGGAATTTCGTATGGCTGGTCACGACTTGTGGAAACTAGATAGGCCATCATATTAAAGTTTTGAAAGATTTCGAGAATATCAGGTTGGACGGCAGGTCGATGAAAGATTTAGGAAAAAATTGAAAATTCAAAACCTTTGAACTCAGCACTACAGTGAAGTTACTTGGCGTTTCTATGCGTCTTAATTCGGATCCTACTCTTGTACGGATTGCCTTCATGTTACTCTGTGGGGAAAAATATGACCAGGCGACATTGCAACCAAGGGTTCGATCGATTAAGTCACCATGTTCAAGGGTTGATGTTGCCTGTCATGACCAATAATCATCCATATGAAGAGGTTATGTAAAGTACCCAGCCTGGCAGTGCGCTAAATCCCAACCCCTCCATGTGCATACCATTGGTCGGCAGCATGGGCACTAGCTGGAGAATGTCGGACACGTAGCTTCAGCGATTTCACTTCTTAAAATTGTCCCTCCCACCCACAGTCTGCGCCTGCTTTCTGTACAATCTCTGACATTTTCTCGCGCGATGGGACCAATGTCTTCATAAATGTCAACAAGCGTTCTGTAAACCCTTTTCTAACTGAAGCGCTGCAGATGGACCCGGTTTCCTGTTCAAATGCCTTTCTTTTGAATGACTCACTTGCATGTGCATCAAGCAGTCTATCTGCATGGGATCAACAGTATGGATGTCAGTCACATGGATAATTTTTTCTCCATTCCTTTCTAGGGCTCTCCGTCCGATAAACCTAACCAGTCACATGCTGTGCTGAAATCTGGTGAGTTTTTTTTAGGTACCCAGTATGGGTTGAATTCATTTTAGTCTGATATTTAGCTATCGAAACTTCGTACCACTTTCATTTTTCTGGGGCAGATCGTGCGCTAGCGATTTGGTAGACGGTCAGCATCGATAACCTACTTGTCTCATTCGGATCAAAAGCCCGAGATTGCTCAGTGGTTAAAGCATGAACGTACTGACCGGAAGGTCGTTAGTTCGAACCCATTTCCGGTATCCCGACTGCTCCTGTCTAGGCTCGCGCAACCTGACAGTACCACAACCCTTGTGGCATGGAAGCTAGGTACCCGTAGGGTGTTACGGCTGAAGAGGAGAACAGACTCAGTTGACTCAGTCGAGCGAGAACAATGTTTACTTCGGTACGATTTCTCAAGCATGAATTATGTGCGAGCGTCCACCGGACTCGGATAACACAGTACCGCGATACTGACTGAGAAGAGTTTAGATTAATTGTCAATGAAGTGACACGAGAAAACTTAGAAAGAGACCTAAAAAAAGCCTAGGATTAACGGTTAAGAGTGCCGGAGTAGAACAGCTTTGGGACCATGTCATATAGGTGAGCCTATCTATCCAATGATAGCGGCTGATATCCGTTTTTAAGCATTCCACATTTCGCCTTCAGGCCCACCGTAAACTCCCATGAGTATGGTTTTCCTTACATTAGTCAATGTTTTGCAGTGCTTAGTTAAGTCTCGCTTCGATTCGAAGGCTGGGTCCACTGCGGTCCTTATTCATTACCATTCTCCCTTTAGTCAAAACGATTCAATTCAGGAGTCCGTTGAGTTGAGCACTCAGGTTTGGCTGGATTTGTACTTTTCTTCATGGGATACGGACTTTGAGGAGGTTCACAATAGAGCGTGACCTGAATCAGCGAAATTATTCCAAAATAAATGACAGTCTCGCACGAGTGCCATTGATAGGCGGTGCCTGGTGTACTGCTCGTTGGAGGACACCAGTGACACGTTTCTGCTTATGTTGGGAATTCGTACTTACGGTTCTTATTTGCGGTCTGTATGAAGCTGTCACTCTGCGTCAAATTTTCCATCAAGGCGTTCATTGGCTATTCCAATTGGGGCGTCTGGTTTGGCATCTTATTGAGCCTGGAACGACTTCTGTGAGAGTCACTCTTGTTGATTGGTTGGGTCTTTGATTGCAAGAGATCCGGTTAATCTGATTACTTATGGTCGACTCTTCACAACAGTCCAATCAAACGATGTCGGAAGTTGCTTGAAACCGATCTAAAGGCAATCGTTTCTGAGGGGTTTGAAAAAAACAACCGGTAGATTGTATTGAAAAGTCTTTTGTTCTCAGCCCGTCCGGTCGATTCACTCAACCATGCGTTGATGCTGTTCCCGAGTCGAAACGTTCTCAGACAAACTGTCAAGCTCGACAAACAGATCAATTGTTGCCTGCTTCACAAAAAGCTAACGCACCAGTATTTCCATATATATCTCCGGTTCACTTTCTCATCGATGGGAACTGTTGGTGTGCTTCGGGGACACTACCTATGTTGACCCTCATCGAGGCGAGTCTATGAGCAAGGACTGTCTGTTGACTCAGTGCGGATGTTGAGAGTTGTTACGTAGAAAACGATATCTGGGCGTTGGAACCAGACGTTTGCTTATTATTACTATCATCATTATTCATTAATAATTGATATAATAAATAATAATATTATAGGGATAGGAACAGTCTTAGTAATAAAGGGAATCGCTTCAGCAACAACCGGTGGAACCTTCGTGAGGCGTTTCCGTGTTGCGCGGGGAGATGCTACTTTCCGGTCATTCAGGCCTTAAAGGGAGGTTTGTTTGCCGCTCCCCACCTTCAGCCTTTAACTCAAAAACCTCACCCACAAGGCTACGGTTGCAGCTCCATACTACTGGTTTTTCATGTTGAATAATATGCCGACAGCCAAGCGTTGGACGGTTAGAGAGAGGTTTCCCCAGTCCAGGAAGGTGGCATCACCGCCTCCATAAATACGGAGATGCTGACCGTCTGAGAGAAAACTTTACTATTCTCACGCTATCACACACACAAACGGTATGATTTTATCGCCAGACCTCATTGTGATGCGATTTTTCGCGGTATCAGGCTCGCTCCTCCTTGTCGGACTACTCCGTGCTCTGAGCATGACGGAGCAATCCAGCAACAGCCTTAGATCCGATTCCCACGGGGAAGTTGTTTATCTTTTTGATAAACCACGATCGGTACTTCCGGGAGAACGTGGATTGCAGCCATGGCACGTTTGCGGTTTGTAAATACAAGGTTATCCGCGTGTGTGTGTGTGCGTGCGCGATTTTATTACATCGCGGATCTGCACACAAAATTAACTTGTGAATACCGTCGCTGTACTCTGACAAGTGCGTGTCAACAAACGGAGTAAGGTTTTTGGGGTTAAGTTTCACCGGCCAATATACGTCTTTTTCGTTGGTGTCTCCCTTGGTTCAGATCGTTACCAAATGCAAACGGTTTTAAATAACCTAAATAACTCTGCCGCACGATTTGGCATGCGCTTCACACCTTCAAAGTGTAAACAGCTACTACAAGACTGGGTGGGATCAAACCCACACCTCATGCTTGCAGGTGAGCCAATCGACGTGGTAGATAAATTTATTTATCTGTGCAGTTGTATAAGTTCCGGTGGACCGCCTGGAGATGACATTACTTCTCGAATCTGGAAAGCAAGGGCAGCTTTCGCCAACCTTCGACACCAATGGCGCCGACTAACCAGTAAACTTAGTCGGGTGAGCAACTGCCGCCCCCCTGGATGGGGACCCCGGGACTCAAATCACCAGTGGTTAATGACATTGGCAGAAATGGCCCAATCGCGCAGTCAGTGGAGCTCGTGTATCAAAGCTATCGCCTTCAATGCGTAGCTACCCAATTTCCGAACAAACTGAACCAAGCCTCCAAGGCTTGGTTATACGTTCCACATTCCCGTTTTCCGGTGATCGAAACTGTAGCAGCTGGAACCAATGTGCCTATGGTACACGGTTTATAGCTGATAAATTGAATTGAAATTGATTGTTGGTGTCTCCAATGTTTTCTCTCAGTGTGCGAGATACTTATAAGTCCACTAAACTCACGCAACAGTTTTTTGGTGTTTTTGAATACCGAGTAGTCATGTTATGTTGATAACTAGGTTCAGAGGTTCGGAACCATGAGGCGTACCCAAATGCTGTTCGAAATAATGATAAAACCGCTATACGTCTGGTGTGTCTTCCCCTTGGCTCGTCCCTAACTCCAGTTGTTTCTGATTTCCTGGGTATATAAGGTACCTGTACTGAAGATAGTCCTATCTTGCCAGTCCGTAAATACGGCGAGCAGTGTTCGTCACAAAAATATTGGTGTCCAAGCACAGGTGATACAATACCAGGTGGGCAGTACTACAGAAACCGAAGGGTACGCAATCGGTTTTCATTGAAGCAGTACTAAATGGCCAAACGACGCGCTTCCTGCTCGAAAACGATGCTTAATAAGTTTCTTGTGAATCCATCGCTGTATGCCCTAGTTGAAAGAACGCATCGGACGATGGTGGCATAATCCTTAAACGGTCGATTGAAAAAGTTAGCATGGCTTTAGGAAAAGCAGGCTAAACCATCAAATAATGAATGAACCAGTTGCATCACTATGACCGGTTGGCACCCGTTGAACTACCTGACTGGGAAGTATTCACACGTAAGTCAGTCGATCGACACAAGCAGGACATTTTTGGCAAACTGAAACCAGTGAGGAACCGGTCACTACCAGATCACTTAACATGATTTCGAGATGGCACGCTCGAACTTACTGATCGGAAGGTCCGTGGTTCGAACCCAACCCCGGCATCCCGGCTACTCCTGTCTAGGTTTGGATAACCCAGCTGTATCTCTGCCCTCGTGCTTCCTTCAGTTAGCATGACAGCTAGATACCGAAAGGGTGCCTTGTCAGTGATCGTCAATTTGAACTGTGTAGTTGGGGAGAATTGGCGCTGTGAGTAAATCAACATACGTATCCAATCGGTATATTATTCAACTGGGATTGCGGGTTGGAGTCTCCCTAAGGATTCTTGTTGTCCGTATTATTGACGATTGTGAGTAAGTGTGTGGCAGGCGAACCGTGTTTTTCAGCATTGATTGGTCTCACGTGCAGCACGAAATCTCGACTTGCATGTTTTCAGCTCTTGATGGTTGGATATTGCTCAAGCAAAAATGACTTTCCAGGAACATACAATCCATTGTGGTTCAAAATAGAGTGTCTCCTCCCGGCATTCCAATCCGTTGATTGTCTCGGATAGAATTCCTACCTGATTGTTTCACCTCAGTGTACTTTAAAATTATTTTCTACCATTTTTATCGCGAAATGTCAAAAAGTACACTGCCCCGAAAATGCATTTGTTCACATTAATCCTCAAACATCACTTCGCAGTCATCATATCGGCTGATGCAACCACTGAGGCAACTTAAAGCTATGCTTGTGGGTTGATAAGCCAGGAAGCACTGTGCAGCTATTTGGAGATCGCTAGAGAGATTCGAACCCGCGACCCTCCGTATAAGAGTTTGAGCACTGCCGTTTGCTGTTGGGGGGGGGGTACGTGAGTAATGTTCTCAAGACAAAAAAATGCGAGAATGGAAACCGAAGAACATTTTGCAGGGTTCAAGTAGAACATAAGGTTGGCCGAAACTCCGCGACTGCGCCTACCTGATGAGCCCCAGGAAGGACGGAACCGGTCGTGGGCTGTCGAAGAGTTTTCAGTAACCTTATGAGTAGTTTCCTTTATGATCGATTTGCACTGCAATATAATGGTTGTCCTCCAAATACTGACCAGGAAGTTCACTTTTGGATAATTCTTCAAGTGACCAACTTACAGTGATCTCCCTTCGGAGGGATGTTCTTTTCGAGGACGGAGGAGGTGAGAGGGATAACCATAGTTTTGTCTTCCTCGCCCACACACAGTTCCAAGGCACGTACAAAGTTACGAAAACGGTAAATACTTCGGTTCTTCCGCTAATATTTATGTTCGAAGCGCGTGCGTTCCATTATCAAGCTCTTTTCACTGGAGACATAAATCTGGTTGAATTGGTGATGCGGTAGTTTGCCCCCCCCCTGTCTCATCGCAAGACGGTAAAAAGGACAAAACTAACTTTTGTGTACTTATGTAACTTCTTCTTCACACTAAAAATGGAATCCAGTGCACCTGATGGCTAACAGCAATTGTCATTTGATGCGATTCATCATGTTTTTCGTGGTCTCGGTCCATACATACTTGCAGTTAGGCATGGGGAACCGGACAAGCTTTTTGTCAGCTGGCAGCTTACATGATACCAGTTTACACTGCACGATGTAGAATCTTGTCAACTGCACTGATGGGTATCACAACCATGATTTAGACATTACACCTGGATTGTGGTGTGTTCACTAGCCCCCAGGCTCTCTAGACTCACTTAATGATAAAGCATATCCTAGTAACCACTGATTTAACCTCAAGCGTAATTCAACCCGCGAGACCTAAACTCTTGCGGTGACATTGACTATGCATCAGTAGTGAGCTCGCGATAGCTCAGTGGTTAAGGTGAGAAATTACCAATCGATACGTCCGTGGTTCGAACCCAATCCCGGCATCTCGACTGCTCCTGTCTAGGCTTGGGCATCCTGGTAGTATCTCGGCCCTCGTGCCTCTTTCGGCTGGTATGACAGCTAGGTACCGAAAGGCTGTTATAGCTGAACGATGCATCAGTAGACTTTCCTTTGTGAACACCTGACTTGCGTGGAGGGCGGTGCGCTCTAATTTGCAAGAGATACATGTTTGAGTGTAAAGTCATTTTTCCTGTCTGAAGTCGACACCTGTGGGTACGACTGCACTGGTTCTTTCGTATGTTAGACTTACCCGCTACAGAGGATCGTGATTTCAACTCTGATCAGAGGACGGTTGTCCAAGCTTGTTTTCATACCCTTTTGATTCTAAACACCATCAAACTGGTTTTCATGTTTCACACTCTCGTTTGTACAATCTTTCTCATATCATGGCGTAATTATTCCGGTGAGTCCACACCAAAGGGGCTAAGCACTGGACTCGAGTTTCGCTCCTAGTAGAGCTTATCAAAACGAAATCATTCTAAACCTGCATTCGTTTACTGATTCCCGCTATCCGGATGAGGAAAATTTCCTGGGACGTTTAAAGTTTGACCAACGCAGGCGAGTCAGATACAAGTATCCACATCATAAAGTGTTGTTGAGTGAATCCCATCGCAAGTCCTGAAGTTGGTTTAGTTATCTAGTGGGTTGAACAAAATTTTTTTCTGTAGTCTACTTAGAAAACATTGGTTATGCTTGTATAATTGCGCTGATGTAGAGTACAAAATAGCACACGTCATACCCTACGCAAGGACAACGTGAATGGTGGGAGATCGACCAGGGTTACTTGATAGAGTCACATTGTTGAGGTTTCCGATACGGAACTTTGGGTCACGCGTGGGTTTAACGATTCCGAATAGCAAAATGAGGAAATGGGTTCGAAAGTCTACGGTACTATTTACACAAAGGTGAGCAGAGTTATACAACAAACCTCAACTGTCCATGCTCGTGGCGCCAACAAGTACACAATCCTATCACTGACCGGCGCAGTGCCGTGTCAGCATCCGCACACCAAACAACGGCGAGCGGAATGTTGGCTCTGTAGTGTGGGTTTCGGTGGTCACTTCCGGGGACAGTCTCGTGATTCTGATTAGCGTTGCGATTACACGGAGGTCATGACAGAATAAGTCAGGTTAGGCTCA
Source organism: Opisthorchis felineus (assembly GCA_004794785.1). NCBI lineage: Eukaryota > Metazoa > Platyhelminthes > Trematoda > Opisthorchiida > Opisthorchiidae > Opisthorchis > Opisthorchis felineus. The sequence goes on along the minus strand of SJOL01000802.1, from coordinate 2,810,115 downwards.
ACAAACGGGGCACGAACACACATGAGTAAGTGGGTCAGCTGCGCGCATTCACACACGCACACACGCTAGTATACCAGTGTCGGACGAGACGGCCTGGTGAATGGCGCGTGTATGTGCAGGCAAAACATGTGGAGATCAAAAGTACATGGGGGGAGTAAGCAAATGAATGGGGGAATTATCATGAAGTCAAGTTAGATCCCATACGCATTTAACTAGATCGCCTCATGATTCCCAATCTGCTCGAGCTAGCTCAATGGTTAAGGAGTGAACTTACTGACCGGATGCTTCGCGGTTCGAACCCAACCCCGGCACCTCGACTGCTCCTGTCTGGGTTCGGGGAACCTGGCACTATATCAGCCCTCGGGCTTCTTTTGAGCAGCGTGGCAGCTGCGCACCAAAAGTGTGCTACAGCTGAACAGTTGATCGATTGATTCTCCAATTAGGGTGACCAACGATTGATCGTAATTCACCAGGCATCTTATTAGGTAGCTCTTTTTCGATCGCGCTGGGTTCCACTGAAGCAAAACAGATTGAGGTTTGTGCAAAGGATAAGTCTCTCTGAGATAGTGCATGCCGAGTCTCGTTTGGTAAAACTAAATCCAAATGTTTTTGTGATTCTCTCTCCTCACTTCCAGGTGTTGCCGAAGGCCTCCAAAGGACAGACAGCCTTCTGAAGCGTTCCAACATTTTAGGTGCTGATGAGTCCAAAAGGCCTACCCAACGCATCCTTCTCCCATTTCCGGATTCGGACTTCGATTTCACCAAAGATGATTCAACCTTGCTGGTTGGGAGCTCTGGCACTGCTTCACGAAGTCAGTCACTTGCTAGCCGGTTGAGAACTTCACGTCTTCTTGGCTCTGGAGCCCTGCTGCGACCTGGAAAGCGAAGTACCGAAGAGTCCCACGGAAGCAGTACAAACTCGTTGGCACTTTTGGGACCCTCTCGCCAGTTGGCCAGTGTTGTAGCTGGACTAAGCAGTCTCCCATCGGAATCTGGGACATCGCCGATCAGCGCGGCGGCTCTTGCTTCGGCTATGGCAGTAGCTGGTGCTACTGGAAGTTGGCAACCTGGAACTCAAGAGGGCTTGGGATTAGATGTCACCTCACCCTTGTCACCGCGACAGCCCAAGTCTTCCGACGCTGAGAACAAAACTGCCAGTTTATCCGGTTCACATGATCCTCCGCTACGCTATGCGCCTCCAGCAGCTTGTGTAGCTGCAGGTAGGATAACTATTTCGGATTTTTCACAACCCCCTCTCTCTCCTTTGTTTCGTCAGTTGCGCATTAGTCAGCTGTTGTTGCCGGCAAAAGGTTTTGAGGGTCAAATCTTCGATGAATGATAGAGAGACAATGTGGCGCCTTAGTATGATGTCAGAGGCCGCTTTGGCAACAGATATCAGCTCAGCAGTGTAACCAAAGTTTCAGTTTGGAAGTGGTCTTTGGTGAACTTCCTTATCAGTTTGAAATTCTCCAAGTCCTTGCGTTGGCAGTTGGGAAGACTCAGACAGACTTCATAATACAGTGAAACCTGTTTAAAGCGTGGTTCACTCCAGTGGCCACTTTTACTCTTTCCCGTCAACTTTGCACACCTCTGCTGGCAACAGCTAGACCTACTTATATAAATGTCTGCTATGTATGCAACTGAAAAAGCTTCTGTTTCGTATGTCCCTCCCACGTGAGCGGTGCCGTCAACAGTTGATTGGCATCATTACGCAGTAGCGGTTCTCGTCAATGGGTGATGTCAAGTACCTCGTTTTATTCAGTAATGATCTGGAGGGGGTGGGGGGTGGGGTAAGTGGTGTACCTGATACCGACGTCAGCGTGCATACATGGGTGTAGTTCATGCAACTGTTGGTGATGGACGAAGCTCGCAGTTTAATAACCCTGGGGAATGTCTCCTTCGAAAAATCAGTGGAGGATCCTTACAGTCATTTGCCATGACGTAGGACATTTGTGAAAAGAGTGGACGCGTTCTCCTTGTAACCTCAGTAGGGAGAAAAATTCCAGTAGCCAGGATCTATTGGCTTTCTGTTCAGATGGACAAAATCGTCACTGATGCGTCTGCATACGAACGTCGATATGAATTCAATACAGTCCTGCATCCGGAGAGGTTTACTGAAGGAACTGACCCGAGGTTTTCTTGTTCGGAGCATCCTTTGTTCTACAAAGTAGATTCAAGAGGCAAGCTGAGACTGATGTGTTTTGAGGGAGGCGCATAGCTGTAGCTTGAGTTGAATGAACTGCTGCTAGCTATCTGGCAAAATCCTCGTTTTTCTTCGGTGGATGCTGTTTTGCCGCCTGACTTCGGCGCATTCCTCAGCAGCCAACTTTCCACCAAAGTATTACATGAACGGCATTAGTGTTGAGATGCTTAGATAACGTTTGACCATCTAGTTCAACTTGTAGCAATCCGCCGAATATCGCTTTCGGGGTTAATCATCCCCACGTCTACTGGTGTTCGAACCATGAGGACACACGTCAGTATGGTTAAAGCAACCTTGCTAGCTACAAAATCACAGTAGGGCGGCTGCGTATGAAGCGAGATTTTCAATCTTCCTGTATTCGTGTCTACTTCCTTGTTGGGTCGATAGCGGTTAACCTCAGCTTGATTGAAAGCAATCAGTTGCATGCCCATTGGACGCCGTATCTTCCTCCATCATCGACAGCAATATACCGGTAGTTAGAAATGGTGCTTAACTGCCATGCGACCATGAGGAAATAATACTCATATAAAGGGATGCGACCAGGAACGTGGTGCGGCAACGGAATGGACACATCCGAGCACCATATCGGAATAAGAACCTATCAGAGGGGGCTTGACCAAACGTCCTTTGCGAACCTGACCCAACAAAAACCTAGCACACCACTATGAGGGAAACTTAGGATGCAGTCTGGCTTGAAAGCGACAGCATGAACTCCACTTGGCTCGGTCTTGTACCAGCCTAACGGCGTGCAAGAAGAGTCGCGTGGACCCTATCAGGGGAGACGTCGTCGCCAACGTGGTACCACTGTTGAACAGTGGTACTTTACTGCCACAAAAAAATCGTTCAGCTGTAGCACTCCTTCGGTACCAAGCTACCATGCCACTCGAAGGAAGTACGCGGGCCGAGATACTGCCAAGTTGCCCAAGCCTAGACCGGAACAGTCGAGATTCAGAGGTCGGGTTCGAACCACGAACCTTCCGGTCACTAAGTTCACGCCTTAACCACCGATCCGTCGTAATCGACATGCGTATCCATACCGGTTGAGCTGCGGCACCGTACGCTCTATCTCTCACCAACTGGATACTGTCGTACTCCCGCCTCAGCCAAATGCAGTTTAGCTGATGGAGGAAAGAAACCACTCTCCCGACACTAGCACCCGCTTCGATACTGGTGCCAGCATTCTTATAGGTTAACATGCCACGAAAACAACAACAATAGGACTAGATTGTGCTCGACGTTCCCTACTGTAGGACAGTACATCCTGGCGCTGTGCAGCACATCTCGGAATCAGTGGTTTGATGAACCCAGTTATTCAACGTGCAATACCTTCCCGTATAAGATACAGCCCCTTCTATCGGGAAGAGTATTTCCTTCTTGGCGGTACCGGCATGTGGTTCTGTTTGCCGCCAAGTGACAATCACTTGGGATTTGGGTGAATTTTAGCTGAGTCTTCAGTCAACACTAGCTTAGTTTGCAAACGGATGTATTTCGCCAATTTCGAGATCTTGTTTTCGGTTGCCTTCCCTGGGGTTTTTTTGGGCTCAAGCTCTGTCCTCTACCCCACTTCTCCCTTTTCACTATAGCGTTACTTCCTCATGGTCACATGACAGTTAGGCGCCAGTGTTTCTGCTGCTGGACTATTGAATTCAGACTAGTTTCCTGTCACTCATCTGGTCGGTCTAATATCCAGGGCTGTTACAACAAAACCTGCGGTTTGTAAAATTACCAGTCAGACCATGTAACTGTTGATAACTGGTGAATTGCACCAGTTTTTCGTTCCATCTACCTTGATTTTATTGTTTACCAGAAGTTTAGGTTGATAGTAACCGACGATGCTACAGGCCGATCCGAAGACGGATACCAACTCCCATCTAAGCATGTGACTTCAACATCGTCGAAATGGGTGTCCAGAGGGGTGAAAAATGTAGCCTCTTAATTCACTGTGCTATTCTTTTCACAGACTGTATCCAGTCGGCCTGTCTGCCTTCTGGTAAGAATGTGTTTTGACGACATTTTTGGATATCGACCTCTAAAGCTGCGTCAACCTGCGCTGGAATCCTAAAGGCTGATCACTACTCATCGGGACTCATCAGCAATGCGCATTTCTACTGCGTATTCGAATCGAACTATTTGTGGTCGGAAATTGAGCACTGCTGAACAGGAATGTACAGTTGAAACATCGTTCCACTCATTCTTTGGTCACGCAGTTTACGCGCCTTGGCCTGATGTTGACTGGCTCTTCCATCGGAAATTTCGAAAAAGATCATACTACTTAAAAAACCTAGTGATCTGACTGGATAGAAAAACACCTTACAAGTCAGTTGGGCATTCCTCTGTCGGGTTTCTACTTCAGGAAGCCGTCAACGCCCGGTCATATGGTGTGAACTGTGGAGCGAATGTTGTTAAATCATTTTTAGATGCGACTGATCATAGCTGATTGATGATGTTTAGACTGCAGTCTGGATAGTTGCGGTTTCATAGATTCCTGCACACTACTGTTTAGCTTGAATTCATCCCGTCTTTCGGAGTGAAATCTCCGTGTACTTTGTCGGAATTTTAGAGTACGGATAAAGAATCGAACCCCTGGTGGTGGTACTCTTCACCCGCATTCAGTTATCCAGAACCATTGAGTAGGAATTTCATGGTGCAAAGATAAGCTGTGAATCATAGTGTAGTTGTTTCACCCTTTCTGGGAACCATCAGCAGCGCGCATCTCACGAGCCCCTAAGCGGGTTCGAACCCGGGACTATTTTCGACAGGAGCGGACTTACTACAGTTGAACGAAGCGTTGTTGATCATCAGTATACTTGCACAGACGCTTCTTCATCTGACATCGCCCGTTTTCCGTTTACGTTTACTTGAAGGTCTGTGTTTGTTTTGGAAAACGCCAATGCACAAACTAGGTGATTGACTTATGCTGCGCCAACTTTCAGCACGCATCATCATCATCGTCGACAGCAGTAGCCTGTTTTTGCTTACTTGCCCTGCTGTATGCAGCGAGTAAGGCGACCCGGCTGATGGCACCACGCGACGGCCGATATGACATGAGTTTATTTGTGTATGCAATTCATGGTTGTACATGGGCTGGGATATTGTCAGGGCGCCCACACCTAGACAGAAGGACGATTAGGGTCCTCAACCAAAGCCTTTGGCTCAAAAGCCTAACCGCAAGGCAGCGGTGTTTGCCAGGAAATGCAAATGCATTGCCATTTCTACGGAACAAGTCACCACATGTTCCAACCCCCAACCTGGAGGACCAGGAGACTGTGTTCGTCAGACCTCTAACCGTCGAACTCCACACGCAATGTGGATTTTTTGTCCATGTGTGACATTTCCGTTGACTGCCATCTTAACTCGTTAACTGGTGAAAATGAAGCTAGTTGATGAGGTGCTCTGCGTCCAGCCTCGCTTTTTTGTTGTTTGGGTTTTTTTTAACAACTCACGGCTTGAACATATACACGGATTATAAGCAGGTGTACCTACCTGTTTACTTCAACCCAGCATATAGCTTAATGAGGATGGAACGAATGTGTTGTCCGACTAACCTTTCGGTTGTGCTGCTCAGTTTGCTTTCAACATTTTGTTGGAATGTTGATGATGTGGTTGTTGTTTTTATCCTCGGGGACTTGGCAATTGTTATTTGGGGGTTTCTAGAACTTCTGTTCAAATTAGACCAAACCCAAGCACTCGCCTGTTTAGAAGTGATAATTCGCGTGCTTCCATCTTGCACCCCACCTCACGTGTCAGATCTCCGGGGATTCGAATCCCAGCACAACCGAGGAGCAGCTTCATTGCTGATGGGTTCGCCACTTTGGTGCGGATCAGTGCGAATAATTTCTTCAGGACAGGCTCCAGGAGCAGGACTGTTCGAAAGTGATAACGAATCACTGTCGTGTGTCAAGTTTCGAAACAGTAGGATAGCAAAACGGATCTGTCCAGACAGTGACCGACTACACCACTCTGACAGTAAGCGCTTCATTAGATAGGTAGGTAGGCTTAATTTCCAAGGATAGAGCTTGATCAAATCTCTGTGGCATAACTATGTTCCAACGGAACGAAAGTGAGTCAACCGACCAATTAGGGTGTTGAAAACGCGCTTTTCCTGCGTCTGATAGTGCACGACTTTCCCAGGGTTTTCGCACAACGGAATGGGGTTATTTATTCAGCGATTCGATCATTCAGCCGACTAATTTTCTTTTTAGCACTTTGAAAGCCCACTGAACGGTAAACAACTCAAAATAATTTCCTGAGGATTTCTAAAATAACATTCGGTGCCCAGCTGCCATGCCACAGCACAACGGCTGAGAGGTTGCCCAAGCCTGTACAGGGCCAGTCGAGATGCCGAAGCTGGACTTTCCGGTCAGTAAGTTCGCTCTCTAACCACTGAGCTATCTCCAGTTCCTGTTGTTTACACTCTGCTGGTTTACTGTTTGCATTTTTTGTGATACAAGTTTCGCGGAAAGGTATCGTTCTTCACCCGTTTTCCTTGTCCGATTTTCCTCAACTTTCATCCGTATCAGTCCAGCTGCTTGCTTGGTATGAAAGCCTCGAATTTAGTTACCCCTACGTTGGGTCGTACTACCTGCATTTTCAAATAACATCGTTGTTTTCGTCCACTTTTGGGCAGAAAAGGCACTTTGACAGCATAACGAACGAACCTGTCTGTCGGCATGGGACTTCACAGAAGATTTCAGTACACACCCGGTCTTGACTGCAAAAACATCGTCAAAGTCACGCTAAAAATAGGGAAAGTTTTGTCTCAGTTGTTTCACAGGACGCTGAGTGAACAGATGTCTGAGCGAATGACCACATTAAAGATGGTGACAAGACAACCCAAGATGACCGATCACACAGATTGGTTAGGTAGGTCCATTCTGTCTTGTAGTTCTGAAAAAATCAGATATGCTTTCATCGACCACTGTTCCGGTAAGCGTGATGTCGGTGGTCCGACTCCCTCTTCAGGAGAGTCCTTTCCTTCATACTTGGACTTCTCACTTCAACCTTATCTTTACGTCCTGTGTTGCTGAGTGAAGATCGTGTACACCGAACGCCTTTGATGCATGGAAGTTGTTTAATCGATCGACTGAAGAGTCCAGAAGCACTGTACAGCTGTTTATCCTCATTTACAATCATCAGCCGTACGCAACTGATGAAACTACGGTAGATGTGTCTCGAACCCACGATCTACCGCTTTGTAGTTTGAACATTTAACTGTTCGGCCACGAGCGCCTGATCAGCATTGTGATTAACTCGCGCTTGGACAGGATATAGTGGCACTCATTTTTCACTCACGGAAACCACATCACGTGGTCACTTATTGATTAGTTTCTGCACACTGCTGATCAGCCGCTCGTGACCGCATGCCAGGAGGTCGCGGGTTCGAAACTCACTTGAGTTTCGTGAGATGTACACCGCTGATGTTTCCGAATAAAGATGAAACAGTTGTACCGTGGTTGTCCGCCTTTCATAGTAGGTTGGCTTCACTCACAGAACGAAAGCTCAATTGAAAACATCTTGAATCGCTCACCTGGTGACTCGAGAACAACCTGACTACTCTCCACTTGTGAACGGTTGTTTTCTCACACTATCTGACCATTACTAAACTCCAAAGAATATGATTACGTCATGAGTACAGGCTTAGTACCAACCCATTTGTTCATCCACCAGCCCTGAACGCGTCCTTGTGCGTTCTTTCTATCTGATATAGAAATTCCAGGAACCTACACCCCTTTGAGTCAGCCTCGCCGCTCCGACGCCTCAACTTCGGGCCTCTTTCGCCTGTTTCGTCACAAGAAAAAACGATTTCGCTCAGTTGGTAAGCGTTGTTTTCACGTGTCTGGTTCATTGTCCCATCGTTGTACTAGTTCAGTCCTAGAAGGTGTTTCATTCGTTGTAATAATAACCCTATTACTATCACTCAGTATTTTCACTAAGGTTTTGCTACCGACCTCTAGGACGTTTCAATCCACATAACTAACCGAATATTGGTAGTTTTCCTTTAAGGAAGCCAAATGCTGTCTTTTCATGTTAGAAAAATCTATGGAACTGCGATTGTAGGTGTATGACCCGTCGTGCATGACTGCTCTACTCTATATGACACCCGCATCTATGCGAAATTCCGCTTTGCCAAGGTCTAGTATCCGATCGTAATCTGCCCGTAAACTGTGCCCGCAACCCATGGCTTTGGGGCTTCGAATAGTAATAATAATCGTTCAGCGGTAACATCCTTTCGGTGCCTGGCTGCCAAACCACCCGAGGGAAGCACGAGGACTGAGATGCTGTCATGTTGCCCAAGCCTAGACAGGAGAAGTCGAGATGCCGGGATTGGGTTCGAACCATGAACCTTCCGGGCAATATGTCCGCTTCTTAACCACCGAGCTATCTGGTGATTTGTGATGAGTCTGTCTCGAACAACCAGACTAACAGCTTTGCGTAGTTTGCTTTCGGTTTCTTTTTTCATCCTTGGATTTCCTCGTTCTAGGGTGCCCTAGTCCTTTAACCTTGCATACACCAGTCAACACTAGTCGACACATTACCAACAACATCGGGCGTTCTACGTTCAAAACAGCTCGTCGATGGAAGACTTTCGCCTGTCGACAAGCCTCCACACGACAACAACTCTACTTCCTTCATGAATGCCTGCGGAAATGCGTCCTCCCACGTAGCGTAACCTATCGACTGCCAATAAACCATCCACAAGCTTGGATAATAGCTAGGCAGAATGGTCGGCGGATGGTCAGACTCATGATTACAAACGCCCACAACCGCATTAGAAAATACGAGAGAATAGCCAACGAGCATAGAGAAGCCTGTTTGAGGACAATAGGACCAGACCTCATAGAGCAACTCAGCACGGCGATAGAACAAAGAGTTACATCCACTGCTAGGAACAAGAAAGCTCATCTGAAAAGCAAATTCTCCAGGCTGATTAGAACCCATGAGTACAAAAGTAATCACAACGAAGACTGGATAAGAAATCTGTCCAAAAGGCAACTCACAGAAGCTGGAGAAAACGTTCTCATCAGAGGGTCCAACTTCAACTTCCAAGGTGCGACAAACCTAGAGTATTTAGCCAGCCTGGAAGTAGCGATGAAATCTATCGGACTCGACGAAGACGCTCAACAACAAATTTGGCAAACCGTCATTCCGGCCATCACACGCAGCAAGCCTTACAATGTGTTTTCCGACAAAGAAAAACAAGCGATGAACAATCTGAAGAAGGATGAAAACATCGTGATTCTACCGGCAGACAAGGGACGCCTAACTTTGATCATGGAGAAACCGACAACAAAGCGAAAGCGCTACTCAACGACACACCCACGTATCGCCGCTCGGAACGTGACCAAAGCAAGCAACTAGCAAACAAAATCAATAAGAACTTAAAGAAGCTCCAAGATCTCCATAAGATTACAAAAGAGGAATATTGGAGAATGAGAGCTCGGGATTCGGCCACTCCCCGCTTCTACGGACTCCCAAAGGTACACAAAAAACAATACACCTCCGACCACTAGTATCACTGCCGGGAACGGCGACGTACAATCTTTCAAAAGAACTATGGAAGAAGTTGAAACATCTCATCGGTGGGTCTCTACATTCAATCAACAATGCGGGACAATTTTTGGAGAGGCTGAAGAACGTAAACATCGATCAGGATGAAATAATGGTCTTATTTGATGTGAGCTCATTATTCACGTCTGTAGATGCCCATTCTGCCAAGACAACTGTGGCCGAATTGTTGGATAACGGCGGCATGCCAACTGGATCGCTGGAGAAAGAGGACCTCTGCCAATTACTCGACTTATGCTTGGTCACACATTTCGAGTTCAACGGAGAATATTACGAACAATTACGAGGGACACCGATGGGGTCGCCAATTTCAGGATTTATTACAGAAAGTACGATGCAAAAGCTGGAACAAATTGTATTGTCCGACATAAATCCCAAAGAATGGATCCGTTACGTCGACGACACTTTTGTGATAATCAACAAAAACGAACTGCAACCAGTGAGCCAACTGCTAAACAACGTTTTTGACGACATCAAATTCACATTCGAAGAAGAGAACAACGGAAAACCGGCACGTCCTGGACGGATCCAGACACACTGCAGCACAACAGAATCCAAGATCAAAGAAGAAAAACGCCTTTACAAATTGTTCCAGAGAAACGGATACCCAAGGAACTTTATTTGGAGGTCACTCAGGAAGCCAAACACGACTAACACAACGGCACAAAATGGAAGCAAACGAGTCACACTCAGGAACACCGCCGAAATGACCGCGAAGCTCTTACGACAGCACAACACGACAGTGGCTTACAAACCTGCGAACACTTTGCGGAGGACACTATCGAACCCAAAAGTAAAACTGGATCCAATGATGAAGAACAATGTCATATACAGGATCCCATGCAAGGACTGTGACAAACGATATATAGGACAAACAGGAAGGAAGCTCTCCACCAGAATACATGAACATAAGGTCGCTACAAAAAGACACGACCAATTTTCTGTCACCTCCGTGCACAAAGATCAGGAAGGACACGAGTTCGACTGGAGCGGCGTTCGCATACTGGCTCAAGCGATAACGAAGAAAGAACGCGAATTTATGGAAGCGTGGTACTCCACCGAAAAAGCTATCAACAAGCATATTGAAATTAACCCTATTTATCAACCGCTAAGAGAAAGAGAACGCAAGAACCACGTAGCTCTGAACTGAACAAGCAACCAGACGAGGAACTCGTAAAAGAAGCAGGGAGTACGATCCAAACGGACACATCACTTGGATTGGAGTAAGCACCCAGGCAATAAACCAAAGTACCAAACTAACCGACAATCGCAAGGACGCCAGTCAATACAGTGGAGAAAATAAGGCGGTGCAGCCAGCCAATCACTCCCGAAAAAGAAAAATCAGACCACAACGCAACGCAAATCAAGAAGGAGGCCAATCAAAACGGAGGAGGAGGAAACCACTAAAAATAGAAGGCTTCAGGATGACAAATCGACTTGAGGGAACGCAAGCCACAACGCAACAAAGATCACGAACGGGCCAATAAATTCGCGGAAAACGCTGTTACCCAACTAGCCAATCACGTTAGGAGATAACAGATAGCCTTTGAATGCTATATAAACGCACGCAGGCAAACAGGAGGTACCCACCCAACTGCGCACTGATGATACCTCCTCGTATGGTGACGAAACGTTTGCAAGTCAATTGCCAAGCTCGGCGAACAGATCAACAACCACCTGATCAACAACCATTTAGTCAAAGTCCGAATGTCTACGGTAAACTTGATAGTAGTCTGCGGAATTTTTTAGTGGACGTTTTGGAAAACTAATATCAGGATCGGGGAGTGTTTACCTCAAAGTCCCACAAAGTGGAACCCAAGGTCGACCCGGTTTCAATTTCGGTTACCTCACTTTGTCCTGTTTTATCCGAATTCCTAAGATCGTGCCCTGTTCGCTTTTCGTCTCATCATACAGGAGGGTGATCCTATTCTCACCCGCACTTATTTCAGATGAAAGGATAAAGGTGGGAATGAGGAAGCTGGTCGATCAAACCGTGTTTGAGCCGATATTTTTCTCGACTAGCGTGCCCCCCGGGTACCGAAGTGAAACCAGCTGGTTCCTCCCGATCGTTCGCAGCGACACCGAGCAATTTCCACAAGCACCGTAGTCGTAAAAAAGTGAAACCGGAATATTTGCTTTCTAGGCCGTCTTTTTCCAAAACATCACATGATCCGGTGAAGTTGGTTTCTGTTCAAGCCAGGCAGAAAGACCATCGGTTTAACCATTTTTCAACACATTTGTCCAAAATGCGTGCCATCCTACCATTTTCGAAGATAAAGGAAGTCACAAAAAAGAATGAATCCAATGATCGATCCCCACTCCACGTTTCTTTTTTGCCTTTTTGGGGTAACACTTGAAGGTGCTGAATTAATTTTCTCTCAGAAAACTTTTTCAATCGAGGTTTGTTCAAATTTCGTGTGTGTGTGAATCGCTTGTTATTACTAGACTGATTTCAGTAAATATCACTGGTGAATGCTTCTCAATCCATCCTTCACCAAAATAAAATATCGTTAATTTCGACAAATACACTTATTTGCAAATCAATTTGGTTTTCGCGGGAGACTCAAGTGAATCTCTCGTTTATGATGTTCTTCAACTGAATGTGCTGCACAAAGGCCGCCGCCTCATGTTTCAGTTGGTACGATATTCGAGATATCGCGGTATATGTTCATAAAGGAAACTACTCACAGGGTTGCTGAAAACTTTGACAGCCTATGACCGGTTTCGCCCTTCTTGGGGTTCATCAGGTAGGCGCAGTCCCCGAGTTTCCGTCGAAGAGTTTTCGGCAACCTTGTGATTAGTTTCCTTTATGAAAATATCATTAACGTTTCCACCACAGATTTACTCCTAATGGACCTGGTTTTCTGCTCAGGAATTCCAAGCAGAAGGATAAATTACCTGTTCGATAGAATTCGTTTGGCCTGAAAAATACACGGGAATATTAAAATTATGGGGCCACTCCATTGACAAAGTTTTTGGCCACCTATCTCGTTCGTTTGGCCTCAGAACCTCCCTAATAACTATGTGTAATCCTTTTGTCTGCATGGCATGGCAATCATCAGCTCGGGTTCAAAGTTATATCTGGGCCTTGTGTCACGTCCCGTCGGCTTTCAGCTAGCTGAGGATCAGGACTGCATGTTGATCGGTTTGTCTACTGGTGTTCACAATTGTTATCATTGAATTCCTGAATGCATGCTTCAGAATCATGCTCAGCGTTCACCTCTATCAGTACACTCACTCCTTCAACTCGGCCGTGAGTGAATCAAACCTGAAAGTACAACGGTTGATGCTAATCTGATGAAAGTGGACAATTGTATGGGAATGTATCGGGTTCAAACAGCCTTAGGTTTGTCCTTTGGATTGAATTGCTTGTCGTTCGACCGAATCAGTGTCCGGAAAAGGTGTTACCGAAAATCCAAATGTATGGAAATATCACAATCATGATGCTTTTGTGTAACAAATCGATTCCGGTCGTAGAACCCTTGCTAAGTGGTGTCTTGACCTGTGGAATGAACCAATGAACAATATTCACCTTTGAGTGAGACCTTGACGCATAGACTCCGTCAACGAGATATTTAATATGGCCAGCATTTCCACCGGTATGTGGATAAGAGAGTCCTCATGGTTCTTACCCAACTAGCCCAGGGATGTCGGACTGATCAACTTTCAATCCTGACCACAACCCGTTGTACAACTGATTTAGTGACTATTCTTGAATGATAACTAAACAAGTGTCCATCCAGGCGGAACGCCAAGAATGTGTCAGGAAAAACTCGCTCACCCGAACAAGAGGTGAACTGCAATTTATACCGCGCTTATTTTCCACGGTAAGAACGTGCGTGTTCCCCTACATTTTTTTCGCGGGTTCTATGTGTTCTGACTGATTCTTGTGAGTAAGGATTAAGCTAACTATGTCATCGTTTCAGGGGATACACTGAAGGTATGAATGTTCTCGGTTGATTCCCCTATGATGGATTAGGTACCTTCTGTTTTCATTTTGCACACACGCTAAGGAGGGGAACAGTCCCCGGGATTGTTTCAGGACTGTGATAGAGTCTGTTCGTTACTGGCTTTATGTTTTCCTCCCCAAGAGGATGTTACATTTCTCTTGGTTTGACCCGTGCAAGATTAGATAAACACTCGCTAGGTTTTCATCTTCCATAGATGCCTTTTATGGGGCTGACCACATTCGATCGGTTTCAGTGCACAACGCGGAGATGTAAATAGCTTGGCGCTTGAGAGGGTATCTCAGAAGAGCAAATCAATGATGCGTCAGATTGAAGGTCAATTTTCTGGCACGAGATATGTTTACGTAAATGAGATATTTTCAATTACCAAACCCGTCGGAAGATCTGTTTGAAACGGACTTGTCCGCACCCTCAGGAAACACGACTGAAAGGTTGACCTATTTGACCAAAACCTCGTTAAGTAGCGAGTAGTTTCAAAATTTTTGCACCTCTATTTTCCTACCCATCGACTTCAGTCTCGAGGGTCGATCTGCAGCAGTTCCCTCATTAGCAGCGCACATGGTACCGACCGCATGCAAGATACAAGGAAACCGCGGACCTACATCATTCATCACGGAGTCTGTCAAACCATGACTACGTGAGTCACGTGTGGGTAGCAGTATGTCGATCCCACGGATCAGTCCTCTTCTTGAGGCGCTCATTGCTGCTCATTCCCACCAATGGCGAAACATACTACTCATAAGGTCGCTGAAAACTCTTCTGACTTTAGTCGATCAGCTTTTATTGTGTCACTTTCGGGTCACCCTGATCCTCGGGTTCCTCCAAACATTGTGTCTACCTTTTTTCAAATTCCAGGGGCGGAAAAGCTGCTCTTTTTGGAAAGTACCGATTTGGAAGACTTCGATGCCTTATCCACCGAGGGCTATTACCGCATTGTCCAGGATTCTGATCCAAATGGCGGCTCCACACAACAACAACAACACAAATAATAATTGCCGCCAAACTGTTTTTTTTTTGTTTCAAGAGAAGGAGGGGAGTTGCTGTTGTCTTGGTATTGTTTTGCTCTATTTATCTTTGTTGTTTCGGTCATCGCTCTGTTGGGTTATGTGTACAATATGATTGATGCACAGCGACTGTTGTTTCGTCTACCCTAACCCACATGTAATCATTGACTTCCTTGGGTGTAACATGTATAGACCGCCGCCGCCGCCGCTGCCGCTGTTGCTCCTGCTTTACCACCGTCGCCTTCTCGCTTTTGTTCGTCGTCTGTATTGTGTAGGTACTCACTTTCAGTGTACTGGCTGACGACTGTCCCGCTCACCAGGTTTGCATGTTGCAGACGAAAGTTGCGCAACTCCCCGATGTACTCTTCGTTCAGCCCTGACACTTTTACTCCTTTCTTGGGAGCCGAATCCAAACAGCATCAGTGATGCCACCACGTTTGAAGATCCCCTTATGATATTCCCCTCCAATCTCCATTTTTGAGTGTCCGCCCCCCCCCCCCTTCACCTGCCAGATTTCATAAGCCTGCATGGTTCTAATTTTCGGCCGGAAAGCTCTTTCGTCCCGGACACTGTGAGACGCCTTTGTTTCTTTCGATTCGTCGCTGTCCCGCAGCGGCATCTTCTGGCAACATGCAAATAGATTCGATTGGTTGATCCACTCTTGTGTGTGTGTGTGTGTGTGTGTATCCACTGATTGCTCGGCTCGTTGTTGCACACCACCCAAAAACAATGTACTCCCGCGGACTGTACACGTGATCGGCTAATTGCATCAAGGCCAACTGACAGTTATTGTGTCCACCAAGTGCACTTAAACCAGGGTGGAGTTATCGATCGATAGCACCCGCTTTGATACTTTATAGGGTGCAATCGTTTGGTTGTGGAAAGCGTGAAATTTCGTTGCTTATGGGGACAAAAACAACAAATCGGTGCATGCACGTTCTTGAAGAAGGGACATTTTGGGCAAGACGTGGTGAAGTGGTGACTTTCAGAGAGTGATTTATTCATTCCTGGTTTGAAATTGTGCAATGAAATTTTGTAATCCGACCAAGTCACATCAAAAGCGCTTCAGGTCATCTGTTATCTGATTATCAGTCCTGAAATCAACATTATCAGCATCAACATTCAGGCTATTTGCGGACTTGTTGGAATCCACAGATGACTCGCACTGCAGTTACATTTCGCTGATCAATGCTGCGAGCAATGCCAACGCGCATACCTTGAAAGCCCTCTACTGACCTTGAAAAACTCGGCCATCAAAACAGCAAGGAGACGGGTTGCGGACATGAACTTTTCAGTCACCTTTAGTCGAAAGTCTTTATAAAGCTTGGTAACGAGCAGTGGTCGTCACACCGCTCAGGTGTGACGATAGTGCGATAAGCAGTCTGATGGTAACTTAAACTGTACAGTGGTCCCAGTGTTCATATATAGCTTAGTATTAAGGCACTGTACATAGATCGAATCTGCTATGGGTAGCCTCTTACGGAGAACATCGATTCCATCAAGTTCTTCCTTCGCTCACCTAATGGAACACAATTGGGATCAGCTCGATTGATCGGTAGCACACTACGAGTTTCAACCTATTTGTGTCAATATTCAGGTTATCGGACTGATGTTCCTCGTAATTATTGTGGTCCAATCAGTCAGGATCTGCTGGTCACTCACTACTATTTCGGGATCTCCAGGCAAAAGTAACATCCGAGCGCAGAACTGGACACATGCGAGATTAAACACTTATTTTCGAACCGAGACGTAATACTGGGTTTGATTTCTCGCATCTGCGCCGTTTTTCGACTGAATGTTCAGCACAAAGGCTGTCTGGTAGTTCAGTTGGGCCCGTATTCACGATTTCAGAGTTCCTCTTTGGAACATTACACTACTTGAATGACTGGTGAAAACCTACCGACGACGTCTGTCTGTTCTCCCTAGTTGGGGCACATCACTCCGCCTTGGTTCCCGGATTTCGATCGACTCCGAACTCTGATTTGCGTGTGGGTCGTGTTTTCAATCAACTCCAGCATATAAGCGACGAAGCTGAATTTCTGGGTGATGTTTTATTATGCACAGACCCAGCCCTCTGTAGTGACCGGTTGATTATCAGACTTTATCGAGATTCTACCGCACACTGTAACGGTTAACCTTTGTCCACAGTTTATTCGGAGTTTTCGGGTCGGATCCGATGAAATCGTATTCACGGAGTCAACAGTTTTCCGGTTACACAGCTATGAGTATTCTTTTGCGATCGCCGTGTTAGGCTTTTGCCGAAACATACATCCTTGGCCTAAATGCAGTGGCAGCGTTTGGGGCTTATCAGTACGTCTCGGGATGAGTTTATCGAGTGGGTACTAAGATTCTGCAGCCTTACGTGCTTGTAGTAACAGTTTCCATCTTAGGACGGTGGACTGCCACGCTTCGAAATATCTGAGAGGTGAACCCCAGTGATCGGACGCCTGTGCGCATTATCAGCCTGTCTCATTCGAGAGCTTGGTACTTTTTGGTCAGTCGTTCTGAGTGGTTCTCAGGATAATAAATTGTGGCTTCCAACGAGGTGCTTAACTCATTTCCTGTTTTTTTATAAATGTTAGCATGCTAACTCCTGTTCGACTTCGTTTGGGCGTCCTGGAATGAGCTACCGGCTCCTGTGTTGCCCCATCAATCAAAACGTAAAATTTCGCGAAGCCCAAGACATTCATTTGACAGCTTAAGACCAACACAAACGAAATCTCCACAAGAGAAAGACGTGTGTTCAGGCAGACGAAGTGAAATGTATTCACTGCCAAGCTGTTCAGCCAACAGCGCCGTGTAAGGTTGTCCACCCGCAGTGTGTTCTCTAACAAATCCACTGTCCACAGAACAAAGATAACCGAGACATTTCTCGGTGGTTTGCCCTACCCACAAAGCATCAATCACTCAACTAGTAAGTATATGGAGACGTTTTCAGAGTGACATTTTACATAGTCATTGTCGGGAAATGTGATGTGTGGTGTGACTACACACCACACGTATCTACCCTGTCTTGTTCGTTCCAAGAATCGGAAAAACCACATTACTGGTAGCTGCATTGAAGTGACGATCCCAGAATTTGAGCAGGGACTTCAATTCCGGATTTCGTACTGCAACATATGTTGGAAAGCTGTTTCCCGTTTATCAAGATTCATTCGTGACGTGTATTCCATTCATCTAGGAAAGATTCGAGCCCACAAACGTTGAAAACTGATTATAAGTTACTACCTTCTGGTCCACCATTGGGTTGATTTGTGTGTAAGACTACCCGTAATAGCGCAGTATATCATATGACCTAATGTGGACTGATCGAAAGTGACATTTTCTAGAAACGCATCGACTGGAAAAAGCGCACGGTGGTATCGATCCATTTCTAGTTCAGGGTGCATTTTTCCAAATGTCAGGTAGTTTCTTTGGGTGACCCATATCTATTGTTGCCGACTGCACCGTGATTGACCTGTAGGACTTTCCTCTGGTAACTGATCGATACCTGCGAGATAGTCTGGAATCTCTGAGACAAAGATGCCCTCAGGACAACCTAACTGTGAGGATCCCTTATTTAGTGGCTTTATGGGTAGATACCCTATAACAACTAACGTGTCTTAGCCGTACAAGGAATCAAACAGGAACCCAGCGTGTCTAGAACAAAAGTACGTCCACAATTAATTGGACAGTATTGTGTAACTCTGAACAAGGACCATGAAATCCGGGGAGCATAGAGGCCAAAATAATTGGAACTCTGCGGAGAAAAGTCGTGCAAATCAGCCAACCTTACCCAGGGGAAGAGACCATAGTTTGAGAATTGACCGATCAGACTGAAGACGAGAACAATGGAAGGCAGACATCAGGAAGTTCAGATCGGAACAGGAGCGGAGCTCCAGAAAGGTAGGCCACGAAGTGACAGATCGCAAACGGACCAGTCAGGCTCCAAATGTAATGATCTCTGAACAACCAACCGCATTATAGCTTAAATCTATTCTTTACGAACTATATAAGTACAGCAGCAAAAATAGTGACTACCCATCCGGCCGCGTACTGATGATATCTCCTCGAATAGTGGTGAGACGTTTGCAAACAGTTGCCAGAGCAGCTGAACAACGAATCAGTCTGTAATCAGTCAGCCGCGTCTACTCTTCAAAATTTTGGACGTTCCATATGCTTATGGGTCGTATTCAGGCAACTGTACGTTGAAATGCATTTAAGCGTAGTCTTTCCGTAGAACTGAGACTCATTGAACTAGTGTGGGTGCCAGCTGAGATTTGTGCGTTTGATCACGTGAGTAGATCATCGCTACCGTCTTCAACTATTCTACTGTCTTATCATCTTGAGTAAGTTTGATTATGGATCAGTAATTTTGTCGTGGTTCCAGTGAATTCGGGTCTATTGCCCTGCTGAGGAAAGGGTTTCGTAGTGAGGGACCCTTACAACCGGTAAGCAAACTTCAGTCTGCCCACCCCGTAACCGCTTCCATCCATCCAGCAGTACATTCGTATGATACATAAGGTAATAAGAAACCTATTTTCGTAAAATTATCCACATTGCTGGTCCTGTGTGCACGATTTTAAACTATTTGACGAATCCACTATCAAGCAGTTCAAGTTTTCCAGTAATACTAGTGTAACGGCGGATACTACTGATGAGGCTTGCGAGTAGTCTGTTTTCTCGTAACTCCGCTTCGCGTCTATTGGAAGGTGGGGTTTATTACGGAATTTGCAGATCTGTTTTGCAGCATTCGTTTACAATTACGTGATAGTCAATGAATATCCAGGAAAGTTCAAGAAGACGCGTTCAAAAAGAATACGGATATTCAGTTTTTTTTTAAAAAAACAAGGTGCACATGAGAGGTTTACTTTCCTATCCGATAGTTTGTAACTGTTTAGTTGGTGTTTTCTAATAACCAACTCCGTGGCGAAGGGCATTCCTCCTTCTCACTAGTAAGAAGCAAAATTAGAATGAAAATATGGCGGGAAACCGGTCTCAGCTCATCGCCTTTGATACCTGACTGACTAACACGATCGCCAAAACCCCAAATTGTTTTCCTAGATTCTTCAAATGACTACGGATGGGTGTTTGTACTTTGAGGACTGCTCTCATTTACAACCCAAAAAGTCGGTTCAGGGCCGTCAGCAAGTAGATCCGTTTTCTCCTATTACAAAGATCGTGATGAGATTTGGGACGCCTTAACCGAATTGCAATGACTGTTTCCGTTAACTCAAGGTATCACCTAACCGCACAATGCCCGATCGTAGATGTTCCACTGAGCCTAGGATTTTGTGAGCTAAATGTGGAGACTGCTGCATTGTGTCGCTTGCGGAAGCGTTCCAGAAATTGCACCTTTTCTGGTGCGGATCCCGGGGGCGCACCGCTGTATTTATTGTTTATTTTCACGCAATTTAGTCATTCTTGGCTCCTACCGAGTCCCGATGACCCGGCTAGCCAGTCCACTGTGACGCCGAACTGGCTGATTCACAGACGACCTGTAATATCGCATGCGGACGAGCCGCTTGTTTTGATTCGAAAGGTTTCTATCCGACAAGAGAAAACTGCTCCTTCTCGGCAGACTGACCGAGTCACTGATGACATTTATTCCGTTGATCGATGCGGTTGTTTTTCCCTTCAGAACATCCAGTTGGGGTTGTCTCCGTTCACGAAGGTCACGTTAGAACAAACTCCACAGTCAAACTGTGACACATCTTTTCCCCTCTGACGTCTGTTTTTGGATACGTCGAACTACGCTATCGTACAGCAGCTCAGGATAGGTCTGCGGTGCGTGCTCTTCACTCAATATGAACCCGGGTGAATAAGACCGAAGAGTGGCAAGTAGGGCAGAATTTTCAAATGACCAACACTCATGGTCGATAGGCTAGAATGTTCAGATTAGTGGGGACAACTACTTAGAACCCGCACCACCCATAAGACATATCCGGTAGACAGAAAGGAGGCTAGGTAATGTTGGTCACGTGAAGTCACCTCTAACGTCGTTGTAGGCTTCCCAGTTCGATATGTCTGATGGAGTCAAGACGGAACATTTGTAGACCAAAGCAGATAAAAATAACAACCAGACTCAATGTTATTTGTTGCAGGTGAACTGGTCGCCCGCAGTACTGCCAGCTCGAACCCAGAACACATCTGCAGCTGGAATAAATTGATTGCTTTGGTCAATAGCGGTGATTTTCACCACAGCCTAATTCGCCACTTTGGTGAACTGTCCTGCAAATGAGCTATTCGATGAGTTTATCATTGTTCTAACTTTCTCACTGATGTGGAGTTCCGCCGATTATTTGAGCCCCGCGCGAGTAGAATCGAAGCTTGCTACATCAAAACACATGGATTAATTTATCAATTGGCAAACAGGTATTTAGTCGTGTGAACTGGTTACCGCGTTGGGCTTGCCCGGTAGCTAGAATAGATGAACGTATATCACGGTGCTGTCCATCATTGACCACATCGCGACTGCTGATTCAGCTCATCTGTTGAGGCCTGTTTGGTTTGACCAGCCATTTCGAACCGCATCCCTGATGTTACCAATGTTTTTCAGTGTGGTATTGAGCGCACCTTTGTTTTAACCAGCAAGGTCTGAACGCCAAGGTCACTTTCACTGACCCCGTGTAACATGTGATCAGATAAGACATGTGTTCCAGGATTTTTGTATTTTCCAGACTGCTAGGAATGGTTGTAAAGGAGAACAAATATATACAGGAAACTACTCCCAAGATTGCTGATTGTGACCGGTTTCGTCCTTCTTCGGGCTCATCAGGTAGGCACAGTTCCCGAGTTTCCGTCAACCTTATGTTCTACTTGAAACCAAATTGGACTGATTTCGACAAATACACTCATTCGCAAATCAATTTGGTTTTCACGAGAGACACAACTGAATCTCTCGTTTATTGTATTCTCCAACTGAATTTGCTTCGCGAGTCGTACTGTTGAACTGTCAGGAAAATAGGTGGAGAAGCCTACTTCTGGTGAGCGAGACCAGTGTCTTGTCATGGATTTTCTTGGTATGTCATTGAATAAAGTCTCAGCTTATCGGAAAATGACATGTTTTGAGCACGAGTAACTCGGGTTCTGAGGGGGGTTCGATCGCGTAAAAGCGGATTTTCCAACTAACGTCTATCACTTGAGCTCTGAGAGAAACATAGTTTCGGTGATCTCCGTCGTTTCTGTCGTTCTGTCCAGTGACGAAATGCTTGAAATTCACCGCACACTTAATTGAAACTAAGCACATCCTGGTGTGATGATTGTGTGTGTAACTGTGAAAATGCCACTGTCCGCTTCATTTGATCGTCAGCCGTTTATCGGTTGTACGGTGTTGTTTTACCGTTTCCTGGTGTCGAAAGTCCAATCTCACTAAAATGAGTAGGTTCAGCTTGGGTGGCCGGACAGCAGGACTGAACTAACGAAACAAACTACATACCGATGGACCAGTCAGCCAATATGAGGTTATACCTTCATGTACTTCATAAGGAAAGTGCAATATTGCTCAGCGAATGAAGCCTGAGCTACAGGTCGAAATGCCTGTGGTCTGGGCACGGACAGTCTACTGCTATATCTCAATGGTTGCGCTCCTTCGGGTCGTCATCCCGAGAAGGAACCTTGAAACTTATCTTGTACATGCATTGCACTTCCATTTCGGTCTAAATTGAGAACACATGCTTGAACGAATTTTCGGTTTTATCTTCCGCAGCTAACCCTAAGCCTCTGCTGCATCATTACTATTCCTATCTATTCAGGGTTGTCAAACCTCAAACGGATATTGGGAAATCCGAATGTAAATTGCTTCATAATTCCGATGAGAACTCCAGCGTTCCATGCGGATGATATGAGCGTAGGGGAGAATCCCTCTTTAATGGGCACGTTGGTTCACTGTGATCTCAGAGCCTATCTTTCAGTTCAATCAGTTGCTCGTTCCACGATTATTTTCTGTTGTGCTCATCATTCTTTCCCTTTGAAATAATTTAAATGTGGAAGTGTCCGGAGGTGAGTCGGTAACGGAGCACGTAGGCATGCCGTGATTGGTCAGAATATCGGCCAATCAGGGTCGAGCATATGTAGCTCGGCGCTTCTCGCTCCCTCACGAAGATTCTAGCGCGAACTTGTGGAACATTCCGTGATAACCCGATAAACACAGTTTCAATAATTTCCCTTTGTCCCCACAAAAGATCGTCGCAAGCCATTTTGCCTTTTGATATATCATGGTAGGCGGAACAAGAAGCCCAGGATCGCTATAGGAGTTGCAACACCGTTCGCAAGACACAGCAGAAAGCCAAGCTGAGACCACACTCTCACGGCGTAATAGGCCTAGTTGCTGTGTCTTGGTCCATACGGTGCTGTTCACGAACATTCGCTCCTACAGTTGTCCCAGGGTTAGCAATTTGATATCCTTAGAGAACCGAGGTAGGTGTGGTGGACTTATCTGGCCCGACAAGGTTTTGCAAACTAGTCTCTGTTTGTTGGCTGATGGTCAGTAAGGTCAAGACTACTCTTCAGAACCTGACCGCAGTCGCTGCAATCCTAGCTAATTATCTCGACAGATCTATTAGCTCCATGTGTGCGTTAGCATCTTGCATTCTTTTCTTTTATGCCTTGAAGTTGTAATCCACTGAACTACCAACGACCGTTTCCAACCTTCTTGGGGCTCATCAAGTTGGCGCAGTCCCCGAGTTTCCGTCAACGTCATGTTCTACTTGAATCCAAATAGGACAGATTTCGCCGTATACTCTCATTTGCACACGAACTTGGTTTTCACAAGACACTCAAATGCCTCCAGCTGAAACTCTTGTTTACGTTGTTCTTCGGCTGGATGTTCTGCACAAACGTCGCCTGATGTTTCTTAGAAAAATATACCTGGGATTAAGTTGTCTCCCGTTAAAACCAGATGGCCTTCCAAATGAGTGTATCCAGTTTGGTTTTAAGTAGAACGTAAGATTGACGGCAACTCAGGGAGTTCGAAGGAGGGCGTAACCGGTCGTGGTCTGCCGAAGAGTTTTCAGAAACCTTAATGTAGTATGTTACGTCTAGACAATGTAGTGCGACCTCCCATCTAATGTGCCATATCAAACATGAGGCTTCCTCGTGCAGCACATTCAGTGGAAACAGGCTATTATGGGCGAGAGATTCAGCTGGACTGACTTGAGTCTCCTCCGTTAAAACGAAATGAGCGTGCAAATGAAAGTATTTGTCGAAATATATTGACAGCCTTCTGTCTAAAGAGCACCTGTTTAAACCTGAGTTACCTGGCTCCCATTCTGGTTCTCATTTTGAGACAACAAGCGTTTACACGCATGACCTAGGTGGACGGCTGTGTGCGAGCAGACAGAGCCGGAGTTCTAGGGCAGGTTCAAAGAATGCCACAGTATTTGGACAATTGATTTAATTTCCTCTTTGGTTGTATACTATTTATGTATTACTGAAATATAATAAGTAGGTAACCAAAACACGTATTCATCTCGTCTGTTGATCAAGATTTCGTTTGTTGGCGTTCAGTTTTCCAATCAGGCACCCGCCCCACACTGCGCCTACCTAGAAGACTGGCCGGCATTGTTTAGCCAAGATGATACATAATATTCGCTTCAAACACTGTGCCTTGTAGCTGTGTATGTTTCGATTATTATGCTGGTCGAGAATACGCAAGGACCTTTGCTTTGTAGGTACGTATTTCGGTTTCGGGCGGCAAGTTGTTGTTGATGCGGTAAAGTCTACGAACAGTGTGCCATGACGTAGCAGAAGTAACAGTAGTCGACGAAGTCTCTTCCTGTCTTGATGAGCTGCGGAGAACTGGAGATCTCACGCGGGGAGGGGGTCGCGGCACAACAACAATCCTCTTCACGTTGGCGCACAAGAAAAACGTGGTCTGAAATTTCCCAGAAGGACTTTGCAATTCGCCTAACGAACGCGCAAACAATACCCAGTCATAGAAAGACATGAGAATTCACAATTTGTTCGACTGGAGAGCACTTTGTGTAGAAACGTCTGTTACTAAACGGATGTTCATCAAACCAATAGTTGATCTGTACGCCAATACCATCCTTCAAGAGACCGCTTCCTCGATGTTTACAGGAGTAAGGCACAATCCTGGTGTACCTCCAGAATGATATCAAAATCAGTTGGCTTGGAGGCCTGCAACTTGGGTCTCAGGTCGGATGGTCATTCATATTTAGCAAAGACTCTCCTTTTTGAACTCTTGCATCTTGTCGTCATCCGGAAGCGGTTGGAGTGAAGAGCGGATGGGAACAGAGACAGACTCCGTCGGTTTCTCTTAACAATCTCTATAGTCATAAGCTTGCTTCGTACCTGTCTGTAATCGGCATAACTTCCTCTAGTGTTCTGAAATGATGTCAAACGCGGTCTCGTCGTCTAAGGGCTTTCTTGAGTCGTACAGTGATCCTTTTGAGTGAGATGTGTTAGGACGAAAACCTCAGCTCCCTATTCTGACTGTCCAATCAAACCGAAATTGAAGTAAACTCTCGAAGCTAACTTTCGTGTCAGAGATGCCGCTTTTCCGCTAGACACTTTCCAATAACTCCACTGGTATCCAACCTTGAAGGGCCAGATTATGCGGCTGTTCGCTACCTCTCCAATAGGTGGAAGTGCAACTTGCGGGATGTCCAGAGAGGCTGTCTTCAAGGTCCGTAGTTTCGGTGACAGAGATGATGACGAACTTTGTGACCCTTTAAAAACTCTGTGCAATTATGGGGTGGGTAAGTCGATTTCTCCTTCAGCCGCTCTTCTTCGAGGAGTTATCAGATCATCCAAATATCTGGTGATTTCCGCAGTAAAAAAGACACAGAAAAAGCAAATAACATCATGTAGGCACAAAGGAATGGTAGCTGGCTCTACGTCGTCATCAAACAGTGACCGCTCATATCACGCAAAATAGTGGACGGTGAAAATAGAACTTTGGTTGGAGTGAGTACCGAAAAAAACCTCTGAAAAAAGTTGACCATTTTCGCAGCCGCCTGTATGAAATGATTGAAATTTTCGTCAGGAAACTCAGCTTTTTCTCAATTTATCCCAATTTTTCCCGCTTTGAGGCATCCAATACATTATTAATGACGATTTTTTATGGAAAACCCAAGGAAAATTATGTGAGGTTCGAACAATGCCCCCTAACCGCTACAGCGATCAGTTCCACAACATCTAACGCGCATACACCGGCCACTATGCGTCAACTAGCTGTTGGTGGTCCTGTTTTCCGGCTGGGTAGTTTTACCAGCTTTACTTCAGGCTCTTGCGTGTAACCTGGGGCCACAAACTGGCATACGGTGGCTCAGTAGCAAGGAAATCGAGGGGGGTTTGATACAAGTGACGAGCTTTTACTGAGTTTTTCATGGGTCAGTGAAACATCACCTCTACCCCAGTGCTCACTTATTTGGCAGCTACTTCACCCCCCTACAGGTTCCAGGAGGTGAGACTGGTCACTTTAACACTGAATTTCGGAGTTCGCTGTGACTCGATGATTACCGTTTCCTGTCTCATCAATCCAGTTGAACTCATTCGAGCAGATGAATAAGGTTGCTCAGCGAGATGCATGAAGGAGGATTGCCACCCACATACAACACGCGCTTGAAGTGCTGGGAATCAGAATGAGTAGAAAATCGATGAAATGAAGAGTCCAACTTTATTTGACATCAGTTCACTATGTAGCTTAAGGTTGTACTGTTTACTGGAAATGGCAAAATATACCTCTGCAGTTCCGTTCGTTTCTCCGCGCTTGCCTCCTTCTCAAGCTGCGTCTGAAACAGCCAATAAAAATGAAGCCTTTTCCCAATGGGTGATTGACTCTGACAGTATCTATTGGTACAAAAGTGCATTCAGCATGAGATGGATGAGCTTCTTTAGGACAACCGCCCTTATAAATTTACTGTCCTTTTTCAGCTACTCGCAGATTATCAGTAGCTCATTTTGAGTGCCGTTATGGAGTAGGCATCGCAACGGAGGCAACCTCGCGAACCGCAGAAAATTACTATTCATGGATGTATCAGGTTTTGTGGACAAGAATGGACTATGAGGGGGTATTCTTATTGGTTACTCTATACCAAACTTTCGTATCCTACCGTTTTCAGTCGTATTCGGTTCAAGTTATCTTGACCAGGCCTAGTATTATTGAAGGTGTCTGCGGCCGAATCTCTAAAATTTTCTGCCACATGACGCTTGCGGAACAACCCAAAATTTGTTCGTTCCCATGCCTCGCCCTGTGTCATATTCGGAGGTACCATATTCAGCACTGGTAACTAAGTGAGGACCTTTAAAGAGGCTTTTCTATCAGGCTTTGGCCGTCATCAATGGATTCCTCATTTTAGCTCAAGGCATAACTTGTCGAAATGAAGTGCAGACTGGATAATTCTATCATTTTATGCGATATTATCCAAGGCTGATAAGATTGGTAACCCACCTAACCGCTCGGTGATGATGTCAACTCACAAGTTGACGAAATGGTAGCAAACAAACTGCCAAGCTCTGCGAGCACACCGAGCTCCTACTGAAGAATGATTGAAACTGTTGACAAGTCATCCGTTTACCAATCAGCCGGGAAGATGAGTGTTCGCAAGTAACATCTGTTGCGCTAACGGACAGTGATCCCGAGAATAGCTCCTATATCTATTTTAAAACTCGATCTATTTGGCAGTTTCCTCACTCGGCCTGACAAAATGTTTTACGACAAAATCGAAACGAGTGATAAATCCACCAGACGTTCTCGATTGGTCCCAAACTTTTAAAGTTGGTTGCAAACAGCTAAGGACTTCGTTTTCGGGAATTATCAACTGAATTAGCGATCAGCAAGAGTGGTGAGGAATCAGGAGAACCAGATCTTGTTCGACCAAATCTTATTGGATTAGCGATTTCTTCCCACCTCGCTGGTTATCAAGCCACAGGAGACGTCTCCCAATTCTTCCCGGATAGCCCCCCTACTCACGTCTGTTAAGCCATGGCTTTTAGGCTACACTGAAACAACAGAATTGGAATTGACCCGAGGTCAAAAATGCGAAGCCGGAAGGACATACAAGATCATAAAGGCGGAAAAGATAAGATCACAGTTCTCTTGATTGGGATAGACTATTTGCAGGTGGTCGAACACCATTTGACTGAGCGATCTTACAGGTTGATTGAAACTACCATGAGAGAAGTCGTTGTTCGAGAACCAAGGCAACGCATGTGCCCATTTGATGTGGATTGGTTGAATAAAGGATGAGCGACACTATATCGTGTCCAAGTGGGAGTGGTCATCAGCCGCTCGTTGCCAAAGGGTCCAATATTCAACCTACCAGCCGGAAGGTCCTAAGTTCGAAAACTCTCCACTGCAGTTTCATGAAATACGCACTGCTGAGTATGTCCAATAAAGATGAAACGGCTATACAGTGCTTTTCTGCAAAGATTAGTTTTATTGGACGAAATATCTATTGAAAATTACTAAGCTTGTTCATCTTACTGACAGTCAATAAGTAGCTTGGGTAGGATTAATTTCCAATGTACCTTCCATGTCAGACATCAGCACTGTAGGAATCAATCAACATATGACCTTGAAGCCATGCGACGGAATACCTATTGAAAAAAAACCCACAAATATAGCGACTATTCTGAGGCCTTCAAAGAACAGACTACCACCAAAATCGGTGAGTACAAGCGGGTAATGAACATACATACAATAAATGCAGACCTATTCCGCGTATAAAAGAGACTCATTTACTCCATAGGTAGGACAAAAAATCTTAGAAAGTGCTAAACGTTTGCGGCGGAAGGCTACGATCCATTCCACGGCAAGTGATGACGGGGACGTTGGAAATCACCAAGCATCCTTCTGTGAATAGCGTAGAGTGTGCAGAACTGGCACGCTTCCATAGAGAGCTTTCAGCCCAATCGAGCTGACGTTCGGAGGCCTACGGTTTACCCCTGAATAGAAATGGTCTAGATTATGAATGGTCTTCATAAATGGTCCAGTTTATGAAGACTATCTCTATTCCATAACCATAATGTCATACACAGGGAATCGGACAAACCCCTCAAGATTGCTTGTGTAAGTTCTGGATTCCGAAGCGTGAGGCAACCCATACCCACTGGCTTGCTGCATTCATTCCATTGATCATCCGACAGCCTCTGCGGAGAAGTAGCATAGATATTCTAATTAGTGTCCTCGGTTCCTGCAAAACAATGATTACTGTTTATAGCTTGATTGAAAGCACTATCTCTAGGCCAGTGGCTACACATTTTTAGTGTTGAGTTTTCTTTGGTGTGTCTGTGAGCAAGGTGACGGTTCGTCCAACAAGCAATTGTTGCCGCCTGGTCTGCTTGGCTGTTGATACAGGCTTTATTTTGAGATTTTATCGAACCGTTCTATCCCCCCAGAGTAACGCGTATCAGCCAAAAATACCAACCAAATTTGCAAACGCTGGCTTAGCGAAATCACGAAATAAGTCATCAGAACCGGAAGGACGAGACCTCAATTCCGACCACAAGAATCTGTGCTTAACATGAGACGCCGATAACTTCCGCCACTTGAAAATGTAATGCTGTTCGGTTCTTCATTGATTCAGGGTGGGGATTTGCGCCAAAAGTGAAAACTTACCCAGCGTGGGCTCCACCAATTTTTTAAGCAAACTTTTCTGGAGTGAGATGATGGAAGTAAAAGGATAGTTCTGGTATTTGCTGCATTTAGACTGTTTTGTCGTTCCAATGCACATTCGGAAACTCAGACTGTTCCCCAAATAGTCTGGTTTTCTTGCAGGATTACATATGAAGCTGTTGTATGTACGATGGCGTAATATTCGACTTTATGCAACAATCTATAGTGCATTCCATAAGTATTTATCCAAAACTTAGGCATGTTTTTACAAAAAAAGAATCACCACTGCTCGCTTCTGGATGGCATCACCTTCCCTATGCTGCTCCGCGTCTGATCAACAATCCCACTGTAATTCGCACAGAAAGCTTTGAGTTTCGCGTACCACAGTTCTGAAAAAGCTTTCCAGCATGCGGCTAAAAAAGATCCTCCGTTTCATAGATTTTTCTGTATGTTGAAAGAGTCTCAGCAATTCTTTTGAACTGGCCAATGTTCGCTGTATGTTTGAACACTCATTCAACTCTCACATGAGCAGCACGTTTTTTGTGATATCTGACAACCTAATTTGGACAGCTGTCCCGTCTTCTGACTCCTCTACTTGAGTGTTACTCAGACATCCAGTCCCAGAAATTTAGTGACTTTGGGTAAGCCTCTTGCTGAAAATGTTTGCAGTTGATGCAATTACTGAGCAGCGAGACCCGTTTACTCGTGGATCAATCAAGCGCTGTTGTAAGAAAAGTAAGTACAAACCTGCAAACTGTATAAAAGCCAGGTGAGCGGATTGGCTAGTACAGGTCGATCCGAAAACGTCTCTTTTGAGAAGTGGTAATGTACAGGCAAGAGACGGGGGCAACGCTTACGGACAGACTACTACCACATCCATCGGCGAATTATGGCCTACGTAATGACGCTCGAGATGAGCTACTGATCATTTTCAAGTAGCTTAAAAACGCCAATAAATGTCCCTAGTCTCGGATGGAAGTGCCCACAGAAGGCCAGTCATCAAAAGGTTCTCCCTGCAGTTCTCCAGAGGGGGTAGTTTTGAGATAAATAGGTCCTCTTCTCCTAGTTGAGGATACGACGTTACAGTACTGGTCGAACATAACCCCCAAAGGAGGATCCACTAGAACAACAGAAGCTACACATTGGCTAACCTGAATCGACTTCCTTTCCAAGGAGGATAACTGTGGTTCGACGGACATTTTTTGCATCCAACTTCCACTCACAAACCGAATTGTTTTGAAAAACGCTTTGGACAGCCTCATAAGGACGTCATCACCCTCAACAGGCTCGGTCCCTTGAAGACAAATTAGCACACAAATCCCGGCAGTAAGTAGGAACTGTGAAGAGTGTAGGCCACCTAACCTTAACATTGACTTCTTGTTTCTGAAATGCCAGGTAACATGAACCCGTAACTTCACATCCGTACCTGTCTCTTTGCACTGCGAGGCACTGTGGCCTGAAATGCGTGATTTCTTTCATCGTAACTGCCATGTTTTGTGTTATTTTCAATCCAAGCGACTTAATAATGCACGGTTCGCCCTCTGATCTGTTCTAGAATGCAGTCATTTTGGCCAAAGGGCAGCCTAAAGAGTGAGACGGCCTCAGCCTTTACAGACATTGCTTTATTTCCAGCAAGTTTCCAAAGTTCTGACGCCACTGGACTTTTGTCAGCATATCGCTGCGGTGCCCAGCTAGGACAAGTGATGGAACTTTGGCAGAGTAGAATCTTATAAACTTATTTGTTGTCCATCCAAGCTGAATCTGTCAGCTATGGTATTCCTCAGTTGAATGTGGTGCTAAAAGGCCATCGCATTTCTGCTGGTACCACATTCCAGATATCGCATTTTATTTTCTTGATTGAACATACTACTCACAAGTACCCTGAAAATTTTTTGACAGCCCACGACTAGTCGCGTCCTTCTTGCGGCTGATCAGACAGGCATAGTTCGGTAAGGGACTTTCAATGACCTTGTTTTTAGTGCCATTCCTTTTTTATTCAGACCGAACAGTGCTCCTTTCCACAACTACCGGCTACATCAACGAAGAATATGACCCTAATTGGTCCACGTGCTAAACGGTCAACAAAGAGAACCTCGAGAACTGAAAATTCCTGCTTTTCTCCTATTTTTTGTTCCAATCGTACGATATTTCAGTTTACAGACTGTAAGAACCAGGCTGCTAAGGATCTTACAGGACAGTTAAAGCTATCGAACTATAAGTAGTTTGTATTCACTGGGCACTAGGAACAGACGGATGTATGTAGTAGACGCTGTATTAAGAACTGGTTCTATTGAGAAATGGGTTAATAAATATGGCGGATTAGACAGAACGGACGATGAACCACAACGCAGTCGGTAGAAGCAGAAACAGGGACAGTGGGCTTCCGATATGCTCAGTCAGACAGTGTAAATAGGCCGTATACAGAGACAACGGCGCAGAAGACAACCAGCACGTTCGGGTGGCTGTCTGGAAAACGGGTATCTGGAAAATTTGACACAAATTGAATATGCCTGCGGTATTTGGCTGATGGTGTGGCGGAGTAGCATGTGCTACGTATCAAATTGAAATGCGCGCTTGGGCTCGTTTAAAACAAAATCCAAACAAGCACTATCAGGTAAGGTGCAATACAAAGGTAATACAAAAATAGGGCTGCCGGCACGTCGAGTTCCACTCCCGGGCTACCTGCTTTTCCTATGGAGCACACACTCGTAGATGGGTGGAGTTGACGCGAAATTACAAGCTAAGGCAGAAAGGCGATAAAATCTCGACATTAGTAACTAGAGGATAGGCAGACCTTAAGCGGGAATAGAAACCCAAGCAATGAACGGCGGGTAAGCAAAACGGCGTCATAATAAAAGCTCAAGATACGCTACTCATGAGTAGTCAAATAAATAGAAAAAATAACGGCTGATTGCCGTTGGTCCACAGGTGGGAAGAATCAACACTGACGGTCAATTGTACTCTTGCAATGCCCCCTACTCTGCTTTATCCCACTTGTTTGGGGACACATAGGTCTGCTCAAACAACTACTTGGATCGGAAAGCTGACGGATGCTGTTCATGAATATTGAGAACAGGCCTGGAAATAGTGTTAGATGACCCCTTCCGTTGTTGTTTCTGAAAGAGGACAAGTTATGTCAAACCTCTAGCTAACGGCAGCTGGTAGAATGGCCTCTGACTACTAGAAGGACGCCTCAGGTGCCAAATATTTGTTTGCTGTAGCAAAATTGATCCAGGTTGTTGCAGTGGTTTGGTCAGTTTCTCTGAATTTATGAATGCTATTATAAAATAAAATAACGCAATAAAGTTTAACCTGAAGGAAACTACTCACAAGGTTGCTGAAAACTCTTCGACAGCCCACGACCGACAGACTCACTTGAGTCTCCCGTGAAAAACAAATTGATTTGCAAATGAGTGTATTTGTCGAAAGTTTAACCTGCTTTTGTCGTTGGAAACGGATCGATCAATTCGTAAAGGACAGAAAAGCGAAACCAAATCGGTTATTGCAAACATACTCCACAATGCAAACTGCGACATATTCGAATCAAAGCACAGGTCTTTAGTAGCCTCAATAGGTTTTCATATTTGACGAAATTTCACAGAGTCTTCTATAGCCATTATAAAACTAAATTTCCCACACCTGTAGCCGATTAGTACGTTCACATTTCGAAAATGTCTGGCATCCGGATGGCGATTTAATAAACGGTTAACGTTTCAATCATGACTCAAAACCTCCTTATCTCAGGTGAATTGGTTATATGTTCGGTTGTTCGATTGCTTGGTCTGCCTGTGTTATGAGTGCGTTGCTTGGTTGTTAATCTGTTCGTCGAGCTTGGTGGTTGGATTGCAAACGTTTCGTAACCAATTTGGGTGACATTGCCAGTGCGGTGTCGAGTGGGTGAATTCCTCCTGTGCCTATGTAGTGTATAAACAGTATCTAATAGCTCTAATGTGACTGGTTGGTCGGGAGGTGGCTTTCAAGTAATTTGACTGGCTGGTTAGCTGATGGACAAACCAATCCTGAAGATCCCTCACTATTTAAGGGTTTTCAGCTTACAGATCCTATCGATTCCTCCTATCAGATCCTTGTTAAAGGCCGTTGGTTAGGTTGAGATGTACATGAATTGAGCTGTTGTGTGAAACTTTGTTTTTATGCTTGGACCATATTTCGTGGTCTTGGTGACCAAACACTCAGGTAAGGTGAGCATATTGTCCCCGTGCTTATTAGTTCTACCACTTCAGTTGAATTTACACTAGGATGTTGAACTAGTTCCGCCAAGTTGACCAAAGGTCACTTTCACAGCTTTCAAACAGCGCGGCAAGGTGAGAGCAACCTGGCTGACACCCCTGGAACAAACAGAGTTTGGAAATGACGATATATTTAAAGTCGTGAGAAGTTTCGGAATATGTCGACAACGGATGAAGCCTACTTCCAGGGGATGGATACTTTTCAGTTTTTCCCTCAACATTTAGTCTCCTGATGGAAAACAAAATCCTTCACGAAGGAGTCATTGTGGAAGACATGGTTACTGTGTATGAGACTTCAGGTGTGGAGAAGCAATGAACTGGGTAGGGCTAACAAATGAATGGATGACCCATTCCCAAGAATTCTCCGTCCAAATTGCTTACGGTGTTCGAAAAGAGGACATAGAGATGTGTGTGGGTTAGCTTCCGGAACTGTCCACATTCGTGATCTCGGTAGATGATCAGAAGAACATAGGTGGGGGCAACCAAGTGGTTGATACCCAGCCGTTCAGATCCTTATTGGCAACCTACAAAGATTTAATAAGATGGAACCTAAGCTAAGTGTGTTACTGAGTGGGGTTGGAACATACCAAAGACCTTGTGGTGCTGTTCTCAATGAAGAGACCACCTGACCAATCGGTCCA
Organism: Opisthorchis felineus; assembly: GCA_004794785.1. Classification (NCBI taxonomy): domain Eukaryota; kingdom Metazoa; phylum Platyhelminthes; class Trematoda; order Opisthorchiida; family Opisthorchiidae; genus Opisthorchis; species Opisthorchis felineus. The sequence continues at coordinate 2,775,926 of SJOL01000802.1, read as the reverse complement.
AACTAGCCTTCGCTGAGAACTTATCTCCCCAAAGAGAGAGACCTAGAAAGAAGGAAGATTTCTTGGAAAAAAGTAGATTTCCTAATACTGTGACTAATACGGACGGAATTTCTTCGTTGTCGCAAAGTTGTTCATTAGACTGTATCGTCTTGATGACTAGGCTAGTCTCGTTTGACGTCGATTATTTATGGAAGTTCTTCAATGTGGTCAAAAAACAGTCTACTTGGGAATGTTTACTGGACACTTTTTTTACTGAGTACAGTGTCTCACTCTTGTGAATGCTTTATCAAAAATCTCAGTCACCTGAGGCCTCTCTTTCCCACTGTAACTTGTCAGGTGGATTTTGATGTGATCGGTCACGGCTGAAAGCCTTGAGTTTGTCAACTAGTTTAGGTCCAAACACGGGCTCATTTTGAACATCCGGTTAAATCCACCGTCCCTGACTAGGTAAGCATTGTACATTTGGTGAGTAATGTTGAATAGTCACATAGAAATGCTGACTACTCACAAATCGTCTGATCTTTTTCTGGTTTATTCAAAACCCACTTGAACACAAAACCTGCTTGTTACGTTGTGTCTCGCTTTTCTTTAAGATTTTGGGCAATATTCCCAAGTTAGTAATGGAAATTGTTAAAGCAGAATTTCAGGGGTAAGAAACAAGGCATTGGGGTTTAAGTGTTCATAAGTCTGTGTCACGAGGTGGTTTCAGCGCTGAGGAGAGCTTTTGTGGTGGCACGATGTGTCACGTTACTAGCAAACGTAGACAACATCTTTCGTTGTGCTAATACAGCTCTGCTTTTGAGCACTGACAGCCTAGTTGAACTCGAGTCTTAGCATTTTCAGCAATATGAATCATTCGTCTGAATGTACAACCGACCCATCGATTCACCTGTCAGAACTCTTTAACAGACTGACGTGTGTACCCATGAAAGACTGCTCACAAATGAACAAAGTTCATCTGCAGGTTCCGATCATTCCCAATCCTCTACCTGATCAGTAAATCTTGAAAGGCGTGTCGGTCGATGGGCAAAATGAAGATGGTCATCAGATCTTCGTTGCTGACGTCAGGTAAACAAGTGAAATCTCCAAACATGTAAGAATTTTCACCTGTTATTGTGTGACAATACGTTGGAAATCATTTCATCTGCCTGGTGACTATTGATGGCACACCTTCGAATGGCGCATTTCTCTCGTTTTATCTATTGTTCTCCTGTAAATCCTTCCACATCTATCGCTGGTATTTGGTTTTAATGTTTGTGATCGTGTCCTTCAAAAATAGACGAAGTGAGGCAGGGCTCCCTCTAATATTGTTCGCCGTGGCGGTGGATAAGGTTCTTGGTTTGTGGGAGTTGCAACTGGGCTACCAGTTCCGTGACTTCTTATTGGATGGTTTTGCCTTTCCCGACGACTGTGTCTTGTGTACACAAGGTTAGGCTGGCCTTACAGATGAGCTTGGGCTACTGAGGTGAAATTGGGAAGGGCTGAGCTGACGATCGACCCCCGTGGGACGAAAGCAATGGTGATTTGTAGGGACAGAACACATCGGGCAACTTCGGCTTCAGTCGAACCTTTTTGCTTCGCCTGGAAACCCATCAATCCTCTGGGTCCGATAGATAATGTGACACATGTGGACGTCCCGTTTACATTCAAGCAGAAATGAGCCTGCAACCATCGGCAACAGCTGCTGTTGAAACTGCTCAACGAAGTGACGCATGCCTATTAGAATGGAACTATCTGATATCGAGGCTGACTTATTCCCTCATGCTGGGCGAAGTCCACCAACACACCTTCCAAAGGTCGGATAATTGCATCAGGCAGTCTATTAGTGGCTGGCTATAGCTGCCGGAGGACACTCCAATCAGCCACATCCACGCCGATAAACAATCTGAGGGACTCGGTATCCCAAGCCTAGGTTCAACCATCCCGATACAACGGAAGGCGGATGCGGAAAAGTTTCTGTGTAACGCGGTCAGTGGTTCTGCATTTGGCAAGGTTGTTCGCGGTCTCGGCCTTCGGTTCCAGATCCAGGTTGCTTGCATGAACACCAAGGAAGGACTAATGGCTGCTGGAGGCGATAATCTGCACAGCAGCCCTGATGGTCACGGTTTGAGAGACTTGGAAGCTTTGCGTCTCTCGGATCGATTAATTGTGCTTCCAGAACGCGTTTCCTCGAATAGTTATCCGTGGTATCCAGTTCCGGTTCAACCTGCTCAGGACGAGAGCTAGAAGTGTCCGACGATCTTCTGTCGTGGCGACTGTGGTCAACCGGATAGTTTGGTGCATTTTCCGGAGTCCTGATGGAACACACATGATGCCAGATGTGCTCGTCATACTCGGGTTGCAAGGGAACTCTTGAAACGTCTCCATCGCCTGGGGGACACCGTCTTCGAGGAGCTGAGAACACCTATGTCGACGTCCTTCATCAAGCCTAACCTAATCGCTGTTCGAGAACGCCCAGCAACTGTGATAGACAAAAGCATAGTGTCGGATGTGCGCGAATTGACTGTATGGAATGAGAAGAGGCAGAATTATGGTGATGATGATTGTTCCCACGCCATGCTGTCAGCCCTACGCGTAATCGATTGTGGTGTTGACGTTTTGGTCCACCAACTGATGATCAGTTCATATCGAGGGATATGCTTCCCTCAGTCCGCCAAGGCTATTATTGGACTGGGACCTCCTAAGGTCACAGTCATTGACCTGTGTTTGCTTGCCAATTTGGGCTCTCTACGTACTCATGGCACTTTTATGCGTGATATATGGTAATGAGTGTTCATTCTTGCCACTGAATTTCACACCTAACCCAGTATGACGGATGTGCCGGTCTTGACTGTGCTATCTTCAAGACTACATGACGATAGTATGTCCGGAGTTCAAAGCCCGCAAGACCGATTCCAAGTATAGCTGATGAGTTTTAATATGAGCAAAAATCGGGCCGACTGCTTCTCCAGTACACCAGGAGGACAGTTCAAACGAAAGTTTAGTGGAACCTGAATGTGCAAAAAGCGATACGTTTTTCTAGAAGACCCGATCTACTGCAGCAGACTTTGATTTCATTGGCGTACATCAGCGCCAAACAATTAGGCAACAGAGGAAGTTGTATGGTCTAAGTAAAGACCATAAATAGAGAAGTATAACGAGTGAATCTTCGAGAAAATATTCATTGAAAGCATGTGCATTGCCTCATCGATTATCCACTGGTTTCATAGAGAGTGAATCTAAATATAGCACGAAATCATCACGTTATATTCCCTAAATTCAACACCCCCTGCAGAGAACAATTCTTCTGATTCCGCTACTTCAGGGTTTGTGGCTTACGGGTCTACAACGAACCAACGACCTAGTGTTCATCACTGGCACTTCATTCTATGAGAATGCAGTGGTCGTGGGTCATGCAGTTTATTTCAGGCATTCGCAACCAACTGAAACGTTGCACATGCGGTCACATCAATCAGACACATGGCTTGACTGGCGGCCGTTCTAAGTGGCCGTTGTTGATTCTGGTGATGAGGGTCCGTTGATCGACTGTGCTAGCGGGGGCTGTGGAATTTGGTTGCGTGACAACCCACGCAGCTGGACTCTGTCGCACTTTAGACGTTCACGCAGAAGCGCGTGGCATTTGTGGAATGCAAATTCTTCGCGTGAGCAGCAGTTGCGAACCTGAAACGGATTTTCAAATACATTGTGACACTGGAGAGTAGTACGGGTTCAGATTGACTAAGGAAATGAAACCTGTTATGGTGAACAAAGTTTCGGAGACCACATACCGGTCTGGATAAAATAGCTGTGGAAGACCGACTGTGAGTTCACATTTATTGGTGTCAACAATCAATGTCCATGTTTCAGTACACTTATGCACCCACCCTCTGAATGGCGGATCAATGCTAGCCGTGAATGAGCACCCGGCTGATTACAGTCAATTCAATGGAGTTTTAGGCTACAGGCGGCCTACCAGCGGTGTGATTAACTCGTACCACTCAGTCCCAAAATTGTTCAAACCACAAACATTATAAACGAGAGATTCATTCGAGCTCCAGGTGAGTTTCCCGTCAAAACCAAATCGATATAAAAAGAGCATATTTATCGAAATCTGTCCAATTTGGATTCAGGCAGAACATAAGGTTGACGGAAACCTGGGGACTGCGCCTACTTGATGAGCCCCAAGAAGGGCGAAACTGGTCATGGGGTGTCGAAGATTTTTCAGCAACCTTATGAGTAGTGTATTACGTCTATACACGTATCGAGATATCTCGAATATCGTGCCAACTGAAACATGAGGCGGTCTGGCGCAGCACATTCAGTTGCTTAAAAACATCATAAACGAGAGATTCAGCTGGGTTCCGGGCGAGTCTCCCGTCAGAACCAAATTGATATGCAAATGAGTGTATTTGTCGAAATCTGTCCAATTTTGGGTACACAAGTAGTACATAAGGTTGACGGAAACTGGGGGGTTACGCCTACCTGTTGAGCACCAAGGAGGGCGAAACCGTTCGTGGGAGTTTTCAGCACTTAATCCATAAGTTGGTTAGAGGAAGAACAATTTCACAAGATGAGTAGTACTTCCATGTGAGAAGTCGTCACTAGAGAAGGCAGTCGATACCTGACCAATTGATGCGGTATCCGTGACTGGAGGATGAGTGGCTGACTAACAAGACACCAGTTACCTGACTTCCATGAAGCCGAAGAAGCTACTCTCAGGGAACATAGAGGTGTTTCTTCGACCAGGATCTTTCTTTGGGTGGAAAAGGCTCATGTAAACAGATTTTGATACCATCGCACTTGGTTGACACGAAGGGAAGCTGGATGTGTTTGGTGAATGCAACTCTTTTTGTCAGTTCGTGTAACTGAGAATCTCAGGGAAGAATTGCCTTCATAGGGAGTAACTGACGTACCATATCCGACAGATATTGTTCAGAGGAGATCGCACCAGGGGTCGTGCCTAGCCACAAACTCTTGGTATGAATTCTAAAGTGACGGCCGCTCTTTAACTGGGCTACCCTTAGAAAATAACTGTATGTATGCATCAACCTGGTGCACTAACCTAAATCTCTTTGGAAGGATCATTCTAGACAAAGATTATGTATCCTAAGGGTCGAAACTGTAACTGTATCCAACAATGAAAACGGCCGTAATTAATGGAAGTCTGATGCATGTACATTGATTTATTGGCTTCTGGACCCTGCTATTCCAATTCATTCGCTTCATTTTACATTGCAATTGTACAGTGAATTCCGAAGGCTATTGATTTGGGAAAAATTGCAATAGTTACCTTACAGCCAATGCTGGTCTCGTAGCGGTCATACTAGACCCTTGAACGTAGCAGCAAACTGGAAATAACCGAGGGGTCCCTTTCTTTTGGGGGATAAATCAACCATCCTGGGAACTAGGACGTGTACAAACCCCCATCTGTTTGGGTGTGTGAAGCTTCCTCGCATCTGAATTGACAGAGTGTGTGTGTGTGGACAGAGTGTCATCGAGTTGGACAAAAAATCTAGCAGTTGTCTTTGCAAACAGAGAGTGGGGATTTTTGTTGGGCGATGACAAGGCATAGTAGGAACGAGAAATCTCTTTTAGGTGAATGCATGGTTATATAACCTACTGACAGATTTGACTCACAGTACATAAAACGGACATTGAATAGAAATAGGGTGGGCAGTTGAAGATACTGTTCGTGACTCAAAAGAAACGCTCTCTCTTGGTTAGAGGGACAGTTCGGAATTCAGATGGATGTAAGAGCCTCATTCCTGGTGCAATGCACAGTTTATCAGCATTCACCATTTCGTGTTCTCAGGTTTACACAATGGAGTTTTCAGTCTATATTTCACATTGCCGATCGCTACTAGGCAAGCGCGCGTCAGCGGGACAATCACGTGACACACTGTCAATCAGTCAGTACTGAAAGGAATATTGATTGACTGGATGACGAGTTGACGCACGTATAAAAAAGCACAGGCGGAAAACAATCGCAAGTGCACGGTCTAGACCCCTCAGATATTTGCTTCCCATGAGTCAGGAGTTGTAGCAAATATTTGGGAAGCTAATATAGGGAAAAAACACATGGATCAAGGTGGTCTACTTCGTTTAGAAGTCCGTTAAAAGCCGACCACGATCTATATGGGGGACCCGGTACCTGGGAACATGCAGACTTGGAGCGATTAACGGCAGAAAGGGGTTGGTCTTAGCAGAGAAATCCACTATGAATTCGGTCTTGACTGGAGTTTATCAGGTTGCTGTGGTAGGTTCAAGCTCAGAGTTTTCAATGCAAGTATTCACGTCATGCGGTTCCTCCATATTATCGCCAGAATCACCATGTCGCCAAGTTTTACTCAAGGTAGCTTCAAAACGATTGCGTATTACTAATATTAGCTTATGTCTATCGACCCTACCGTCCTTGTGATGGCAACATCTGGGTGGACTCTGTACTTCTCCCCCGCAGGTTACAGAATACACTTTAAGTTTTGCCAAACACAGTTATTCACAGACAACCGTCGGTCGGTGCTTATCTCTGGCGTGTTCGAACTCCTGAAACCATCACTTTTGACCCCCACCGTTGGAGGTCGCTGTGAGAAAAGCGCACTACAATTCAGTTACTTAGTTTGTATCACAAGGCCTGTAAATCTAACCGCATACTTCTCAGGGAGCCCCGGATTTGATAACTATACCATTCAGGGGGGTGTCTTTAAGTTGCTGAACTGAGCAAGAAGTCACCTGACATAAGAAGAAGAACAAGAAGCGTTTGTGTAGACAAGCACTGCTGAAAAAGTAAAGTATCCTGTGATAGAAAAGCATATTCTGAGGCCTGCTTTATGCATACAAACGTCTTCGTTACTCGAGGATAACTTTTAACTATCCAGTCCGGTGGTATGCGTGTGGAGTACGTGAATGTGATCAACGTCAGGCATGATTCCGAATCTTGCGAGCACATTACATAAATCAGTCAAGTCCATCATGTCAAACATGAAATTTTTTGTTCCTTCACATCGTCAGTTATGATAGTTTTACTAAATTTTTGTTTTCCACCCCTGAACATCACTAAAACGAGGTATGAATGACTATAGAGGGATTATGAGAAAACACAAAACTTATGAAAACAAGTTGACACGGAAATCACCCGACAGTGCGAGTTCAGTTCTTCAATCAATCCTTGGAGCTTTTCATGGCATTTAGTTCAGGATGAACACCCGCTTAGCTAATCCAGTGAGCGTGGCACGGTTGTTTTAATATACACGGGAAGTGAAACAGCTGACAAATTTGAACAAACAATGCTCGATCGAGACAAGCCACTGCGGAGTCAGTCAGGAAGCGAGTGAGTAGTAATTCATTCATATATCCAGTGAGGCATGTGAACAGATGCGAGTAATGCTTCTTTCACGCTACTGAATATCCATGACCTTGTAGGAAACGAGTATTTTCCGTGAATCCGGGATCTAGTAGATGAACAAGTCTAGTACGTTTTGTCTCGCGGCACATGCGGCGTTTCAGAGAGATCCTCGCCCATTGAACCACCAAATCTACATTCCAGCGTGATCGGTCTTGACTGCATGTCCACATGAAAAGACGTTTCTCCGTATGTACCAGTTTGTACCGAATCATTTCAAACGGTTTTGTGGAAGTGCAGATTGACCCGATTACAAGTGCATTTATGCACTAGTATAGCTGATCGTTGTTTTTTGCTGAGCTGAGCACTAATCGAGGTGTCATCATCAGGCCGTTTTTGTGAAGGGAAAGGAAGGGTACCCCTGTGGAAGTGTGGAGAAATTGGACACTGAAATCATCCACGCTTCACCCCGATAATCTAGACCATTACTAAGACCCATTTTCACCTTCGAAAAGGTTTGACTAGCTTTCGCGTGTTTCTTTCGTAATATTCCTTGATACCGTGGTCGAAATGTTGATGTGTGTGTGCTCACCGTCTGACACCAAAAGTGGAGGTATGTTTTCATTAAGGTAGCTATGCACAAGGTTGCTAAGGTTCCTTGGATAGCACACGACCGGTTTCGCCCCTCCTCTTCGGAATCATCAGGTAGGCGCAGTCCCCGAGTTCCCCTTAACCTCAAGCTCAACTTGAGCCCTTCAAACTGGACAGGTTTCGACAGATACTCTCATTAGCACGCGAAAATGGTTTTGACCACAGACTTGGCTTAATCCATCTGAGTTTCCTGTTTACGATGATTATCTTCAACTGAATGTGCTGCATGAGGCCGCCTCATTTTTTTTAGTTGGTACGATACTTGAGATGTCGCAATACATTGTTTGGACGCAACACACTACTCATAAGGTTGCTGAAAACGCTCCGACAACTAACGACCGGTTTCTGCCTTCCTGCTCCGGATCATCAGATAGATGCAGTCCTGGTGTTCTACCTGAACTCAAATTATATAAAAATTCGTGAACTGAATCCATTTGTACACTGATCTGGTTGTAACCAGAGATCCAGCCGGAATTCAATCGAGTATCCTGTTACTCCGAACTGGTGTGCAAACGAGTGAATGTATGTTCTTTAAACTATTTAATCCGTGTTATTCCCCGGTTTTGTATCTCTGGTTCAAGCAGTCCTCCACTTTTCTCCATTCTTCTGCTGCTGTGTGGAAATTGCGGAACTTTTGTCCCACTCATATCAAAACCCACGGACAGTGCGTATCTACGGTCATTCTGGGAGTTGAACGTAGAAAGTGTACCCATTGAGGCGAGTGTACACTCACAAATCTGCCAGAATGTGCTGGACGCAGTTAAAACAAATTCTGAATAGTCGGACACGTTCGCTCTTCTACGTTTGGCAGAATTCTGGAACCACTTTTCAGGTTGTATGGACCATGCAAATTAAAGCTACTTCTGTCATGTAACCCCGTACATTCTTGAGACCTGTCGGGGAATTGTCCTCATTTGTAGAAAGTATTGTGTTCTTCAAAAACCTACGAGCAGAAATGGATACCAGGTATTCCATGTGTTTTCCGTCATGACCAGTTGGTGTCAACCAGGTCCACTGACTTGTTCCTCTCGGTACTTTTTGGGACCGACTTTTCCGCCGACTTTTCCCGAGTAAGATTTGATAGTCTTCAACTCAGAACAGTGATGGCATGAACGAATAGTTCCTCATTTAGGAAACAAGTGGACACTGAATCACGTGATTGAAAAGTGTGTTCTGATTAAAGTTTAAATGAACTCTGTGCTCATCAGGCACTTCCTAGCTAAATTGCGACGTAGCAGCTTTTATCAGTGAGACATCCGGTTGAAAGCTCGTTGGAAATTCGAGTGCTATCCACTCGTGATGTATCTAAATAAAGATGAGACTGTATTGTAAGGGTACTTGGTTCTCCAGAATAGATTTTCAAATGCGTAATTAGTAGTTACTTGCAAAATATAGCAAGAGTAATTGGGGATGATGAGTTACTGGTTGGACTGAAGAAAGAATTTTGTGTTTGGCGATTTTGTCCTCATCAGATTGTGTGCTCCATTTCTAACCACGTACTGTCGGATTAGGAATTCACTTATCGAGTGACCCTAACTACCAAGAGTTTTTTTATTGTTTGTGATGTAAAGTGCATTTTTGATCAAGCATCACTATCCCACGCACTTTACCCTTTGCGGTTCTATCGATTGGCTCATCTTTTCTCATCTACTGATGAAAATAGTAAAAACTAGCCTTCAGGCAATGAGTTCTCTCAAATACCAGGTAGTAATTCCTATTTACAGTGTGCATTCTTCGGGCCGGTTTTTCTCCCCAATAGCTTAGCTGTGACGACAGTAGCAGGCGGAGTTGACCTTCGTTTGACCTTCAGATCAGTCGAAAGCGCGGTCAGATGCAAGCGTGTTAAGTGCAATCGATATGTTGAACGAATTACCTCTGTAGAACAGCAAGGCAACCGTTGGTCCGAATTGCAGACTAGTTGTTCAACCAGGCGCTCAACTTGACCACGAAAGTGCCAAGAACCGTCTACAATACGTACTGCAGTAAACTTCGTCGAAACGCAGAACCCTTCTTAGGCTTTTTAGCTGCTAGTACATTTAGCATGGGTGCGGACTGTCTCCATTCGACTGCCCAGACCGAGCCTTTGTTCAGAAAGACATGGTTCCAAGTATGGAACTACCATGGGGGCTGAACCAAGAATAAACTAAAGGGACCCTTTTTTAACCTTATCGCAACCACCTTCTCCTCTCCGTTGTTTCGTGGTATCGATTTTTTGTGCCTCCGTTTGTCGTCTTTTCACGTATGACAACCAACTAGATGTGTTCCAAACTTCCCTGTTATTTTACTCTTGGTCCCGCCATACCCTAATTATCTATTTACCACACCTGTACAACTGATGATTGGCCACTTCATACGTGTTTTTCCCCCGTCTATTCTGTGTTAACTTTGATGAAATTAGGAAGTCGAATAAATCGCAAAACTACGTGTGGTCGAGTAGTCCCGTCAAAGCGTTGAGAAGATATCGTTAGCACAAATCGTTTTAATCCCGGGCGGAGAGGCTTGCAAAGCCGTTTTAGTGTCTCGTTAGGCAGCTTTTTATCTACCAATTAGCAGCGCAAACTAATGGGTGTACTTTGGATTCTCGTGGATGACTTTTGCAACTCACAATACTCGAACATAGAGGATAAAAGCATGCATCTTTCCGTGGCAATTGTCGGACCTCTGCTTGACATGACAGACTCATTTGCCATAACGAGACTGGTTGTCTTCCCTCACCTGCGTGCGGGCAGGCACCGCGAGAGAAGACGCGTTATTTATGCAGCAGTCACCGCGGGTTCGATCCGTGAAATTCAAAACTGCCGAGTGGTAGGTGGTTCAGCGTGTCCATACCAGACTGGAGCTTATACCATTGCAAGGTCAGAGATCCGAAACAGCAGATGGCATCCTCCGCAGGTTCTGAGTTTGGTTGGTAAACATCAAAACTGGACAAAAGTCGCCACCCACCGATCTTTTCAAGGTTATATCAGAGGGATGAGGTTTCGCGAATTCTGCTGTATTGATGTTCACTGGATGACGATGGAACCTTCTGACGACGTGCTCGTTTTTGTTCTGATTCCGTGATCTTGCAAAGCCGATGAGGCTGTCTTGGATGAACCCGCCAAGCTGATCATTGCTTTTTGGATGTGATTTTCACGTCATGACTGCATGTTAACTGGTCTAGAAGTCTTCCCACTTGCAAGAACGCTCACACGCACGTACATTTATGCGAGCACACCGATCAAACTTGCCAACGTGTCACGACCTCGTGTACTGTGAGCAAAATAACGATGGTTAATGTCCAAGTTTCGTCAGAGACGGAGGTACAAGCGGACGTTTTGTTCATTTTCAGTGAGAATTTTCAAGTGAACATTCGCACGAGGTGTCACAGTCCGCCCAGATATACAAAGTAAAGTTCCGAGTTGTCGCGACTGAGAAAACTGCTGAACCACACATGATCATAAATACCTGCGGAATTTGGTAACACTTTGCCCTCAACGCTTTCACTAAGATAGCCCTTTGGAATTTCTGAACTGACATTTCATATTAGACGCTGGAAAATGCAAATCGTCACTGCCGGCCACTCATTCATTCGAGAGTTCGCCCCAATATTCCACGGAGAATCAACTCAACACTGGTGTTCAAATCTGGCTTGTTCGAGAAAGTAGATATTTTGCGCCTAGATTGTAATACCATTCATACGTATGGACCTGATGTCCCCGGATTTATGTCCAAAAAACTCCAATCAGCAGCGTGGTTGATCTCAGGCTACCACTGGCATGCAGTTGGCCACAGTTTCATTCAGTCACATGCCTCATATATGGCACGAAAAATACCGGATATCAAGAAGGAATGGTATGCGTAGTACACAGATTGATTGCCTAATTCCTGGGCGAAGATAGGTTGTCTCTGAGAGGAAGTATAAACAGGTGGAAGGTTGTTCATGCTGTAGACGTTATTTTTTTTCAACCCACCAGAATACGGGTGGTGGACCAGATGGCTTTTGATCTGTTCGCCTTTCTTGGAAATTGACTTAAAAGCATTTCCTTCCCAGTCGAGGAGTCATCTTCCATTCGCAGTGCACTCAACTGTGTTTATATGGTTAGTGAAAGAGTAACTGATGGGACTAGCTGCTTGTGGAACGGACTTCATCGCAAGTTTATTGGTCTGTTTACGGCTTGTGGTGCATTGTGGTCCGGATAGCTTGTATTCGACTGGCCCGTTGAACAGCTTCCCTCTGGTAGATTTCATCGCAGTTCTGATTGGTCGGCTCATGAGCTGTGCTTGCACGAAAAAACTGTAGGGTAGACCCTAATCCTTCGGATAACTTGTAAACAATTGAGATCACACAAAGATTTTGACTTCCTAGCTGGGGAGGTTGGGTAAACGCAAGAGAGCCTAGAAAACTGCAGCAAAAATTACGAAATCACCTGAATCTAACACGATACGACCTCTAGATCGACAAGGCCGCAGTTTGCAAGGCTCGTAACTAAAATAGCTTGCCAGCGGATGATTTGAGATGACACCCCTAGGTCGATTATACCCTCGGTCGTCTGCTGTGGACCCTCTTGTAACCGTTGACGTCACGATGACAGTTAGTTGTGAGCATTATATCGATCCACCAACTAGTTTCGCCAAACCACTGACTTGTCTGTTTTCAGCGATTATTTTGCACGTTTTAAGCTAGGCGAATTCTACTCACAAGACAGCTTTTATTTTTTCCGTGTTGTGAGCCGTCAAGATCAATTATGAATTCTGTTTCCAGTGTTCCTAACAGCAAGTCGTGTCACACCTTAACCTTGGCTCAACAAAGTTGAACCATCGTTCACAACATCGAAACCAGGCCCGTGAGTAGTGTACCACGGGGAACTCAAGGGTTTGGTACAGAGAAGGCAAGGATTTCGTGAAGTATACCTTAGTGTGCATAGTATCACAAGAAGATTGGGGTGATTCTGGTCAGTAGTTTACCTTTCCCCAGTCGACCTTGACTGATACACGTTTTGAAATTTTTGACTTGGATTCACAGTCCAGACGAACAGTCTGTTTCAGAGTGGAGGCTCATCTTCGGGGTCAAGCAAATCTTTAGTTTTGTTTGGCAGTCGAATTGATCTTCAGTTTCTTTAGGAGCTGTGTTTTGCTCTTTTGGGTTTTGTGTTATTCCATCTGTAGTTAACGGTGTTCGAAATACCGTCTTCGCTCAGTAAGCAGTGAATACTACTTAAGGCTTGAATGCTTAATTAGTTTGCCGAATCTCGTCAATGGAGAATTTACGGTTGATACGTGAAGCCGCATAAAATTAACCTAAACTGTGGACATGTTGGTGCTCTTCCTCCCAAGGCTGTTTGATCTGTAACTACCCTCATTACCCGACTTGGGGACATTTTAAAATGGAAAAATTAGTTTATGATGAAGAATAATCAGACAAAATTGATCCACTAAAAACTTTCAAGGAGAACTAGACTCGTGAGGAGCAAAATAACTTAGTCTGTGTCAATCAGTGCGGTTATTGGGGCATCCGTGAGTGACCAAATTATATGTGGAAAACAGAAGGCCACCAGAAGGAAACACGAGGGCTGAGTTACTGCCAGGTTGATGAAGCCTAGACAGAAGCGGTGGGGGATGCCAGGGTTTGGTTCGAACCACGGACCTTCCGGTCAATGAGCCATATTGAGCCCAGGCGTGACTCTCACAGGGATACAAATCATTGTTACGCTCACGCCCCAAGGTACGTCTCGTGACTTCCTGTGTTACATACATACTTACGGAAAGTTCAAATGACAGCCTTTTTGGGCACACTCAGAAATGCGCACCAGAGGTAATCTTTGGAGTTAAACGTGATATTGATATGCCACGGCCGAGCATAGACAATTAATAACCAAGTCACGCACCGAACAGTGCTGAGCCTCCCCGATTTCTGAAGAAAATGGTCCTTGTTGGGAAGTAGTATGACCAGCGCTGCCAAAAATTTCCAGGAGATTTCTTCTGGTGTTTTAACATTTTGCCCATGACTCCAGTTGTTAAGGTCACGAAAGCGGGACAAAGTGAGGACAGCTTTACTAATATTAGTAAAGCTGAAAAGTCCTTCCACCGAGTTGTTCTTTACAAAAAAAGAACCCAGGAAGATGTGTTCATCTAATTTTCTCATGTGGAAACCAATCGCGAAATTTCTGTCCGTTGTAATTAGATGCCTATGGCTTGTCTTGGAAATGACATCTTAAGCGATACATCACACCGTATTGTGGTTTAGCCAACTGCCAACTCCCCGTTTCCTCCTCACATCAGTTCAACGAAGCAAAGCGAGGGACCACTGTACCCTAGTAAATTGCAGATGATAACTTCGTCCGTTCTTACAGACGCGTCCCATAACCTAACCTAAGCTTTTACAGGTAGTACTGATTTAAACGTGCCGTAGAAGGGAACAAAAACGATACTTTATTTTGAATAAGGCCACCGCCAGTTCCTCATTTTATTTTCATTTCGACTCCATGATGACCCAAGCCGTTTGGACTCTTAAAGTGTGCCTTTTTGCCGTCACCAAACATTACTTCGTTCTATTCGTAATGCACTACTCATAAGGTTGCTGAAAATGCTTCGACAGCCCACGACCGGTTTCGCCCTTCTACTTTGGGCCCATCAGGTAGGCGCAGTCCCCGAGTTTCCATCAACCTTATGTTCTACTTGAAACCAAATTGCACGGATTTAGCGAAATACATTCATTTGAAAACAAATTTGGTTTTGCGAGAGACTCACCTGGAACCCCGCTGAATCTCTTGTTGGTGATGCTTCACTTCGACTCCATGATGACCCAAGGCGTTTGGACTCTTAAAGTGTGCCTTTTTGCCGTCACCAAACATTACTTCGTTCTATTAGCTCTTGTTTGAAATTCTAATTCATGCACGTAAAAGCCTCAAAGAATCATGAGATGGACAAACCCACTCCTCCAAGAAAGTGGCCATAAAACTGTTGAACAATTCTCCTTATTGGTTACATTTCGTGACAATGCACAAATGATTTTTTGAAATATAAAAATGTTTCCTTCATTCACTATAGATAATGATGGACGTTTCATGTGCTCACCTTTATCTTACTGAGATGATTTTCTCACACTCGGAGCTCATACGACCGAACAATTCATGATAGTATGAGAATATTTGATAAGTTTGAATTGAGATTCATTCCTATAAGTGGAGCCAGTCTATGCTAAAAAACCGACAAGCACTGGACGGCTGTTTCTTCCTTCATCAGTATGCTTCTCACGAAGCTCCAGCAGGAAGTTTCGACCCCCGCCTTTCAGGCTAGTAGTTTGAACACAACCGTTCGGTCACGAGTGCCTGGTCAGCAGTGTGAGTAGCTCTCACTCGGGCAGGGTGTAGAGCCATTCACCCTTTAATCACGGAAACCGCATCACGTGGTCACGTACTGATTGGTTCCTCGAATACCGACTTCTCAGAAGAAAGTTTTACTCGTCCTTTGAAGTGAATTTTCCTCCGAGTCACTTAGTGGTAGTGTGAAAAGACTCAGTTATTTTCGAGCGAGACTTCTTCCCGCCATTACTGTTGGAAAGGTGACAAGCATTGTACAGTAGGGAGTTTCGAACTCGCGATATATAAATATAATTTCACAAGATGAGTGAAACTTCCACCAGAGCAGTCGTCACTCGAGCAGCCAGTCAATACGTGACCACGCGATGTGGTTTTTGTGACTGAAAAATGAGTGGCGCTGTGTCCTGTCTAAGTGAGAGCTAATCACACTGCTGATAAGTCGCTCCTGGTTAGACGGTTCAATGTTCAACCCACCAGGCGGGGGGGTTGGGCTCCGTGAGATCCGCACTGCTGACGATTTGCGGTAAAGATACTTTACAGTGCTTCTCGGCTTTTCAGCATTGATTGGTTTCTGTTACAGGACAAAATCTCAATTAAAAATAGCCAAATGCCAACTGAAATCAGGAAAGTTGAATTTCTGAGTTTGATGTATTGTTGCTCCGGTTTTGCTGACTACTATAGGCTGAGTCAATGAAGTGGCTGTAGCAATGATTTGTACCTTTTAGATGTTCTACAACTGAGAATTACGCATAAATTTGGTGGGTAATCACCCTGGACAACAGATACCAAACATTTGAATGTTCCGAGTGGTGTCGCAGATGACTCCATCTACTGTGGATAAACATTCCTGCTATTTCAGCTGCTAATCTACAACTGAACAGTAAAGCTGGCATTACGGTATGCGACGAAATCAAAACCACCATGCCTAGTTTTGTACGGTTAGTGTACTCGGGGCTAATGAACTCCGAAATGCCTTATAGTTAACACAGTTCATGTTATGCTCTTGGTCGATAGCCTAAGAGAACTTCTGTGCCTGCTGGATCATCCCGCTCACTAAAAAATTGCCCACAGTATCGATCAGCGACGCTACAAAGACCAGGTTCTTGCCCTTTTGCAAAGCGAGCTCAATAGAACTGCAACTATAGAGGAAATGTTGGTAGCTCAGGTAGCGTAGATGGTCGTTGGCTTGTTCGCTGAGCTGGGCAATTTGATTGCAAACGTTTCATCACCAATCGAGGTGACATCATCAGTGCGTTATTGGGGAGCGTAGTGGTGCGTAGCGGTGGGTTGGTGGTTGTGCCACACCCACAACCCACCGCTACGCACCACTACGCTCCCCAATAACGCACTGATGATGTCACCTCGATTGGTGATGAAACGTTTGCAATCAAATTGCCCAGCTCAGCGAACAAGCCAATGACCAGAACTGCAACTTATTGATTAAATGGCAATGGCCTCCGGGATTTGACCCGTCGGCACATCTCAGGAAACGTAGAACAGCAGACGTCGTACCGTAAAGCTGAGGTGAAAAGATGGAAATGCCTACCGGAAGCTCAGTAAACCAGTTCTCTCCGTTTTGTTCCCCTGACAGTTATAAACTTCCTAGGTGTCTGTACAACAACGCATTGGATGCTAGGACTGCGAACTTACAAGAAGAAGTGGTCTAGCATGGTGTAAGATGGATCCGAACTGTCCTGATGGATTTCTGGAACAGAGCACGAGACCAGCTGTACGGTAACGTGCCATATCTGCGAATTTTGTTCCATTTAGCCACGAAAGTGGGAAGGTAGAAAATGTACAGAATCCCATCTTCTTGGTGGCCGAACTACGTCTAAATTGTTGTCCATCGTTGAGAAAAACCCTGGTGGAACACATTTCTCAGCTTCAACCTCCACCAGTGTGCTCAATCCTGTGGAGCACGCCACATCGGTAACTTAGCACTTTCTAAGTTGGTGTCGCAGCATGAGCTAGCTCTGAGGTTGACGTGCGAACTTACTGATTGGAATGTCCGTGGTTCTAATCCAATCCCATCATATTGACTGTTTCTGTCTAGGCTTGGGCCAGCTTGCAGTATCTCAGCCTTCGTACTTCTTTCGGGTGACGTGAAAGCTATGCACCCGAGAGCTGTTACAGCCGAACGAAGTTGGTGTCAGAACATATTCCATCTTGGTCCGATAAATAGGTTGCACAGACTATCATCAACTCGGTCTTAGTACAACGTGCGGACACGGGGCACCGAGACATAGCGTTCAGACGTCCACCATATCAGCACCAGACTAACATGCGTAATTATATACGGAGTGCTGAGACAGTTGCTATCCACTGTTTCATCCACCCAACTCATCTGTACAGAAATTTTGTATGCAACCGCGTACTATTATTCTGGCCTACAAATTCAGACACCCTGTACACAGTTTACTCGCTCTCAATCTCCGGTGAATTATGTGGTCACGTGAAGTCTGACTGTGGGATCTCTGCGACTGCGATCGATGTTACGTTGGCCAATGACGCCTGAAGCGGCTTTACTCGGTTTCAGCTCTAACATTTTGTGGCTTTCTGATTCGTTTACCCCGACTTTTATATCTGCAAGAGCCTGATGAGGATGGGTCAAGGAGAATTCTCCCATCGAATGACTGTTTTCAGCCAACTCGGGGGAACCTTTGCCCCAAATGGGGACAATCTCTATAGCTAGTCTCATATACATAAATTGTGCCCGCTTAAATTTGCATAAGGTTTGAGATCTGATGATATAATTTGACTGGATTTTTGTCTTGGATGCTATGAATGATTATCTACCCAGCTGATAGTTTCATCAGCGTCTTCGCGGTCTAGCAAACTTATTGAAGCTCCTGCGAGTCTACAATTGTCTTTAGTGTGGAGGCGATATTGAAGCTACTTAGGAATGAGTTCGGTGTTCAGACGCATGTGTGGAGAATTGATTCAACACTATCAAAAGCCATGTGGGATCACTTTACCTACATGCAGTGCATGGAGATCATCACTGGAAAAAGGATGCCGTCGTGAAGAAATGTCACACATGCTACATGTTTCCAAGACCCACTTCTCCTGCCCTGGTGAACAATCTCTACAAACTAAATCACTGCGATTCTCACATCCCCATTCCATCTATCCATTTTGGGTTTTACTGTACCATCGCCTTTTGGTTCGAGTCGCTCCCTTTCCCCGTTCTCCTTTGTTCCTCAGACTACGCCTATGGACGACTGCTCATGTCGGGCTTCTCGCGATTTCGTCGAACCAGCATTAACCTCAAACTTTGTATCGATTTCAGCTTCGCTTTGACTCTGAGTATTCCCATCATGTTCGGGGTAATCTTACAAGCCCCTGATAACCCGGTAACCTAATCACGATCGGGGTTTGACTTATACCCTCTTTTAAACCACCAGTTATGTTGAAGCTAGCATCTCTCATCTGCTCTGCTAATCTAGCCGCTACCATCGGGCCTCAACTACTCATTCCCCAGAACAACCACCTCTGGGACTCTCTAACACTCTCCGTGTTCCTAAACCTCCGGTATTTTCTCCCAGGGGGTTTCTGACCATAGACGTTTTCTCCGGTGCGTAATGCAGAATAACTAACTTGCGATTCGTTACAGGTGTACCCTGAAAAGGACTCATACCCATAGAAGTCTTACTTGGGCTTCAGTGCCCAGCTTCGGAAAAATCCCAGTTTTCCAAAGTTACCTAGTCAACTCTCCGATGTTTCATGATTGCCAAGTCCTTGGAAAAACTGCACTGGACACAAAAAAGTTGTACTGAATAAGAACAATAGCTTTTTCATCTTTCCTAGGAATCATACAACAAGATAATATATAATACGGTCGTTGTTTACGAAAGTACAAAAGGGTGGTAGTGGTGGAATGGAGCTATCTGATTGGGTTGCGCCACGAGTCCGAATGGACCGGAACCTAATGCGAACATGAAAGCACATACAAAACTGTCCAAAAAATGACGTGAAAATTAGATATGTGATTGTGTGGTTGATGGGGGAATCAACAGGGTTGAGAGCATTTGTGAAAGCAATTACTTGGCACAATTGTTCGAGTAACCGAGGCTTTCTAAAAGAAGCGACAAGACCAACAGCAATCGGAAGGATGCTACCCTCAAGAACTTTTGGTTTATAGAGAGACAGATTTGGAATGTTCCTCACGGTGTTTTCTTACGGTAGAAATTGAAGGCGTTTACACACAATCGTTTTTTTTCACTGGTCAGTAATAAAGTTCATCATCCCATCGTTTGATTACAACGACCAGGAATACGGCAAGGCCGATGCAAACCAGCTGAAACAGAGAGTGAAAAACACCGCCGCATGAATCACGTTCGGACTGGTTGCTGGACATCAGTTCACGGATAGTTTCAAATGTTAGTTGGGTGAGCTGAGCTGAGCTGAGCTGAACATGAAGGAAACCGACGCACGATTTGCATAAAACCTGGGCGGATGAATGCGAGTAGAACGTTGTACGCATCACCGTGCACACACACTGGCTTGTTTCAGGTGAATCGAAAGTCGATAACCCGAGACGGTTTAGAATTTCGGCTTGTTTGAAAACCCGACAGGTACCGTAGGCAGTCAACAAATCGGTAGGTGATTTATTTCAATAAATTTCTAGTTAAGCGTACATGCCTAGTGAAATTATGCCAGGTGGGTGGATTGGTGATGACGTCTAGCATAGATATACTGACGTTCATTCTTTCTTGTAAGTTCGAATAAACCCGTCAATCGGCAGACATGACCAGGCATACCAGTCATTGAAAGCAGCTGCACTCATCAGATCTTGGGACAAGACATCATCTAGAAAACTACTCATAAGGTTGCTGAAAACTCTTCGACAGCCCATGACCGGGTTTGCCCTTCTTGGGGCTCACCAAGTAGGCGCAGTCCCCTAGTTTCCGTCAACCTTATGTTCTACTTGAACCCAAATTGGACTGATTTCGACAAATACACTCATTTGCAAATCATTTTGAATTTCACGAGAGACTCAACTGAATCACCGGTCTATGATATTCTCCAACTGAATGTGCTGTACAAAGTCCGCCTCATGTTTATGTTTATACGATATTCGGGATGTCGCAGTATAAGGATGTCATTAAAGGAGCGATTCAGCTAAGTCTCCAACTTGATGTCGAAAGGCGTCAAATACTTGACCTGTGACATTCGTTCGACTCGCAGCAACCTTGCAAGGTGTCAGCACAAACGGCGGTGGTTCGTAAACATGTGCCTTCGGTACTTTGTGACTTTTACTGAGAAACTTTGGATAAAATTCGGAGGATGACCCTGGACAAAATTTTGCCTATCTAGTTAAACAAACTTTTCCATCTTTTTGGCGGGAAACCGTCGTTATCCCAAATAAGTGCTCTAGTCGAAAAACACCTAGAGTTAACCCTTGTGAATGGAAGAAATACGTTGTCTACATTTTCCTCCAGAAAATGCAGTTGGTGTTAACCATTGGAAAGCATTTGTCGGACATTTGCTAGAGGACCGAACCACCTTCTTGTCGGTCGTTTTCTCGTCACTCCAGGACACGTACAGTTTTAGGTGACGGGCGTTGGTACGTACAACGTCAGGTTCAACATATATTTCACACGGCTATTTCAAAGAAGATCACTTCGTGTGTGTGTGTGTGTGTGTGTGGTTTTTCAGCGTGTCACTCAAATGTACTTGTCCGGATGAAGGCGGTTCAGAGAAAAGTATACTCTTTCACATTAGTGAACAGGCCAACGGCCTCCCTCAGTCGTTCGAGGAACGAACGAGAGAAACCCTGTTCAGATCCATGGTTGACCTAAGTCGACGGGTTTGGATAAGTTCAAGTCATTTTTCTTCTATCCTGCTGTCTTCAGATACACCAAGTTTTTGTTTATCGATTTTTCGGATGCACATGCTGACCTCCACTCATACCAGACACCCTTGGCGTCTCAGGTGAAGCCACAAAGGGACTAGTTACTTGCCAAACCAAACACCTCAGTTGCGCGCAAGAATAGGTGGCCGCAGAATATAGTCGAACAACAAGGACTGCATGCCCAACGGCACAGCCATGAGCCATTCACAGTTCCTGTTTACCCTGGATCATTTCACATCGCTTCTGTTCGGTGTGCATGTCGGGCGCGGAAAACTCAGTTCACAACGCATTGGTCTTTGTTCGGTAACAAAATGGGTTTGGGTGGAGAAGTGCGGTTCACTAGTAAGAAAGCGAGTTATCACGCGAATCGGAACGATCGACTGAACTGTCACTGTGTTGCTTGGTTACATTCATTGGCAGTTGATGAGGTGGCTGTTGGTCTGCTCGCTGAGCCTGGCAATTGAAAACTTGTTATCACCATTCGAGAAGACACCATCACTTCCTGGTTGTAAGGTTTGGCTGGTAATTGCGTTGTAGAACCAAAACTTGAAATTATATGTTATCTGGAGTGGCAAGTTGGGACTAGTTTTGCACTGAGGTTGCCAGCGAGCTGTAAACGCCGAGCCGTACTTTAGGATTTAATCTGAATGCGACAGTTCTGTGCAGCACACTGATCGATAACGCGAAATAACATTGTGGGCCAAAAATAGCAACAGTCTATCGGAAGGAAATTTTGGCATGGTCACATCATAATCATTATCGTCATCATCACCCCGTGGTCCTCTTCACCTTCAACATCTGGCCAAATATTAAGTGTGTGACTGGTTTTCTAGAAAGAATTCGTCCCTCGAAACGTGGACAAGCTAGTTTGGTTCACAGTGGCAGCGTGTTGAACTTCGGGAAGATGATAAATCCGTAAAAAGTCGTATGAGTTCAGTTTGGTACAGCTTATCAGATACAAACCGAGGGAACATTGGTTTCAGCTGCTACAGTTTCGGTCACGAGAAAATGAGAGAGCGGGGGAGACACTGGAGGGGACGACATGGTCATTTAGTTAGGGAAGCTGGGCAGCTATGCAGTGAAGATGACAGCATTGATGCAGGAACGACGCTGACTCCGTGACCGAGCTGTCTGTCAGTGTCATCAACCATTGATGAGTTGTGTTCCGGGGTCCAGGCGGTGGCAGTTGTCGATCCGGGTAAGTTTAGTGGTTGGCGCTTTCATATGAAAACAATACCAAGGTCAGTCATCCTATTGGTGGAAGGCAACCGAGAGAGAAATGAAGAAAATAGCCGTTGGATAACAACGAGACAGTCGGATTTGCGGTCCAGAAAAGGAGCATGTCCCACCTATCTGTCTTCCTTAGAAGAGGTGGCCCAAAGTTAGCAATCCGTTTTGTGCCTTTCGGTCCAGTTTTTTGCACTTATTTGCCATTTTTAGCGTTTGTGCTATTCAACTTCCACAGCTGGCACTTTGAATCAACATTACATACCTCACTCTGCGATTTTGTCTTGGTATTGTTGCACTGAAGCTTTCAAGAACAAGTTGAGACTTCATTAGGATGCTTGGCAGGGTACAGAGCAGTCGTTGGCAATTTAAAAGAAAGTCAAGGTTGTCGTCCGCAACGTGGTATCGTTAGAAGATTAGTCAGAATGCTTATCTGCTCCACTGATAGGATTGGCCAAATGTGCAGCAAAACCACCCTCAGCCAGCAGAAGTTCAGCCTGCCACCTATTCGCCTCGTACTACTCTCAAAGAGCTGGCAGAAGACCCGTGCTCAGGACTCCTTGTCAAGTTAACTGCATTTTTGTGGCGGATTTTACTAAGCCAAAGGTTGGAACTGAGTACCTGGCACTAAGGCCGGATTGGTAGATGATTCACTAATTGACGAGAACAGTTGACTTAACCCGGAATCTAATCCAGCAGATTGACAGCACATGAGGTGACCTTGGAAAAGGGAGAGTGATAGCTATTCACTTCTGAATTCTGTGGACCTTGGGCATGCCGAGTATCCTACACAACGAGCTTGCGTCCAAAGGTCGTTGAGCTCCATGCTTTACCCCTCAAGATAGACCAGGCTGACCCAAAGGCTGATAAAAGGAAAATTTCCTCAGCCCAAGCGCACTTGGAGTATAATGTCTTTGCAAAACACGGATGTTCATCCCAAATGGAACTGCTCAAGGGGGGATCTCTATCAGTTATAAAAAGCTCCAACGAGCCAACCATAAATGGGCGCCCCCAAGGGATTCGATCCATCCGTAGGGAACTTTTCAGTTATATGACAGTCCCTCTTTCTTCGTATTCTGCCTACTACTTGGTCGAAGCGGCCGAAATTCTAGCAGACAACACTTTATTTCACTAATAAAACGTTATAATGAATACAACCCCTACTTCACCCATTTCTTGCCATCCGGCTTGATATTGCCACCCAAAGTACTGTAACTGGTCTTTTACAAAACAAGGTACTATCGCTAACCGAACTTTTTAACCCATAGAATCGTCACCGATAATCAGTCCAACATACTGGAGAAATCCCACTCCCTCAATCAAAAAGTGAGGGACATTGGTCCTAGAATGGTTCAGCCCAGGGTAATGGCTTTCAACGTGTTAGAACCGTGCGATTTTGCCGTGGATGTCACAAGCCTTCAGCAAGAACAGCGCTCAGGCCGTTAGACCATGTCACTTGAATTAGCCTGAGAGAAGCCTCCCCGTTTCGTATCCATTACATGTGAACAACAAACGAAAACAAGGATGCCTTAGAACTTTGGGTACAATCTGCTTGCTTAAAGGTCATGGGTTCGAATCCACTGAAAGGTTGTCAGAAATAGCTGATGTGAAGTTTTGGCGAAATGGGTTCAAAAATGTGATAAATTCAGTGTCCGGCATGACCAAATCATGTGCGTTTTAATTCATTCATCTGCGTTGACCCGAAATTCATTTTTTTTTCTCATTGACCAGATGTCATCGCACCGAAGGCTTCGTGGACCAACCAACATCAACCGCGTGACTATGGTAATGCAATCGATCCGAACAGACTTGGGGCAAGTCGGCAAACGTGCCGCACGTGATGACGTGTGTGCGGAAAATTTGCATACCACACACGGAACGGAGATATCGGTCGGTTCTGAAAACTTTTTTGATGATAAATTGAGACAACTTCCACTTCATTTGCATTGTCGAATCCGTGCGGAAAAACTTGATCAAAAAGAGAGCTTTGACACCATGAAATGGCTGCAAAATAGCCGCACTGGTTGTGCTTTACGAAAATGACCTGAAATATTTGTCGACCGAGTGACAAATTGGCAAATTCCAACGGGCCGTTTACAAAGGGCCATCACAGCTGCTGAGGCTGGGCACCATACCGTGAACGGGTACGGAGTGTTGAGGATGTTGAATGCGAAAAAGCCAGATTCTTGGCCAACTATACATAAGTACCCTGTAGTCATACAAGCCACACCCTGAGCTACAGAACGACCTAGGTCAATGAGTGAAGGTATTCCATCAACAATGACTCATCACTGTCCGATAATTATTTTAATCAGCCCCAATTCAATTTTACTCCCCTTCTCTGTTTAATCCATGGTTGCACCGTTGTCCTAGATTCGTTCACCCCCCCCCAATTCCTGTTAACAGAATTCACATCAATGACAACCATTCCCGTGTCCCACACATAGCGTTATCATCATCACCATCATCATCATGGATAGCACGACGTCAATGTTCAACACTGATGCTTCACTGCCGTGAGTAGCCTGTTTTCGCTTACCCGCCCTGCTGTATGCAGCAAGTAAGGCGACCCGGCTGATGGCACCACGCGACGGTCGATATGACATGAGTTTATTTGTGTGTGCAATTCATGGTTGTACATGGGCTGGGATACTGACAGGGCGCGCACACCTAGATAAGAGGACGATTAGGGTCCTCAACCAAAGCCTTTGGCTGAAAAGTCTGACCGCAGGGTAACCTTTCTGGGGACTCATTAGGTGGATTTAGTTCCCGAGTTTTTATCAACCTCACTTCCCATTTGAACAAAAAAAGTCATTTTTGGTTGTGATGTAGCATTTCCTCTTGAAATCGTGTGTCTGGACCCCAAATTACCAGCTTTCTACACTATGTCCCCATGGTGATCGGTCTTTTTTCATGTGCAACCATAGCTTTGACGGGAAGGTCATAGTAGTACACACAGACGATTTAGAAGGGTTCTAGGCTTTCAAGTGGTAGCTTATCGCCATGCTTGAATCATGGCCACCCATTTGTCGCCCGACGAAATGCAGGCATCACAGCAGACCAATTCATATGCAGTCTAACTGGTGCATTCAACAGGTAGAAAAACGAATAATTAAAGTGAATGTAGATTTTACGATTTTCAAGCGTAGGTCAACCACGCATTTCTTATAAACGCAACTCTCCCAGAAGGACTAAAGTGCGCTTTTTGCGAGGGCTGCCAGCATCTTCTGTAGTAACCGTCAGTACAAACTGCCGACGTCGGTTGACGCGCTATGTAATCTAGTTACTTAGTCTATCTTGCTTTATTGCAACCGTCTGGTGCGGAAGAATGAGTGGGCTATATTCATATCGCAGGCTTCAGCGGCCTAGGGGCAGAGGTCGGTAGCGAGGTCCGCAAATCTGAACATCCAGTCCTTAGCGAATAACAACCATGAATTCAAGGGCTCTACGACTCATGCGTTTAGCTGATCACCCAAACGACAGAACTATCTAGGAGAGAAGGCTAGTGCCGGTATTTAATCTATCGTTACCCAAAATCTACCTCAAAGAATCCTATCAGCTTTACAGACCAAGGGTTTCCTTAACATTCCCTAAGAAAACAGTCGGTTTGAAAATGTAGCTACGTTTTCATCCGATCTAATCGGAATCGACTGCATTATTGATATATTGTGAGAAATCCTAAGGAGGCCGTTCAGACCCAGACTAGATCCAACACACAGCGGATAAATGATTGCATCGACTGTTTGAATGGAGTCAAGTCACGTGACAAGAGTGAACTGCGAAATGTCAGCCCAACTCTATTGCGGATTCGATTGGCACGAAGTGGTTGTGCTTATCATGTGATCTAATGCCAAACTAATTGAATTCATGTCCCATTAAACACCATTTATATTGTAGCCAACAAGGGAAAAGGTCACGCACGTTTAACTTGAAAAACTCAAAAGTCAAGAAACACCATGGGGACATCAATTCCTCTTAACCACAAAAAAGTTGAAAAGGTTCCAACCTGCAGTTTGAACGACGACGTTTATGGTGCTTAGGTGGCCCCACAACATGGTTTTCAGATTTCTTAGAGGTTTACCGGTTAAATCGAACAACTCTCCCGCAGGTGCATTTAAATAGTTATGGCTTCTGTTCTGTCCAGCCCAGTAATTCCTCAGGTTAGGCTTTTATGGACAGAGTTCACTAGCCTAAAATGGTCAAAGGGAAGTTCTCCGCCAGTCACTGTCATTGATTTAAGGCCATCCAGATCAGTTTAGTGGGAACCCATGGTGAGGCTAAGCTTTATACCGCTCTGTATGATACTTACTAGATTACGGTGAAAATATTCAATCCGATTATTAAAAAAGACAGTCGACGCTATTTGGTGTCATAAGTAACTGCAACATTGAGTCGTTTCCGTGTCCTCAACTCGATGTGGCTTCACCTACATCAGTCTTCGTTACTGCAATTGTCACGTCTAAGCACGACTGAGTTCAATTAATCAGTAAATCCGCTGGAATACCAAAGCGCCACGTCGTTAGAAAACGAGACTACGAACTTCGGTCAGATTACAGAGTATCGGGTCAAAGTCTCGTGTGCGCCAACTCTAACCTGTCTATCGGAATCTTAGTTCAGTTGTGTTGCTCCAGAGATGTGCGAACTAGAGCCGTTTCTGAGGCTCAGAGACTGGAGTAACGAGACCCAGTTACGCTCTAAAACCCTTCACGCTGGTCAACACATTTCATACAATCATGGGAATTTTTAGCCTGTCGATAAGGTGTCAAATCCTAAGGTAACGGGAAGCTCAATTTTATAAGCAAAACCTTGATTGAACAGTTTGAACATCAGCAAATCGGACTGTCAGCAGGTAATCTAGAATTCAAACATCGCTGGTGCAGAAAATTATCTTAAGAAGCGTAAGGCTTTGAAGTCTACCCTCAAATAGTCTTGTGGAATAGGGCAACGACTTCCTGAAATAAAAATTTGACTGGAACTACGTTATTTCTACCTTTTGCTCCAATTATTTGCTTAGATAGATCTCTGAAGTTCGATCTAAAATCAACACGATTACCGTAAGTTGATTGGTGACTGTAGGGTGCCACATCGCATCGCCACCATCATCATCCTGAGCATCATCATCATCATCATCATCATCATCATCATCATCATCATCATCATCATCATCATCATCATCATCATCATCATCATCATCATCATCATCGTCGTCATCATCATCATCATCATTATCATCATCATCATCATCGTCGTCACCATAATCACCATCATCATCATTGTCATCATCATCATGAGCGTCAGCAACAATAACAGTGATAACAATGGTGCCTTCTTGAAAACAGCGTTTTCTAGTACACTGTAGTTGAGCACCGCTGTCTGTATACGGTCAACTTTTTTGGCCGCTTGAGTGGTTCTGACCATTTTAGACACCACTTCGTTGCAGATGCGAAACTATTCTCGGTACGAGTTAGCCATTTGACCAAGAGTAACAGCTGTCTGAAAATGAACACGTAACAGCAAATGAGGCCATTCTGACTTGGTTTCCAGTTACAGGCTGAATACCACTAGGGCATAAGACGAGGTTAAGGAATCATCTGGCATATACGCTCTTACACCCAGTACAAAAACGTGCCCGCAATCATTTACTCACCTCAAGTGCAAGCACAATCACCGTGGTAACAACGATTGGCACTTTGTTCATTTCCAACGCCACAGGAATCATACTTACACAGGATGTGTTATAGAATTCCGAAGGCGGTTTTGCCGGACAATTTGGATTCTCCATGTAGTTCAAAAATTCGTTGTATCTCTCTGCAAATTGGAGAATGATAGGGTAGAATTCAGAGGCAGTTTGGGGATAAAACCGTAATACAGTGTTACTCAACCCCTGAGCAGGACACTAGAGATAGGCTCTCGTGGAGAGAAATATTTCCACAATATTTACTAACTCCAACGATAAAATTCCCCGTATTATCCATGATGTTCTTCCACGGAGAGTGGACTCTCTTGAGAAAGACCATGAATCCAACTATCTGGTAGCAAGTATATCAAATTCTACACTTTAAACGTTCGAACGCATTTCTTTTTCGTCATTTTACGGCCACGGACCAACAAAGATGGTAGTTCTACGGAACTGTGTTTTAAAAATAAGAGACTAGAATTTCCGGCTTGGAATTGAGTAAACCCACGGAGGAAGCTCCAAACACAAAGTGGTTAAGGCGCGAAATTAGTGGCCTGAATGTCCATAGTTCGAACCCAATCCCGGCATCTCGACTGCCCTTGTCTTGGCTTGGGCAACTTAGGAGTACATTAGGCTTCGTGCTTCCTTCGAGTGGCACGGCAGCTAGGCACCCGAAGGGCATTAGAGCTGAACGAAGTAGGCAGCCGTTAGCCAAATAGTCTTTCTCTTGTAGGTTGTTAGGGTGTTGGGTGACCATATGCAGTCGGTCGATATCACGTCAAAAACCCAATAACCGCTGATTCTGATAGAGGCGTTTTGAAATCTGAACAATAAAGAAGCCCTATACAGCAGTGATAGAAGCTCTTCAAATCACGAAGCATGTTTCGAACAACAACTAAGACGAAGTCGGTGCACAAGGCTGGAAATTCCAGCGAAATTGGATATTGTGAAAAGATCCGTTATACAAGGTCAGACAAGGGGTTGCACAACGATTTTCAACAATAATCCAGATAGGTAGAGGCCCAAATCCGCTCTGACTATAATGGTCTCCCTGCTGGAGGTCATTATCCCGCTGACGAGCCTAAATCACGGCGGATCGATCGTTCCAGTCAGACGAAGCAATCAGCATCATGCATTCAGGTGACTGATCAGTATGAACGCTTTCTCCTGCCTTATAATCCACTGATATTGAAGAGCTAAACGAATGCATCTTCATGAAATTTGTACCAACCTTTGCTGAAAGATTTGTACTTTACCTGTTCTTTCGGTGTAGAAGGTGGATAACAAACGTTTGGGTGCCACTATAAGAGACATCATCTGTGAGCTGCAAAACGAGTGTCTCCCACATACCTTCTGGCGCCTATGTTTTACAAATTACAGCGTATATTACATCTAGTGTGATTGGTTATTTGCCATTCTGGTAACTCCCCGCTTATTAACGCTTACAGTTACCGATTGCGCTTATCCGAAGACTTGCGGCAGGAACTGTGTTAAAGTTCGACTTCACATCTAGAACTACTGGCCGCTTGAAGAGTTCTTGTCATTACATGGCCCCGGCGGTGAATTGGGGTCATTTAATGGCAAAGGAAAACCTGACCGTACGGCTGAGCTGGTCAGGGTTCTGGTACGTCGATGCCAACTCCATACTATCCTCTGATGTAACCGGACAAAAGAGCTGTAAAAGGCAGACAGTCCACTGACAATGCCTATGGTTTAACCAGGATGACAAGGTGAATGCAATTCATTCATAACCTATTTTAGATTAGTTGTTTCGGCTAAGATAAACTGGCGTAACCCAGCTTTGATATTCTGATGCTCCCCCAAGATCCGAAATCAATGCTTCCGATAAATCGAGGATAACTGGAAGTTTCCTCAAGACACAACAGCACTCCGTGCCAAATCCTTCTCAGTCGTACGGGTGCACTTTATCCGATGCACTATCGGAGCCTCGATAAAATGTGACCTCGAATCGTTTGTATGATTTCGAACACACCCTTCAGTGTTGTACGATGCACCGAATCATCTGGTATGCCTCTTCACATGTGCTCAACCTCAATGACAGTTTGTTCGCACAGATTGATGGAATCCAGAAGCCCGCATGAGCTTCACTGGCGAGCTGTCACGAGTCACATGACCATGCCACGCTTAAAATAATGCTCCTCGAATTCGGTCGATCGCATACTTGTACGTTACAGAACGCAATCTACATTATGTTTCTATCGATCGCTGATAACATTTGCGAATAACACAGTTTATGCCAAAAAACAAGTGTTTCACTTCCCCAAGAATCCGAACGAAGCAATCGGCATTTCATACTTGGAACCACTGATATAATACCGGTTGATTTCTAAACGGTGAATCCATGAAGTTATTGTAAGTAGCTGACTAAGATTTGAAAACGAATCACTCATATCAAACGGATTGTCTGTCACTGAGTAGGGTCCGAAGATATAATGGCCGAACATGTGTTTGTCATTGGAGTGGAAATTCGTCTGTCTTTTTTGTGCGAGAAAAACTATTAGTTTTAAGACAGGGGAACGAAGGCCACCTCTGGTAATTTGAATCCAGTGGGGAAAATGAGCACTGCTCGAAGGCATTTAGTCCACATTTGGGCTAAGCGACCACTTAGCATAAGGTATGCAAATCCACCCACCTAACCGCGCACTGATTACGCGCCTTATGTGGGGACGAAACGTTTTCCAGTCGTGTCAAACTTGGCGAACAGATCAAAGACCAACCGTCACAATCTTGGGGCTGAGCACTCACCAGGTTGCTATGTGACTTCAGGTCACATGGGTCAAGCATGCTCTAACTCTTCTGGTGATACAGAAGAAGTATGATTCGTACAAACTTATCAATCTTTGGTGACCGCCGGGTCTCAAGGGTCGTTTGTACTGGGCTACAGTGAGGAGTGTATTGTTATATGCAACAGCTTCTTCAGTCGCAGGAAAAATCCAGAAGCACCAACCGCAGTGGCTCGGCCATGTGCCACGCGTGCGTAAACATTGTCCACTGAGACGAGTGCTGCTCTCCGCACCACCTGGGGAATGGTGCAAACTGCAAGGTGGATCACCTATGGTTTCGTAGGGGTGTGTGAAAGAGTTTATGAAACATTTGGGGATTTTCTGGAGCAAGCTGCCTTCCAGGACGGGGTTTTTGTGATCTCCTACTGAGCTTTGCTCAAGACCTCGCAGTAAATTGTCAGTGGCATTCCTCTTGTCACCTTCTTTCAACAATAGAGTTGTAGGAACCTGAGAACGCTTGCGGTAGGCAAACATTAGGTCCTTCCCTCGCTCACATTCATCTCCTCTTTTATCCTCAAGGTTTCGGTTCAGCTGTAACAACCTTTTGGTGCCTGGAAGGAAGTACGAGGGCCGAGATAATGTCAGGCCGCCCAAGCCTAGACAGGAACAGTCGAGATGCAGAGTTTGGGTTTGGAACCACGAACCTTCCAATCAGTAAATTCACGCCTTAACCACTGAGGCATCTCGAGCTCACTTAAGACTTATTTAAAGCCTGGGAGATCACTTTAAAGCTTTAAGCGTAAGTAACTCAACGTTGTGGTTGTACGGCAGTGAAGCGTTAGTGTCAACAAAAATGCCGCAGCCTCTGATGATGTTGATTATGACGATGATGATGGTGAAGTTGGTAATTAAGGCAAGAAGTTGACCACCATTATTTGTTCCTTCTCGAATGAATGTGCCCATTGAAGGAGGTTTAGATGACTTAAGCAGAAGTTGTTTCCCCGTAGAATGGTCATTGTTTCCAGCGGATGAAATTGGTGCTGCTTTGGATGGGGATGTTCCTGGGATTAAGTGCCAGTTCATAATCTGGTGAGCGGATTAGCAGTTCTGTGTAGACAATAGAAGAACGTAAACTCCGACTCGTTGGACAGGACATGCTCAACATGGAATGTGTCCATTTTTGAAGTCAAACATTGCGCTCCTAGAATCGATCTGTTGGGCACGCTCTCTCCATTCATGGTAAACTTTCGGCGAAGGTTGCAGAATAGGCTTTCGTATGTGCCAAATATATATTAGCCAATCGATGCATCGATCAATTTATCAACTATAAACCGTGTGCCATGGGCACAATGGTTCCAGCTGCTGCAGGGCCAAATAGACCCTGAAAGAAGTGTTCGAAAATTTGGTTTACAATGGCGGAGCCCCCAAGTAGTAGGATATTAGAGAATGTTGGAAGTTACCTATAGTGACTTACGATTGGCAAAGAATGAGGTATTGGTGTAACGGCAGCAAGCAGCAGGCAGAGCAACGGCATCACCGGTTAGATCTTTGAATTTTCGTCCATTAAGCATCCAAGCCTTTGCAGTAGCCGAAGAAGAAAAGTCATCTGGACCGTTGATTCCGCAACATTTGAACTGAAACGTGGTGGGATCAACTGCGGAATTAGGCGAGGATATTAGCTGGTGCGGAAAACGATAACCCCACAGGCATTGCAGAACTAGTGTAACGGCGGGTACTACTGATGACGCATGCGAGTAGTATGCGTGTTCTCGTAACTTCGACTTGATCTAATGGAAGGTGGGATTTATTACGGAAGTTGTGGAAATGCTTTGCAGTTTTTGCTTGCAATTGTGCGATAGTCAATGAATATCCAGGAGAGTTCA
Source organism: Opisthorchis felineus (assembly GCA_004794785.1). Classification (NCBI taxonomy): domain Eukaryota; kingdom Metazoa; phylum Platyhelminthes; class Trematoda; order Opisthorchiida; family Opisthorchiidae; genus Opisthorchis; species Opisthorchis felineus. Next base: position 2,743,274 of record SJOL01000802.1, on the reverse strand, counting down.
AGAAGACGCGTTCAAGAAGAAGAAGGTGGATATTCCGTTTTTAAAAACAACGTGCAAATGAGAGTCTAACCTTCCTGTCCAATAGTCTGTAACCGTTTAGTTGGCGTTTTTCTAGTGAACAACTCCGCACCGGAGGGTTTCCCTCCTTACACCAGTAGTGTGATGGCCACTAATGTACCCAGGGCACCTTAGGACCTAGTAAAACTCATCTGAGTATTGAAGCCACTGAGGTACCCTAGACGGTATCCAGGACAAATAGCCTTCTCATCATGCGTAAACTTGTTGAGGCCCCTAATATTTGATCCAGTTGCATTGGAAATTGCACTGTCCGCAGATGAATAACCTGCAAGAAATACCAGTGGTCATTACTCCCGACCACTAGGATTTGGCCAAGCAACCAATGATGGTTCTACGTCGAGGCTATTACCTTCAATGAGGTTTTTCAATTGCCAGCAGTCGCTCCGCTAGGTTCGTTCCCTTGCTCTATTTCAAAATTTAATCAATGACATCCGGAAATGACATACTTGCGTACATCGACCATGTTTTTCCGGACCGACAGCCTATTATAACTATTCCAGAAGGTTGTCTGTCTTCTTGATCATTAGCCAGCACAAAAGCGTCTGTGCTTTGTATCTGACTACTCGCTTGGACAGTTCTTATCTCACTGAAGCCACCCGCCCCCGCAGTAAACGCATATAAAATTTTCTGCACCTGACTCAATTTAAGTATGCACAGAGCATTTAGTCCACGTGCTAGTGGGAAAACAAAACTATCGGAAATAGAGGAGTGTGACTTTCCGTCAATTATCAACAAAAAAGTGAAACTCGCATAGTGCACGAATAATTGTGAGTGGCCGGACACAAATTTGTTCCACTGAGAGGTGAAACAAACCGTCAACTCACCGTGATCATGACTGCATCTATTGCAAGCGAGAAGGGGTCGTAGGCGGAAACTTCATGGGCGCCTAGTGTACCAACATAGTTTGTCGAAAACAGTTGTGAAACTGTCGAATTCACGGCTGCTTGCCACTGAAATTTGAACGAATAACGGTGGTTAGGTCACGTGCATGCAAGTTCGATTCTGTGCACACAAAAACATGCAAATAAATTCCTTTCTTTCAAGTGCTGAGCCATGCAAGTGTATGGGTTAGTCTGAAGGGAAAACAGATAGTTGAATGCGGCGGAAATTTCGCCCTGATCCCACTCAAACACGAGTTCAAACGATGGACAGAGGTGACTGTACCCCACAGAAGTCATAACAAATCGAAACGCGTGATTTTAATGGTGACTCAGCAAACCAAGCAACACTGAGTAAATGGAATCGCTCGGGTGTAGCGCATTTTTGGTGCCTGGTTGCCATGCTGCCTGAAAGAAGCATGAGGTCGCCCAATCCTAAGCAGCAGCAGGAGTTAGGATGCCCGGGGTTGGGTTTAAAACACGCACAGTAGTAATCATGATGCAAACGGAACTCTTGAAATGGGAGGTCTAAGAACAGGCATCACGTGCGAGAAAACTTGCTTTGGATTGGAGAAGAACCACTGACATCCCCATAGAGTGGTCTATTGATTGAGTTATTAGGGGCGCCTGCCAACCGTCATACTTATGCACGTTCGCAGCTCGCTGACCACTATTCTGTCGACAGGCGGTGTCTCTTAGCACCCTTACTGGGTCTTCTCAGTTGTGCTACATGTATTCAGGACTCATTTTGCTACATCCAAATAACAATCACTCTCCCAGGCTTCACCCTGCCTCACGCCTGCGTCCACTAACAAGAGTGGACCAAGACTCCGGGTCGTTTTGACCGGCTTTCTGCTCAGAGGTTAATGCGCAAACCTGGTGACCAAAAGGTCCGCGGTTCGAACCCAACCCTGGGCATCTCAACTGCTCCTGTCTACACTTGGGCAACCTGGCAGTATCTCAGCCCTCGTGCTTTCTTCCGGTGGCGTGGCACCGAAAGGGTGTTCCAGATGAACGATTATTATCTCAATTATCCAAGTGTTAGTAGTTGTTTGGAACCGAAACCAGCCCGCAGTAAATTTACCAATGTGTCGAAAGTAGCTTGGGGCTAAAAAACAGCAATGAACTGTGTAGATGAGGATGAAATACCTTTGAAGCATAGGTGGCAACGGAGGAATAGTACATGTGACCCCATACAGGCCAACATCTTTTGGGTGCGTTTTAGTGCAAACTACCAATAAGTCACTCACGAATGTCCTGAATACGTTGAACATGCGTCGCTTTATAGCGAAATCAGGAAAATGTGGACGATAACGTGGCAAAACTGAAGTTTCATTTCTAGGGTCAACGAGTGTGGTTGAAGGTTAGACCCTTACCACGGCAGTGGAATAGTTGAGAGAACAAAGGTTTGGTAATGAAATATCACGTGGGCATTGCACGTGAAGCGTTGCGTTATTGCAACTAAGCAACTGAACGATTACCATACGTTACCATTATTACATGTGTTAGTATGCATAACAGTTTTATTCACAGGTTGTGTGTGCTCCTTGCGAAGTACAGTGCACGTAGCGCGTACGCAAGATTAGCTTACACAATGTACGGAGATTTGAACCAATTTTCATCCGCGTATCTAGACTGGTTCCCGGTTGAGGGGTCTACTTGGACACTTTAACGTCATGCGATGTGCAATTTCAAATCTGAATTTCAAATTTATCAAGGTTAATCGGTTGTACACCCATATAAATGCCTCCTATTTAAGTCATTCTGCGCTGGCGCTACAAGTATATCCCAATCAACACTGATGCATATAAACCAGTAATGCATGTGGGCTCCTGGATGTCATGCAACCGGGATGACTAATGCCAAGATACAGAGCGAAAAGAAGGGACTTCCTTCAGTAAACCCTAGGGTAAACCAAGTTTTTTTGTGAAAAGCGAAAGGTTGCCCAGCGTCCTGCAAAAGTTGCTGAAGATGTGCCCGCACTTTCGAAGGGTATGGGAACAAACGCGTCTGAGCACAATCTTAGGTCAAGATGCCTCAAAATTCATTCAATACAGGCACAACACACAACACCCTGTGACTGGGGAGTCCAAATGGGAACTGGAAGCGTGCGCGCCACCGGGCTGGGCTCTCTGTCGTATTGTACAGGGCCTCCAGTAATGTGCAGGGAGAATCGGGCTCCAGCAATGATGGCATGATGATCCCACAGTACTCAGCTTGGTCGTGTCCGCTTTCATCTCGCGCCATCTGGTAGTGGCTTGTTGCACGAAGAACGATTTGTCGGTGCCGTACACTAAAAATGTGGGACTGGCAATCATATTCAAATTCGCATTGAGGGCAAATCTGTCGAGCTACTTTCACAGTTGTCCAGAGTCTATGTATGTTACTTTCGCGATCCGTGAGTCACGTGACAACAACTCGATTGCTTTGCGCAGCCAACATGTCCAGGATCTGTTTCCAAAAATTTAGCTAGCTGGCAGACGAGAATATCAGGAATAGCGTGGGTTGGAATGATTGATTCAAACACAGGAACGTGGACCAAAATTATAGAGAACTCTTTGTCTGATTTAACGAGGCTGGACTAAGCTTTCGCTGACCAGACGTCCTTTTAGTTCGATCACGAAAGTCTTTTTGACTTTCAAATGTATACCACTGTTGTTTGACCTGTGCGTATTTTGTTAGCCAAAACAGCAATTATTTGATGGGGGTCACCCACCGGCAGGACCTGTCTCTGTCTGATTTTAGGTTTGTCTTTCGCTGGAGAAACTACTCCCAGCCTCCCTAGATTCCACAATCATGTTCTCCGAGGAGTTACTTCATCCACATTGAGGAAGCCACAAATTCGTTCATCTTTAAAAATTACGCGGAAACTTCATACGTATCTACAGCTATGACGCCATTCTTGAGGGTATACGTCATGTGGTCCAAGCCAAATCATAAATGCCGAAAAATCGGTGTCAAAGTTTTACAAACGGACACATTTGGATAGTTCTTCACGTTGCAACCAACATAAATAGGGCTTCCATCATTTCGTGTATTGTGTTCGCGTGCCAGATATAGCTGTTACGACCTATCAGGGATTTACTGTGCCCCTCGTCTGACATCAAAGAGCCAGAGAGCCATATAGACTTATGTGGTCGTCGGTGGACCCATCGCCACGCTCCAGTACGCTCCCTAACAACGCACTGAGGATGTCAACTCGACTGGTGATGAAACGTTTCCAATCAAACTGCCCAGCTCAGCGAACAAACTAACGACCATCTACGGTTACCTGAGCTACCAACATTCTAGACTAGAGCATGGTGTTAGGAGTGACCAAATATTTCGGTAGGTTTAATTTCGAACACGAGTTAGGAACGGTCAAAAAGCAATGGTAGCTTAGACAGAAGTCATCCAGTTCATCGAACCAATCGGGACTTTCATCTTGAGACAATGGTTGTTAATTCTGGCCGGAATTGGAAAGATTTGGGGGAATCGTGCTCCACTGACATTGTAATGCAAACTCAGCCAGTCAGAGAGCACTGATTTGTTGCTTGTCCATCTAGTGCACGGCTGGTGGACCTTTGAGCCAAGGATATTACGCTCTGCACGAAAGGCAAAATTACCATATTCTGAGGTGGCTTCCCCTCAGATACACTGCTGTTGAGTCACTCCAGGCTTGATCAAAGGTAAAGTTCAGTAACCCTACCCTATAACATTAGAATAAATGTAGAGTTGACACTCGTAGTGAAACCATTCCTCACAAGGATCAAGGTGTATCGGTCAACTCACGGGGCCACTTATGAAGAGGGCGAAATTTATCGACCCGTTTGAGCAAATTCGAGAGTCGAACCAAGTTACTTGTCGCACCCTGACTGCGCCGATGCGGACCAGTGTTCTCACTTCTCACTCTTTAATACTGTGTGCATTTTGTCGGCAGATGGCTGTAGCGTACAAGTTAAGTAACATCGCTAAGCGTACTTGAAACCAACGAAAAGAGGCCAGCAGACCAGCCGCTTCACCTATTGGATTGCTCCTGCAATTTTAGCGTCAGAAGAGTGAAGCTGGCTATAAAACGTGCGTCTTTGGAACTAGTGAATTTGCACTTTGGATATCCCCGCACCAATAAAGTAAAGGGATCGGTTATAGACTTGGTTTTTGCTTCCATGCAATCAACATTGCCACTTCGCTGTGTGAATGCAGACCGCCATTCAATTCGGTTTATCTTCTTCGGAAGTACTGTGAGTGTTCAAGATGCATAATCCATAAACTGTTCAGGCTGCTACGTTGATCGGAGACGGTAGCTACCAAACGGACTTTCAAATAACCACCTCCCCCCCCCGGTCCATATCAGTCTACTGATAACAACAAACCTGATGATGAAACGCAGACAGCCAGCGCCGAACTACCTATTGATTAACAGATACATGCATCTAACCGAGTATCCATGCTCTTCCGTCACACAGTCGTTACCATCACGCCGGATCAAATCGATCGACTCACCATCCGGGTCAAAGGTCAGACTGGGCGGAGTAACATTTGCAAGCGAAGGTTAGAAGCAAAGAAGAGCACTTACCACACCACTCAAAGCAAACAGCAAAATGATGCCAAGGATTGTGATGGCGAAAATGAAGGACATGAACGCCGAGTACTGAAAGAAAGAAAGAACAACAGAGAAGTGGGAACTCACAGAACACGCTGAATACATGGACGTTGTAGAGCGTTTGAACACAAATCACTAGGACAACTTTTGATGACCACGGTGGACCAAAACACCAGGTTCTGCAGGTTCAGCGTCGTCAGTATGCCGGAGCCCAAATGCTGCCTTGAAGTCAGGCTTTTTTAGTTAGGAACCTTGACTGAGTACCCTAGTCTGTTTAAGTGCGTGCGTTCAGCTGTGACACCCTTTCGGTGCCTAACTGCCATGCCACCAGAAGGAAGCACGAGGGCTGTAATACTGTCAGGTTGCCCAAGCCTAGACAGGGGAAGTCGGGAAACAGAGGTCGGGTTCGAACCACGCCCCTTCCGGTCAGTAAATCCACGCTCTAACCACTGAGCCATCTCGCGTACATCTTCACAGTATCGGATCCCAGGCACAACCATGAATCTCACTACGGCAGCGAGGCATCAGTGTCAGGATCGATGTTGATGGTGATGCTGGTGACGATGATGATGATGATGACGATGATGATGATGATGATGATGATGATGATGATGATGATGATGATGATGATGATGATGATGAAGCCCTGGTCAACCGCATTTCTCGTGGTCGTCGGACAACCGTAGGTTAGTGTCCAAGTCACCCAGAATAAATGACTTAATTTAGATGAACGTAAAAATTCCGTTTTGGCACCTAATCAACCGACATTGCCCGTAAAAGACAACACGTCAACCAGAGTATCAAGCACAGGAACAATGAAGATTGGCATCTGGGGACAATTTGTAGATCTGTGTTCCTCTCAGCCATAATGTTTACATATCAACTAGTCGCACCCGCCGGGCCGGGCATCGGACAAGAAACACCGGGGCTCAAAATCTGGAAACTCCCGTGTCAGAAGTGGAAGCGTAGTGGGATATCATGATTTTACGTAGGATATGAATCTTGTCATCTTATCAGTGCTCAGCTTTTGTGCGGCAAAATGGGCGAACTGCTCCGATGCGTTCACCCTGAGTCGGAAAGTGTGAACGAGCTGAGTGCATTTTATACAACACCAGGTAACAGAATCCGGCATTTTAAGTAGGATATTGCCCATAAATCGCACCACATGAAACTTAGCAGCGGTGTTTGGAAGATCTTGGTATTCTAGAGGAAATTTCGTTCTTCCCGATTGTAGGTTCTACACGTAGTACGGGCGAATCCACTGAATGGGTGGAAGTGGCTTCAAAGACGTACCGAGAAGTTCAGTTGAGTCACGCGCCCACCGACTTGGATCCTCCCCAGAAGGAGCCCCACTACCAATATAAGCCCACCTGAAATAGCCCCAAATCTGCAGAAACCGGAGCAAGCTGTGATGACCTAGCACACTGAAGTTCCAATTCACCTTATGTTGTGTTCTCAGCAAAGTATCCTGTGATACCTTGAATTTCGCTCCGACTGAAAAGTGAGGTGGCCTTGGTGTGGTACATTTAGTTGAGAGATACCATAAACGAGAGAATCACGTGACCCCCTCCTTAGAACCAACGAAATATGCAGTGAGTACTTTTCTTCAAACGTGGTAATCAAGATTAAGGCCAAGGAAAGTATTTCTACATAATTGCACTTTTCAGTTATGATGGGGTTGTTCGATGTGAAGAACGTGGAATGGTGAAGGAGAGTGGTAAAAATGCTGGTAAGTCGTACGTAGGACGACTACCGGTTCCACGGAAAGTGTAGACTGCGATGCATTCCAAGATGGAATTTTCACTTGAAAGTATATCCTGACAGACCTCTCTCAAGGAGAAAAATCAATGAGGGCACTTTTTTCTACATCGCTACGCTTTATGGTAGTTAACGTAGGTACACCTTACTAGGGGATTCTGAGTTTACTCTGTGAATGTTCCATTTAGAGGGATCCCACGACAAGCTGTGAGGAAACACACACACACAACCCTGAACAAGGAAGACCTTTACTAACGGACATCATGTTACTCTGGTCGGTGGTCCATATTGAAAGGTGGTTTACTGCATTATGGATAAGCAGTATATGGAAGTATTGGTAGCTGGGGTACGTTAACTTGTAGTTGATCAGATGGCTGTCGGTTTGTTCGCCAAGCTTGGCAATTTGCCTAAAACGTTTCGTCACAAGTGTTGCGGACGTTATCACTGAGCTGTTGGGTGGTGATGATAAATCTGGTTGTCACACATAAAATAGAAGTACTTTTCTCTTAATTCCTCGGTAATTAAGCTCTGTAACAGTGTGCGCAATTTCGTGTTTTCACCTTGGTTATGAGCGTGCTACCAGCACTCCACCGGCTCGGTGTACCTGAATAATCCACTTTAGTGAAGAACTGGACTTGGTAACGGTGGCCAAGTCTGGATGGTCCGGTACTGGTTCTAAATAGAACCCAAAAGTTTTAGCCTGGAGCCCCACTAGCTGACTTGGTGACTCAAATAATCCACTTAGGATCCACTTGGGTATCGCAGCCTAGCTGTCCACGTTCAGTAAGTGCGAATTTTGTAAACCACACTACAGTGACCACTGACAGGACCGACATGAAAGTGTTCCCTTTAGGGACGTGGGCTCTGTGAGCCCCGTGTACGCTGGTGCCCGTTATGTGAAACTCCAGCTTGGAAAAGAGACTTTTGCGCTCGTTTTATGCCTTCATCAAGCGAGCGCTAAGTTTGAATACGTATGGATGCACTCGCTCTAGCTGGAACTACTGGACGTTGGCTGAACCGGTCAAGATGATCTCCACAGACGGCAGGCTGTTGTGGAGAGATATACAGCAAGGATGTCGACACAGATTATATACACGGGAACTTCAGATGCCAGCAAGGTCAGTGTTTATCTTCATAAGCCGGTTACCCACCAAGGAAGGAACGAGGGAACACTGTAATACTGAACAGTGATTCACCATCGATTACCTGATCGCAGAAAAGCCAATGAACAGGCCCATGGTGAACCGTTTGCAACCGAGCTGGACAAACAAGCATTATGCAGTTGGTCTGAACACAACAGCCATATCTAGCGTCATCCAGGACCCAATCCGTGTCACTAGGTCGGTACATATGAGTGTGAAAATATCAATGTCTAAGTTCCGTGTTAATCAAACAGGCATCTGATTTGCTATGGTTTCGTTTAACCGGAGACAGACCTGGGACCGGTCTGTCTGACGAATCGCACGTTTTGAATGCATACGGTTAGTAAGACGTGTGCATTTTTGTACCAATGTATGCATGTATAAATAATGATAGGTTACATATGCGGACTATCTGCTAGTTAGGTATGAAATTGCATACGATTCATTGAAAAAATACATTCATCACTAGTAAGAACGTTCTACCATAAAACAAGCTCTTTAACGCTTTGATCAATACAACGTCTGTGCCGTAACTCAACCGGCTTCTTGTAAACTCCCCTCTATGGTACATTCACACTGGTCACCTGCAAATGGGCTTTGGTCGAGGCGTGAATATCTCACCTCATTGCTGCGTGAATGTCATTTTCAAATGGTGCTTTTGATGGTGCGAAGCCGGTAGGCTGAATACTCGAGAAGGCTTGGTTCGAATAGACTGGGTGGGAACAGACAGTAGAAGTACCGCCGGTTGTGGTGGGTCAGACGGTTTTCCAGAAGGCAGCCGCCAGCACCAGGCTAGCGAGACTGGCTTGAAAAAGGCACCGACCCCTCATTTGTATTCAATATGTTTTTATGGTCTGCAAACAGGTGTGTGAATAGCCGAACATGTTGACCCCATCAAGGATAGTTCTGATCGTCTTCTCGGAGGATTCCTTCAACTAGCTGTCGCAGATCGAAGAAGATGGCATGGGTGGCGTGTGGGGCGTTCACCTAGTTAATGGACGTGAAACTGAGGTGACTTGCCTGGGGTTCGCTGATATACGAGTTTGAGGCGGCGGAACGTGGTGAATACGGAGAAAATTTCTGTGACCCAAAGGGCTATAGCTGCATTCTTGATCAACGGATGTCAGTGTATTACAAATCCTGTGCTTTGCTAAGCGGCTTTGTAGGTTAGGTTCTTCAGCCGATGGCTCCCCACCAGGCTTTCAAGCAAACATCCTACTTCGGCCTGGATAACTAGGCGGTATGTTGGCCTCAAACAGAAAGCTAACATTGCGACGCATGAAAACACTTTAACCAAACTTGAGAAGTTTCCATGGGAATGAACACCCACCTCAAACTTTTTTCACAGTTTGTGCTTGAGTCTACCTTCACGTGCCTGACCCATCTGTCTACTGTCGCGTTTGCTTCCACCTTAAGTTTTACCATAATGTTTATCCATAGTTTCCTGCCTAACGGTACGAACGCATGTTGCTGTTAACCTAGAAGGAACTAAGCATAGCTTTGCTCGGCTGGAAATGCCTTCTATTTGAAACGAATTGTGAAACCGAAGGAGAGTTCGGCTCTAACACGCTTTCTGTGTCTAGATGCCATGTCACCCGAGGGAAGCACTGGGGCTGAGATACTGCCAGGTTGTCCAAATCTAGACAGGAGCAGTCGAGATACCGAGGTTGCGTCCAAACTACAGAACTTCCGTTCGTGCCTAAACCACCGAGCCATCTTGAGCTCAGCGAAATGCGAGTGTTCGGGTGTTCGGATCCATTCTGAATGTCAGTTGACCTGGATAACGTGGAACTCATTTGAAGGACTTACTGAACGCAGTTCCCTTCAGAACGGAGAAGTTTCAAGGAGTGGTCTTCACACAGGTCAACAACCCATGTCGGGAAGAATAGACGAACGGAAATCCTTCAGAGATTACCTTATCATTTTGAACTCCCCATACGGCACTAAAAAGGTAACGGTTGTTCGGACGGGCTACTGTACAGAAATCCTCAGATAATCGTCACAAAGAAATACCATTCTAAAGCGAGATGCATCGGGCGATATTGAATCAGGCGCATGTACGAACGGCGTTATCTATAAATAACCACAGAAAGACTTACTGTGATTAGAAGGCCTCTGTGCTCGCTGACCACTCCCCAACATCCAATGATATTCAGCAGGAACATGATTGTGCCAATTCCTATCAGAACGCCTCCGGCTGCCAGCACAAACTCTGTGTCGGCGTACAGTTCCAGGACACTTGAGTCCATCTTGCTGAAGAATGCTAGGGTTTCGAAGAAGGAGCGACTATCCACCACGACCCATATGCCTTGGGCAAGAATTATGAGGCCAATAAGCTGAAAAGGTTAGTAAAATTGTGTGCTGTTAGCGAATGGATTCTTGGTGAAAACGAAATTGCCTATCTTGTTGAGCTTTCGGCTGGAACCAGCGAACTCTCAATGAGCTAATCACAGCGCGGGTCTTCAGTCAAGCAGACGGTTCTACACTGAAAGAATGCATCCAGCAATGCAACCTAAGGTGGGTGGGCCGTGCCAAGTCACCGCCTACCGAGATGAACGGGCCTAGTTCAGGGTGGCGAAGACCTAGGTGTGGAAGGAATTTCACTTGATAGAAGGGGATGAAGAACGTTATAAAATGTTTGGATGCTGTTAGTGGTGTTTACCCTCCAGGATGGGGTCCACGTGACCCTCCGTTCCATGACTGGAGACAGTGAACGATGTTGCGGCTAAAGGACGTCAGTGGCGATCATGCTTTCAGTATCTATCAAGACAAAGTGTTGGAGGTGTACGTACCTCGGATGCATGTGGTAGCCTAACCCTTCCTCGTCCCATTACTTCCTTCCTTCAAATAAACTGACATGCTTGCACGACGGTGAAGCACCAGTGATCACACCTGACGTTGCTGTCAATGACGTTGATAACGACTCTATTAAGAAACTCTTATACAGGTTGGATCCAAAATTAGCCAAGAATAAAAGAATTAAACGGCGACTCGGGCAGACGGACACCTACAAGAGATGTACGGGCTGCTGTCAAAACGAATCATCTTTACCTGAAATTTCATTCTGGGATCGGTTGGTGGAATCCACAGATTTCCATTCCCTCGCTTGTCATCATCATCAAGGAGAGCAAAAGCAGTGTTGACACAGGCGCTTTACTACTGTACAATTACTGAGTTTAGTTAATTATACTTAACGCCTTAAACTGAGAGAGAAAAGAGCAAGTGAGAGAGGGGCCTGGTGCTCGCCTGTCGCAAGCATTTCGAGGTTCTTACACAGTCAGAATTCTGGAAAGATGCTGACAGGACGAAAGCCACTGAAATCGACTGGCCTTTATTTATCACAGTCTCCAGCTAAGGGCAGGGGAGAGTTACAAGAACCTCATCCTGGAAAACGGATCGTCAACTTCGTGATCTCTTTCACATCTTTCGACCCAGTCATAGGCTGTCCACCACGCAGTTTGTACTATTCTGTAGGAGGCACGAATAACAACATTAGTTTCAGTAGATGATGTTTCTGCATGTGTAGCACATGACCGAATAACTGCAGCTGATGGTGCTAGATGTTTTTTCCGTGATTGAGTTATCTACTGCACAACCGAATGCCCGATTTTCAATTACCTCGTTACAAATTCATTGACGCCATCCGACACCAGCAACACTACTGAGACATCGGTGGTTGAAAAAACATGCAAATGTCCGCAGGGGCCATACCTTGCAACCATACAACAATACAGCCCTTATTGTAGTCTGGTGCACGCAGTCCTTGAGACCAAGTGATATACATTTTTGACGCCACAAGTGACGCAAATTAGCAAACGTGATTTCGGCTGTTGAGATACATGCACTGACTTCGTCAAACTTGCATGAGTGCCTACTGACTGGAGCAAGAAGACAAGGGTGAACGGAGTAGAGCAAACCCCCTATGGCGATGGTACAATACTCCACGTGCGTTACGCATTAGAAAATTAACCTGTCATATTACTAAGATAGCCAGATCTCCGACCAGGAACCAGTTCATACCCCACACTAACCCACACAGCCATATGTTATCAGTAATGGGAATTTGGCTGAAAGGTCGGCTGTGAGACAGAGATGTACGCTGTATACCTGATAAAAGTACCGATGAATGGAAATGCCTCGTAACTCCCATAATCAAAGCCTATTATGCCCCTTGTAAGCATGCGGAGTTTTCGTAAAGCCTGAATGCATACTAAACAGTAACAAAGGACGGAAACTATAGCTAAAACACGTCGAAAAGGAACATTATGTTAACTGTCAGTTGCGATAACCATCCGACCATGGTTTGCACTTGATAGAAAAGGATCACAACCAGGACATGCAGTTTAACATGCATACCACCGATCACGTGTTATGACAGACCGCTTGGTATCGATCAAAGTTCAAAATCTAAAACGTTTTATAGAAACCCCGATACCTCAAGATCTTGAGTAAATCAGCTCAGCTGTACCCTTAAACAGCTCCCATGTTGCATCCTCGAATAAAAAGAATCTAGACAAGAGAATATTTTGAGTTCATCTTCAATGTGAGCTCAATCTTGGCGTTCATATCCACGTAATTATGAATTGGTGGACAAGACATGAGACAGACGGAAATTCGGGGAATGCGTCCGCCAGATGAATTCCAGCCAGGATAAAATTCCTAGTGGACTATCTACACGTTTTGATAAAAAACATTGGGAGTAGCGTTTTCTTTCAGGTGGCATAAAAGTCCAAGTGTGGATGAGGCCTAACTTCAATGAAAACCTTTTAAGCTTAGTTTAGCACCGGTTTGTTTACATGGCTAAGTTTTCGGTGGCGCACATTTTTGAGTCAAATATGGTCTACATGCCTCGGTTTGACTCATTTATGAGCCAATACAAAGTCACATGAACAGAAATCCACTGATAGAGCAAAGAGTTGCACAGGTGTCAGTAATGTTCTGTAAAGAGTAAACAACTTGATTGGGACACGTGTTATTTACCGAACGATTGTACGTTTGTGCAGAAGTAAAAACAGGTGCCAAACTACGTCTACTGAGAAAACAGTATACCGTGAAACCTTCAGGTTCGTACAGAGAGAGAAACAACGGGGCGGCCATTGATTTTCACCAGTAGTTTATTTGCTTTGCGTGAATATGTTAGAAAGCACTTAAAAAAGCATGAATTATACAAAGAATGTTGAACCGTTTTGCGCGCAATAACTTGGGACTCTCGTTTTAAGGTATAGAGCAACTCGATACTCGTTGTGATTTAACTGACTTATGTATATTCAAAGTGTTAAAACTGTTAGTTGCTACCTCACAAGAAGAAGGGGTCTGTTGAGTTGATTCGCCGTTTCAAGCTGATTTGTAATGCTAATCCGTAATGGTGCTCACACAGTTGGATAGGAACGCGTAGCAAGCACCCCCGGTAGATTCATTTAGAGGCAGGCTCTTCCACCTAGTGGGAATTGGTGGTTTGCTTCAACACTGTCCTTCTATTCACTCCATTCAGACAGCTCAAATCAGGATCTTCAACCCACCCATCTAATTTTTCGTTGAAGATTAGTAAGTATCTGGTCCATTGTGGAAGACAACCAGGGAGTTCATTATTGACACTGACAGGCAGCAACTGCATCTTTGAGGACTGCATCTTGTCTTTTAAGAGATCCTAACTTCAGAGAGGTGACTGTATCTGCCTTCATATGAAACTGGGTCAAGGAAAACCCCAGAGCTCCCTACTTGGGGCCCACTATGCAGGCCTGGCCACTGGGTGTTGTTCAACAAGAAGGCAATCCTAAGGTCCACAATAACGTCAGAGCTTGCTGGGGGCGTTACTCAGGAACAGCCGTTTGGTGAATAGGCCGTCAGTAACTGACACCAAACCAAGTTGAATTTGAATTTAAGCAGTCCATTTGCTGACCCACCTTGTTCGCCATTATCACCGACAGCATGACATCAGTGTTCAACACTGCAGTTTCGATGCCGTACACCATGACTTATTCGAAAGCCTTATTGTGAAGAAAAGAATAAAGGTGGACGGGGAAGAGACTCAAGTAAACAGGACTGAGTTGGAGAAGAACTCACATGCATTTGCTACTTCGCTTAGGCGCCCCCATATGCGACAGATTAACAGGACAAAACATCTCGATGTCTAAGTAATGAACTAGACAGCAAAACGGGGGGAAGGTGGAACTAACTGGTGTAAATGAACCTCCTCTACAGCATCAGTTGTTCTGGAGTGACAGTTTATTATCCGCCCAGCTAGCGGCCAATTCAGAATGTTAGTACAACACTATAGACCAGATTTGTCCTCATATGACTACATTTGTACATCTGAACGGACATACCGAAAAGAAGCAATTCGCATCATCACATGGCACTAAAGTATTCTACGAAATAAGTAAAAAGCTTTGGAATTGCACGAACACTAGAATACAACTTCAAATTCAAGCAGGTTCAGGTTTACAGCAGTTATAAAATGATGCATACTGTGACGTGATTCATGCGTGGTTTACAGCTGTAGCCACCCATCGATTATTTGGAAATATCATGGGACAACTTGAAATTTAAGTTGGGTGGTGGCTGAAGATTGGACCAAACAACCCACATATATGAGTAGTTGAAGGTGTTTCATTTGTGTCCGTGTTTGGGAGGAGAATTCTCCGCATGAGACAATGAGTTTAGTCTGTCACGGCAAATCACACAGGACTAGTCCGTAGTCTACAGGTTGGAAGAAAGACGGCGTAGTATCTGTACAAGGTTCTCATCAGCCTGTCTGGTCTAGTCACTATTTATGTTCGGAATAGTACAGAAGCCGGAACCCAGTCCCGACAACTTAGGACTGTGTAATGTTTGCTTCAAATTTTTCAGTTGTTTACCATGCGAAACACTAACACGGATATGCGGCATCCTATTTCCCACACTTTTTTAGAAAAGTATGCAGAAGTCCTACTATCATAGCTTTCAACAGGCGCAAAATCTGACCTTCCAATGCACTCAGGGTGTAACAGCTATAGACAGGCCTTGACACGTTTTCTAGTAGGCGCTTTACTCTGAGTGTGTGCAGTACAATGGGATATTCAAACGAATAATTGCTCAGCTGTAACGCTTAGCCACTGTGCCATCCGAAAGAAGCACGAAGGCCAAGATACTGCCAGGTTGCTAAAGCCTAGAGAGGAGCAGGCGAAGTGCTGAGTTGGGTTCGAACCACTTCCAGTCAGTAAGTTTGCACCTTAACTACTGATCTCTCTCGAGCTCAACGAATGACGAGGCACGGACGATCGTCCCGTTGGCCAGGAAGTAATTTTCGACACCTTTTTGGTTTCAGCTGTTGTTCTCCAACTTCTACTTTACAAAACAATAGAACCAGGTAATCGTTGAATGCCCTGAACGATCGTCATCTCACTGCTCACCAAAAGACATTACGGACCAAAACAACTCGCGCATTTTGTATCCGGGTGCCGTGAACTCCGCGATCTTTTTGTGCATGGTGCTACTGGCAAACAGCTGTCTATAGTGTCCAGATAGAAATGGACGTTGATTTCTACCATTCATGAAGCTGGCTGCCTCATTGGCTAGGGTGCGAGCTTGTTTACCGGGAGATCCGTGGTTCGAACCCACCCATAGTCTCTAGATTGCTCCTGGTTAGGCTTGAACAACCCGGCAGTACCTCAGCTCCCCAGGTTCCTTCAGCTGGCAAGACAGCTAAGTACAGCTTAAAAATTATTGGTATTTTACTTGTGATTCAATACTTCATGTTCTGCTTCACTTATGTTTTTTAGTTATTCAAGGGGCTACTTGCACCCATGAATTTGAAAAGTGAAGAACTTTCTTCAGGCACCGCAATCGTTCGCTCCGCCTTGCGCTTCTGTTTGCGAAAAATCCTTAATTCTCGTATTATATTGACCAGGAACCTGTTCATCGAAATTTAAACTAGACAGATTTGTTGCGACGCGAACCCTGCCCACTCCGTCACTTCCGTACGCACATAGGATTTCTGTATTAGCCAACACTAACGAGGATTGTTGGACTAGGCGTAACACACTACTCATAAGTTTGCTGAAAACTCTTCGACAGCCCACAATCTGTTTTTACCCTTCTTGGGGCTCATCAGATAGACGCAATCCCCGAGTTTCCGTCAACCTTTAGTTGCACCTGTTGTACTTACGTTCAATTGAGGAAAAACAACTATGCTGTTAATTTGGAACACATAATGAACGTTAATTATGGTCAGGCAGACTGCAACTAAGCCTTTACAAGATCACGGACCGTATTAATAGCTTCGACTGCAGAATTTAGAAACACCTGCCGGTTGACCTTGATAACGATTCATGACCCAATCGACAGATGGCAATGCTTGAATCTTAAATGGCTGTGGTACCCAAAGCCCCACCAAGAATAGTAAATTAGTGACAAAAACCTCCAAAGATTGGAGGGAGTCTCATCCGTTCCATTGTACATTGGAAGTGGTCCATGGCACACCTCTGCAGGGAGACCACCTCTCTGGTGCGACTGCCTTCGGTTAACACCACAATCAAGACAAATGCGATTGGAATCACAAACTGTCCAGCCATTACAGCCGGAATTTATAGGCCACGCCGACTGGTTCGAAAACTTAGATTACGTAAATTCACGGGTAAGCTACACATAGCAACACTATAAAGGTTTTCTATCTAGCGGTTTTATCATAGGTTGTTGCAGAGAGGTATGAATGTACAAAAAATTTGACAAAAAAGTTTCAAGCGTGTCCTGGACAAGACTTAGCTCCATAACACATGTTAACAAGTGGTATCACAGCGAGTGGTTATTTTGGTGGGATCATGTCGTGTTCGTTAATTATGCAAGAAATTTACTAGTTTAACATACGTCGGTTTAAGTCGTGCACCATATCCTTGTTTCGTCTCGCCCGTTAGTATGCACTCTGGGGGGAAACTCAGTTCACGACTGTCATCCACTACATGGATAAACCTTTGCATAGGAAGACAACTTTGCTGGGATCGCATGCGCTTCTTGAGAAATTACTCCCTTTCCAGACCCGGGCCGGAAAGCCCTTCTCCTGTCATCAGAGGATGATGTACCATACAAGAATAAAGCCATTACCGGAAGGTCTTACATTACTGATTCGAATGTGATGTTGTTTTTCAGACCGGAACCGACTTGGCCGATAATTCATCCAAGAATACATTTGCAGCGGTGTCACAGCTACGACACAGCTTGACTGCAGTGCAGCAGCTCACAACAACCCGATGCCTGTCGGGTTCACTGCTATAACGAAATTTATTTAAGCTTAGAAACAAGACACAGGTACAAATGGTGCAGTAAACTTCTGGAAATGAGACCTCCATGTTCTGATAGTCATAATATTGGCTATCATTCTGTGATAGAACGAACCCTCTCACCATGTATTTTTTACCTCTCAAGGATGTTGTTCTTTTGTTTTTCACCATGACACCGCTCAGACCACACAATTTGAGAGTTAGTCACACTGAATTCACTACCTGGCGTCAACTGTTTGGAAATTTGTGCCTCTTATCCTTGCCGATGTGATATATCAAGACGTTTCACAAACGACCAGAATGGAATTTTCGACGTCTCAACCAGCCCAACCGCAAGCGCAATTTAACAACCAGTTCCAGCAGGAAAAGCAAGTCAAATCAGTACTAAGATTTGTTCTTTCGATAGACTGGAGAATATTTATATCACACAACGCCTTCAAAAAGATGCGAACGAATTGGACACTTCTTCAAATATTTTCAGGAAACTTCGGTGAATTAGGGTTCTTGCGGAGACTTCCCAGTTGTTCAAGAATTACAACTTTGATGATTCCCACAAGCACAAGTTTTGTTTCAAAATGAGCTTTGTGTTTGCGAAGTCTGTTCACCGAGAGAATGTTGGTTCGGAGCACAAGCTGCAAACTCTGTGTTGCTTCGACTCGTAAAAACATTGCATACACCGACAGCAAATTTACACGCAAGGGTCTTGACTCAAACTCAAGTTAGCTGGATTGTAAGAATCGTGACTGAGAAAATACTTGAGAACAAACTTCTGAGTTCCTAGCTACTTCTGGTTTATGGGATCTTGTTTGCTAACCATTCTACTCCAAATGACGTGCTGTCTGAACTCCCCCTGAGTTAGAGATGTTTGGAACTGCGTTACTTTTCACCGATCACCCCGCACCCCCAAGTGCTTTGTCAGGAGGTTTTGTAGAGGGAACCGGTTAGGAATGAAGCAAAAGCTAAACGATGCGGTCCACACCGTCCATCTTTTTTCAGACAGTCTATGACCTGGTAGACCCACATAACTTTCTTATCAATAGCATACTATTTGGAAACCGATCTCATCCGACAACGAGTATGCACATTAAGGAGCGTCAGTATGATTTAACAGGAGGCTAGGGTGGATCGATTAACCCCCTAATTTGCATCGCCCACAGACCGCTAGTCACAATTGTTGTCGTCTAACAATGTGCCTCGATTGATGAGGTAAGTCGACTTTAACACACTAGGTGCACTGGTGCGGAACAATTTTAGTGAGGAACGCAAAAACTTGGGCGCCGGTCTGAAAGTGATACACAAGAAACATGAGTAAAAACGTCCAGATTCTAGGAAAAATTACCAAATTTACCAGGTGTTATCTTGGTGACTAATTTCTGCGTTGCTAGCCTATTAATTCAGACCATTTTCATGGTAAGCACTGAAAACCGACCACCTGAAATATAATGACCGCATGGGTACCCCTAATGAATCTCTAGGAATAAATGACAAAATGAAGAGTTGCAAAAAAAAATCGTTCCGATTCGGCCACTTCATCAAGCTTGACAGTACTTACCACAAATAGAAAATTCAGAACGAACAAAGCGATTTTGCTGATAACGAAACAGGCCTTCATGATTCCGTGAAAAGTGAAACCAAGTTGGCGCACAAGTCGCACAACTGAGCGGAACAAGTGAAATTGACTGTGTCAAGTTCGCGTTTCATCACTGTCTCGTCGCACATCACGCAATTCGTCTAGCGATTCGTCCACCGATATCGACCAATCGATTGAGGAGCGTGCGAGTGTGTGCGTGAGTGCGTGCGTGCGACTGCACACCGCTGCACTTGTGTGTGTGTGTGTGTGTGTGTGTGTGTGTGTGTGTGTGTGTGGACAACACCATGCATGTAACCTTACGCTAGTGGATGTGGCGCCCGCTACCGAATGAATTGCGCTTGGTCGAGTGCTCATGCAACAGGTCGCTGCACACAGCATTGCTCGGAATTTTTGCGGGTTTGTGAGTGGGTAGGTGGGCCACTGGACGCCAGGTGATTTGCACGCACAAAGTGATATTTTTTTAAAAAAAGAAATGCCATAAAAATCATATTGGAGGTCACGGATTGTCTGACCATTCCAAAACTGGAATTTTGTCTTCGTTCAATGTGAAGCTCGGATGACTGTGAAATATCGAGGTGGTTAAGAGATGAGCAGACCCATGGGTTGAATACACGTGGAATCAACCTCTAAAAATCTCATCTCCTCCCCATACTTTTAATGATTATGACAAATGCCAACATTGAGAGACAAACGAATATCACCAGGAAGAAGGTATTCTAGCGTGATGTCTTTCCTTTCAATATGAAGGAAGCTAGAGTAAGTTTTTTTCTTAGAAGTTGAAACTAGTGTGGTGGCGAAGTCGATTAGCCTATCATTTGGGCAGGACGTAAATAAGCCGGAGGAGGACGAAATCTCGGACCACTTACGGAGGCTTATGTGGGCTCCTGGAGGAAAAGAAACCTACCTGGAATCCGGCAAAAGAGGCCTCTTTTGAGAGTTGTCTTTCGTCCAGAGGCACCTCTTGAGGGCACAACCGTAGATCTTTGACCCGTTTGACCCGTTTCACGTGTGGGTCAATCTCATGATTCGGCAAGCTTCTAGGACGCTAAGCATCCTGCTATGCCTCAAATGAATTAATAAGCGACCAGTTAATTGGTCAAAAGTTTCACACTAACTGACCAGTACGTTATTAGGTTAGTTAATTATCGATCGATGAGGTAACTTAACGATTTTTTTGTGTAGGCAAGAATAATCTTGATGGAATTAGCCGTAAATACAGGTGCAAAAACTTGTCTTATATTATCTGTTTATTGTGGTCCCTCTTGCAAAATTGCCTCCCTCGAAGAAGCATGCTTCACCTAGTGATATTTTTGACTACGAGTTCTCCTGGAAGTTGCGCGTCCCAAATAGACACTCAAGAACACAACCAAGCTAAAGCGTGCGGCGTTGCAGTTGGTCCGTTCGCCGAGCTTGACAGTTAGATGGCAATCCAGCTCGGTGACTGTATCGATAACCAAGCATCACAGCAGAGCTACATATATTCCACAACGTCGCCATAGCAACAGCACCCCTGGCTGAAGGAAACTGTCACCATGTTCCAGTCTCATCATGTCACTTAATTCTACAATGGTTCCTTTTGGCGGTTTCCTCCGTCAGAATTTTCTTGAAACTGTGGGTAACTACCGACCTCCTGCCATGAGTGAAACAGCTAAAAGAGCAGTCTGGCCTGCGAGCATTCCACTAACAGTTGCCAGAACTCTTGTCAACCCTTTATCCTTACTTTCTGGTTATTATTGATCTACGGGCCATATTGATTAGCTCAGTCGGGTTTTAATCGAGTGATGATTGCTCACCAGTCAAAGTGTTTTTGTTTCCCAATCAATTGCGACGCGGGTTCAAAAACATGCAGGGGCCTGTTTTTTATTCTACAACCCAGTCATCATCAGAAAGAAGATATAAACTAAAATCAATCCGGGTTCCGCCGTTAGAAATCTGAATCGACCGGAAAGGGAAGAAAACAGGCAAACTGAAGGCAGTGTATGCAATGATATTTAACGGATAGGACTGAAAATGAAGGGTAGGTTGACAAAATACATTCACGGGCAAATAAAATGGAATTATAGACTAAGTTGCAAGTGAGAAATAACATGGATGAAAGAGGTCTAATTGGAGATTCCTTAGAAAGACGAAACTGGTGCAACAGTTCGTTAATTCCATTTCACAGAGTCATCAGCAATGAAGATCCTTGGTTAGAAAAAAAGGGAAAGGCACTGTTAAGTGAGGAGGGGAAAAGAACGTAGGTCATTAAAGTAAGTGAAAATGGTTGGTCAGATAAAGCTCAGCAACTTCCCCTGAATTTCTCCCGAGTAGAAACCTTTTGTTCTCAAAGACCAAAAGCAGTGTTAACGTCAAGTGACAGGATCCGCCCTTCTCTCCAGTCCTGAAGCAATTGTATGTACCAGGCAGACGACTGGGGTGAAGCGCGGGGAATTTTTACCGGTGTGCATCAAGTCATATGGGAGTTGTTTCATGTATTACGCTTTTCGAATAGTTTAGGAAGCCTCTTGTTCGCCCAATCACGTGACGTACTATTGTGGCTTGAACATTGTCTTTTAACATGGAGCATTGTTACCGTGTCGGAAGGTCACAGCTTCACTTTTCATGGTTTGTATTGCTGGGACCAAAGAGGTGCAGTTTGATTCCTTGCAAGATTTCAAAATAAATCCGCAGTGCTTTTCACCATCGATTTTCTCCGTCTGCCAAGATGGTGAACACGAATTCATTTATGTCTAAACAGGAACTAGCTTGTCAAAAGCGTCCTGAGCAGGCGTAGTTTGTAAAGTCACAGCAGTGTGAATTTGTTGGGGGGCATCTGAAAGCGACACGGTTGTTGGGGTATAGTAAACATTGCCAACCGTCCTTCCAGTTATCCAGCTTGCTGTCCATTCAAGTTGTCACTGCTAAGAGACTATACGTTGTAGCGATTTGATGGTTTGTGTATCTCCATGACCCACTGAGTTATACTGGGGTTACAGGCTGGTCAGCGGACACAAGTCTGACAGACATTCTCTTGGTCCTCCAGGTTGGGGGTTGGAAGAATCACGGTGATTTGCTTCTTAAAAAACGTATACTACTGTAGTATTATGCCGGCACTCACCCGCTGCCTTGTGGTCATGATTTTGAGCCCATGACTTTCGTTCAGGGCTCTACATATTCTCCAGTCAGGGTGTGGGTGTCCTGACATTATGCCATCCCATGGACAGCCATGCACGTTGTAACTACTTAAGTTTCCTACTCGGTTTGGGAATTGTTGACCTGTCGAAATATGGGCTGACTCTGTGTTCGTCGGATCGGCTTGGCAGAGACCAGCCAGTCGGTCGACCGTGAGTCCCGACAGACCGTTTCCAGACTTAAAGTGCATTACTAATTCTGGGTTTCCACGATCCTGAGCCTCAGTTAGTTCTATTAGAATAACCCAAGTTCCTCTCAGTGCATCGGGGAACGTAAAAAACGGAAGGTGGGATTCGGATAAAATGATAGTTGAGGCAATGAAGCCGATGTACTTGTTACGAATAAAATGCGGTGAACCGCTGTTAGAATGGTTCTGTATGAATGATCAGAACAATGAGTGAGGAACATTTCTCGAGCATACCCAGTTGGCTGTGAAGTCCAGTGCGAAGTTTTGCTGCCCTCGGAATATCACAGAAATTTTTTTGGAGATTTTGTCCTGAGAAGTCGTCACTCGAGGAGCCAGTCAACACCTGTGACCATATGATGTGGGTCCCGTGCTTGTTAGATGAGCGGCGGTTCATTCTGCCTAGGTGAGAGCCGTTCAGCCACTCGTAGCTGGAAGGTTAATTAATCTGGAGGTCTTGGGTTAGACTTTCCCTACTGGAGGTTCGTTTCAGTGCATCTCGGCTTTTCACCATAGATTGATTTAACTTGCAGGACGAAACCTCCAGTAAAAAACCCCAAATCTCCCCCACAATGCCAACGGTCGCAGACCTTAATTAGTGCACTTTATGAAGCCTCCAAGGACGAGCCGCATAACCCCCTGGGAAAACTCAGGCTTTGAATGTGGAGAATGATCGTGTTGTTGCGAAAGCCTACGTAAAATGCGACACATAGAACAGCAAAATAGCAAAATATCACTTGGATTACTTTTGTAAAATAGTTATTATACGGTCGAGAGCAGTCTGTCAACGCAAAAACTGTCTGCACGTGACCTCCCAGGGGAATAATGAGGACGGTCGGTTCCATGGTGAGCTCAGAGTCTGCTTGAACTGATTCTGTCTCAGACACCTTTCACATTCGACAATGTGTGGTTTTGGATTCGCCTATCTTTCAGCAGTCTTCTCAGTGCGTGTTTCTCAGTGTGCTCCGCTCCCCTTTCTGAGAGGATCCGGTCGGTCCGGTCCCCATCTCTCATGTTGTCCATCCGTTCATTTAAAGCTGCAGTGAGACGAATGTCAAGGAAGCATTAGAATTGTGTTTTTTTATCAATAAATCTGTCCTCTCTTCTCTGGTCCATGTGGGGTTTATTCGGTGTTGCCCCTCCATATTCGACTTATTAGATAGATGCGGTCGTTGAATTTCTGTCAATTTTATGTTCTCTTTAAACCCAGGTTGCACGAAATTCGGAAAGTTAAATCATTTCACGCCAATTCGGTTTCAACGGGAGAATCTACCAAATATTACCGCAATCTCTCGTTGATGAGATTCTTCAACTGAATGTGGTATACAAAGGCCGCCTCATTTTTCATTTGGTACGATATTCGAGATATCGTACTATATTTTCATAATGAAAACGGCTCATAAGACTGCTGTGGGGTGTCGAAGACTTTACGGAAACTCCAGACGCCGCCTAACGTAATAGAGAAAGCTGTTGGGAACAGTCGAAAAATTTCCAGCAAGCTTATGTGAAGCGTATTCCCCCAAGAAAAACATAACGCGATATCTCAAATACCGTACCAACTGAAACATAAGACGACCTTTGGGCGGTACATTTAGGTGAAGGATCTCATTAGCGAGATATTCAGTTGGGTCTCCTCTGAAAACCCGGACGAGAACCCAGATGAAAGCCCAAATGAGAATATCTGTCGAAGCCTGTCCAATTTGGAGGACTCAGGTAAAACATAGAATTGACGAAAGCTGGGGGCACTGCGTCTACCTGATGAGTCCGAAAAGGAAGGGCGAAACCGGTAGTGTGCTGTCCAAGCATTTAAAGAACACTCACTGCTTTGCACATCAGTTTGGAGTAACATGATACTTGATTGAATTCTGGCTGGATTTATCGTTACAACCAGATTAGTGTACAAATGGATGTAGATCAGGAATTTTGTATAATTTGAGTTCAGGTAAAACGTAAGGACTGCATCTATCTGATGAGCCGGAACAGGAAGGCAAAAACCGGTCGTTAGTTGTCGGGGCGTTTTCAGCAACCTTATGAGTAGTGTGTTGCGTCCAAACAGTGTATTGCGACATCTCAAGTATCGTACCAACTAAAAAAAATGAGGCGGCCTCATGCAGCACATTCAGCTGAAGATAATTATCATGAACAAGAAACTCAGATGGATTAAGCCAAGTCTCCTGTCAAAACGAACTTCGCGTGCTAATGAGAGTATCTGTCGAAACCTGTCCAGTTTGAAGGGCTCAAGTTGAGCTTGAGGTTAAGGGAAACTCGGGGACTTCGCCTATCTGATGATTCCGAAGAGGAGGAGCGAAACCGGTCGTGTGTTGATAAGGGGTCCGCAGCGCCGTTCTGAGTAGTTTGTCTTATAAAATAACCTGTCTATCATTATCGATTTGTAATTATGGCTCCAGCCAAATTCATTAATTAATTACATGCGTTGGGGCCTTGGAATTTTTGAACTTTTGACCTTTCGGTTTGCTGAAGTTTACTATCTGATTTTCACCCACAGTGCGGCAATGCTTAGACCTATTTGATATCTGGCTTACACATCTTGCTCATACATTCAGTAACCAGCTTAATTCATGCAAAATCGTTTGGAATTCAAAAATGATAAACACTGAACTTAGCTGCACTTTTTAGCCACTTCTAACCATTCAACGTCGTCTAAAAGGAAACTGTCTAATTCTTTCTAGCACAAATTTGACCCGATTACTTTCTTAAAAGGTAAGGTTTTTACGGGCTAATTCGTAACAGACATCGATATACAGAAATGGACTTTATTTACTGTTGGAAGTACGAGGTAAGTTTCAATAGATATTTTATCCTGTCAGTGAAACCATTCTATTCTGAAAAACTGAGAAGCACTACATCTCATTATTACCCAGGATTCCTGAGCAATGCATATCTCACAAGACTTACGTAGGAGGTATCGAACCCGTGACCTCCGGGCTAATAGCATGCACACTTAGTCGTTCAGTCACGCGCGCCTTATCAGCATTGTGATTAGCTTGCACCACATCACGTGGTCAAGTATTGACTGGTTGCTCAAGTGACGACTCCTTACAAGGAAATATCACCAAGCTTGTGAAATTATTCTTCCTTCTTCTTCTTCTTCCACTTATAGATTGATGATTGTGAGAGCTAATCAAACCGCTGACCAGCCGCTCATAGCCAAACGGTTAAGTGTTCCAACAACTAGCCTGGAGGTCACATGTTCAAGACTCCTCGGAGTTTCGTGAGATCCGCACTGCTGGTTGGCTTCACTTACAGCACGAAATCTCGGATGAAATTTGCTGTACCATATTTGAATTAGGAAGCTGTACTCACGGTCATTTTCAAGGTATATTCTTTTCGTCACTATTATTGGTGTGTCTATCCACTGCACATTTTGGAGTGGCCGTCCTACTCAATCGTGGACAGTTTAGAGTAAAACACAGCAACCCAAGACGGTTTCCCTCTGAAGTATTTGAACGGAAGCAGATAAACAGTATCCAGGATTTAATAGCCTGTTTGCAAAACCTCTCACGACTCACCAGGATGTCGACGACCATCCAGTTTGTTAAACAACACCGTATGAACTGGATTAAACATTATGTTCTAGGTGAACGTTGATGGAGTCAGCATATTTTACTTACAGAGACTAAAACACTGGCAAGTTGTTTGAAACTTTGGAGTTGTCATGAATTTTTGATGGACAATTGACACCTCGAATATCTGAGAAATTTGTACGCTTATCTCTCCCAGATCCGGATAAAACCCTTCAAAAATGGGGCGAAGGTTTTTGGATTCATAGTGATTTGTTTACGACTCAATATGGGCCAAGGAGATTCTTAGCCGAACACATATCCAAGTTCTTGTGAAAGCTAGCAATATGTCCGTCTCATCGACCATCAGCATAGATAAGCGGGGAGTATTCACACTGTGACGTTGAACTTGTCACTAAGGTCAGTTTACTTTTGTGCAGTGTTGCAACTCCACTTCCGTTCACCTATTTCCGGGGTGAACCTTGTACTAGGTTGAATAAAATCGTGACGTTGTTTGATACTGTCATATTCAGCTATATTATGACGCCGACTTAAAGCCTACGTCAATCAGACTGTGGTCTTCATTGTCGACGGCGGTCTCGTGTCCACACAGAAATCTGCCCATTGCCCCAAAAGACCTCAGGACGAAAAGGCCACCGTGTAAGCTTGTATATTGCTGGGAAGGAAAGCGCAAGAATTGCTCTGCAACAAACAACGAGCACGGTCACACGGATTTTGCTCTTGGAACAAAGTCGTTTGATATCTGTTTGTGCTCTTGGCCCCTGATAAAGGGCAGTTCAGCACAGCGCAGTTATTAACATATCTCTCATGCTGAAGCACACTTGTTTCTGTCCTGTGGAAAAAACCTCCCATGAAGGGACATTTCACACAGATTCAAATATTTGAAGAAAAAAAAAACAACAGAAAACCAAGAAAAGCAGCGGCGTGGCGTGCCCTTCGCCATTTGTACTCAAATAATTTGCACTACTGATAAAGTTTATGCGTAGTGCATAATTTCGAGAGGGTTTCCAGAAGATACTCTTGTCGTATAAAAATCTATGTGGAACCGGTAGCTTAAAACGAATATATATCTGAGGTGGACAGAAAACAGCACCGGTTTTATTGACAAGTGTGAAATCAAGGCTCATGCTTACCATGCTTACCTATTACGGGAATTCCTCGATTCTTAACTTGTTCCGTCATCACACCGACAACGACGAAACTTGAGCAGTAATATCGAGTAACCGATGGGACTACACAGCCTCTCCACATTGACGTATTTTGTAGAAAGTTTTCGATTCAATTAGTTGCAAATTTTGGATTGTTTCCATCACCGCATATCCTTAAACTCTCGAAATCAGGCTTCGATTGGGACTGGATCAATGACTGGATTTCTCAGGGCCATTTGAAATAACCCGATAGGACTAACGGAACACCACATTAGGCGTGGGAAATGCTTTATAAACATGCAGCTGTGGTGTACACCGTTTGGTTACCAAACGTTTGCACGCGAGATGGTTACGGAAATATTTCGTCCAAACGAACGTTTTCAACAAGAAAGATAACATTTATTTTGTGTTTAGTACTTCAAGAGAGCTCTTTGAAGAACACAACCGTTGGTTTCCCTAAAGCGACATAAAGTTCGCTATTTTTCTAATGTTCTTGGCTGCCAATGAAACGGTCAAATGCTAACCAAGCCCAGCTGACTCATTTAGGATTAGACTTTTTCCATTCAGTGTCACGGGGTAAAATATGCGTTTACTCCGTTCTCAGCCAATTCAGTTGCACGCATTGATCGACTCAGGAAAGACTTTTAAGGACTGGAATATCCTCTAGGAAGACAATTTTTGCTACAAAAATTTAAAGAAGCAAACCGTCGAAGAAACGATCGACCAGAATAACAGAGGACAGGCTTTCTGAAAAGTCAGCTGATGTCAAAAACAGTTTTTTAACAACACTTGCAGTGGTCGAAATGTTTTGAGGAATTTCACTTTTGTAGTATGGTGTGGAGCAAAGCCTTTCCGAAAGTAGCGTAACGCAGTGCACAGCAACTCATCATTTCGATCAAGTTAATGAGGGGTACTTTACGACGGAAACAGTAGAGGCAATACTGGCGCTGCTTCAACTGCCTTGTCAGTCACATTCAGAACAACTAACAGTTTCGAGCCCCGCATGTTTTGTGGGAAGGCAAACCACAAAATTCCAGTGACAAGATCAAATGCTCTATCGGTATTGATAACGGCTGTGTACAAAAGATGGATGAGCTCGGGCCTACGAATGGGGAATGTCCAAGGTTCGAACCCAACCCAGGCACTTCAGCTGCTCCTGTCTAGGCTTGGTCAACCTGGACGTAGCTCAGCCCTCGTGCTTCCCTCAAGTGGCGTGGCAGCTAGGCATAGTGATTATGATGAGCAGAAGGAAAAATATGGTAAAATTGATCAAATGTACTATCTGGGATCGGATTGCTTGTCAAATGGAAGTTTTCCCCCTTTCAGTCTTGTTTGTAGTCCTTCAGACAGATCGTAAACTAAGCACCAGTACGAAGGTTCTTGGCCACATTTCGTTGGACAACACATGATATTTTCCACTGATTCCAAAGAACTAAGAAGACAGAGAACGTCATGTATTCTTTACTCTAACCGGCATGGAATGACATCCGTTTGGCTACTTATAGCCAGTTGTTAAACTTGTCCAGCCTTCTTTATCCAGTACAACGCCGTTTGTGTATCCGAACAGCACGTGGCTGAGTGGATGTCAGAAAATTCCAAGACTTGTGAGAGTTTAATGACGTGGGTTGAACATGAGGGCGGGGCAAACTCTCTTGGTACGAATATTGAAATGAAGACTTTCCGGTAACAAACAAAATGTTCGCTCCGATTCATCGTTTGTAAAACTAACCTGAATTTGAGCTCCCGAAGACCGTGCTTTCCACTTTGTTCCACAAGGTGCGACCAAATCCTCTGGTAGAGCAATCGCTGCGAATACCTAGGCGCCTTCAGAAGTGACTGATTCATCTAGCAACAAGTTCAATCAGGTAACTCTAAAGAGATTACCCTAAAAGGCAGACCAAAAATATTCCCTCCTGAGGGTTGGCTTGTCTTGAAAAGAAGCCGGTGAAAAAATGGGCCCAACATTCTGACTACGTGTCTTGTTTGCATCCGGGTCCTGCTACTCACCGGAAAATCACAGTGAGCTGCGTGTGTATTCAGTCGACAGCTCCGACGTTACCAACCAGTTCCTCTGGAGTCCGAAACCATGGCTTACGTGCGACTTGATGGAAAATTCCGAAACGGTAGTTGTTCAACCCCAGCGTTGCTCCATAGATACTTTCGGTTGGGTGAGTTGCTTCTTTCTATCTGTCTGCAATCGATGACGTCCGTTTGCCTCTTGGGTGTTGCTTGTTTCATATGACACGATCCCTACCACAAAATGCGAGTTTTGAGAATGAGGTAAACTGTAATATACCTTGAAAATGCAATCAGGCGAAAGAAACGTTACATCTCTTTTGGGAGACCACTTGTGTTTCATTATCGCTCACTGTGACCTTGTGAGATGGCGAAGCAAATGGTCTCAAGTGACACCTCTGGATACAAACTGTTGGTTTCCGTGGTCTAATTGTGACCACTTCAGTCACTGCGAGTGCATTTCGTTGGGCAATCAGGAGTTATTTATTTATTTATTTATTTGAACTTACCAACATATTTATTTACTCATTTACTCACAGGGCGAAATTTCCGTTGAAAAAAATCCCAGTTTCATACTGTCAACAAATAATGAGTAGCTTATTGAGGAGAAGAATCGCGTAACGAGTGAGCCTCCCGACTGAGTGGTCGAGGAACTAAACATCCCATGATACTGTACTTTAAATTGGAGCAAGCAAGTGAATGCAACCTCATCACCACTTTTGGTGAACAAATCAGCTCCCAGCCGACCAACAGCCAAATTTGAATTCTGATAGTATGGGATGAATGGCGCTGTATCCTGTTTAATTCAGGGGTAATCGCACTGGTGATCAGACGCTTGTAGGCGGAAGGTCGAATCCTCAACCACTGGCAGGGAGTTGGTATGTCCGAGACTTCCCGGGACTTTATGAGGCGCTCATTGCTGATGTCAAAACAACCGCACAGCGCTTCTTGGTTTCTCGGCTTAGATTAGCTCCACTTGCAGGAAGTGTGCATTTACTTGGGTTGACCATTTAGAAATCATATAACCACAAAATGTGGTCAAAATATTTTCAGAGGGTAGCACAACTTTTATGTTGGTTCTTGGCTGTCTGTTCCACCTGCGTTGGTGTATTAGAAGCCACGGTAACCTCAGACATCCCATTATGAAGAGAAAGCAAGTTTACTACAACCGTATTTATGAAGTAATCACGGAATGTTGCACAAGATCACACTGGGACCTTCGTGAAGTAGCGAGACGGGTCAAGCTATGGGTGCCCCATCCTAATTGGTTGGTATTTTGACCAGTCAGGGAATGCCCTCGTTCGGTCCGCAGCCCGTGTTTGGTTATTCAGATCCACTGGCCTCCGGAAGGGAAGTATATCTTGGGGGACATGGCGTGAAGACCTACAAAAAGATAGATACATTGCCCCAGCCTCGAAAACTCCAATTAGGCAAAATTTCGGAGAAACTGAATGACTGCTTAGGATGCCGTTTCGAGGAAAGAGGAACGAAGCGAAATGACGGTGTTCCGTCAGAAAAGGTCAAAAGTTGCCAACGAAATAGTGAAGCAAAGTTATTGCACCATCAGCGTTGATGCCTCTATGAGAGATGGTTAATACGGCAAGATTTCAGCTGTGTTCTCAGGGTGGATGAGTCGTCGAAGTGACAGGAATCTACAGCAGTCTGCCGGTGGAATCAAACAGGTGGGCAATAGTTTATGTCCATGCAGACCCCAGAGTGCAGGACGCTCGTAGAGAAAAACCTCAAAGGTAATGAACCTCAGTGATAGTTCACCGGTCATGGTGAACATATGGGATGATTTTCTTCATGAAAAAGAATGAAAAGCTAAAAAACTGAAGAATATTACACCATAGCCTCGTTAACTTGCCCTTGAGGAAGTATTTGATCACGTGAGTTGAACTACATGGTTCAACTATGATTGGTGCTATATCTTAGCTGAGTGCTGATCTGCCACCCTTCAAACCCAAGCGCTGTGAGCTCAGATGTGCCCCAGGGTTCCTTACCTCCACACACTAAGTGCTTCTCAGTGTCTTAGTATCGATCAGTGACACTCAGAACAGTCTAACCACTGAAAATATTGACTTATTTGCGAGCGATGCATTACTACAAATGATTTGATGTGTTCGCATGAGTTTCACTTAATTCCAAGTCCTGCCACATCTGTAAGGATATCTGGGCAAACATAGTGTGCTTTCCGGTGCTAATCTGATGCCCAAGCTTCAATGAACCTCGTCAAATTAATTTGATGTGACAATTTCCTCGAATTCCACTGGTGCTTGAAATGTGGTGATTTGATTTTTGGTGAACGGCCACTTGCGAAATGTTTGCAATAAAACTTAAACCTGAGAGAAATTAAAAATATTCCCAGCCCATCGCGTTGTGCCAGTGTCCAGGTTAGTTGGTTGTTTGCTCCCTTCTCAACAACGGGACAATAGGTCGGATTTCTCGCAAAGATTACGAGGATGGTTATCCAAAAAATGCAATTCTAGCTGTGTTGAATAGGCGATACACCGCAACACGTCCAAATCTTGGAGACGAGAATTCGGAAGAGGTAATGTGGGAAGCGCAAGTACGCTCAGAATTGGTGGAACTGTCCTGAAGTTAGAGACAGTTCCAGCAATAGGGAACATACCCAGCAATTCTAGCGAAAAACAAAATGAAACGGGTTCTCACAAAATGGTGGTTTCAAGGTCTTCGAGATCGGTCTCTTGCTGAACGTTGCATTTAATAAGATTTAGCCTTTCTCCAATTACGGAAACCGAAAAATGACAGAAGTTTGTTCAGAGCCGATCAATGCCTAGTTTATTTTTATCCTCATAAAAACTATGACTTCTCAGGAATTCGGGACGTGACAGAATGCTGATCAGCCGAAACCATTTTTCGACGGAACATTAGGATACGGATGGCAGCTTTATTCTAAATCCACTCGCACATATAAAAGTCAAGTGACTTTTGAAATGCACTGCAACAAACAGCTGCCGCGACTGCCTGCATAAGCAGGTTCATAAATTGAGGGCACTCCAGATTGACCTCTGATGCATTTGAGTTTATCCGCTAAGCGTCAGCATAAATCGTAAATTTATTGGCGGCTACTTTGTTTTGAAAGAGCTTATCCATAGGTAGGGTGCTTCCTCCCGAAACGGTGCAACCAAAGAGAGGTTGTTTTTAAGAGCGGGTCGGGGTATACTGATTACAGATTCATCTGCAAAGTATGTGACAGGATTCCTCCAAAGTTGATTATTGTTTCACCCACAAGACAATAAATGAAGATGACTCACTAACCGTGTGTTAAAGTTGAACAAAATTTGTGCACGCAGTCATCACGACTGAACATGACTGACTGACAGTGTGGTTAGGTCGATCAAAGCTGCACAAGTATTCGTCATGTGAAGCGACATCGGATAAACCAATAGGAACACACGCTGAAGGTCACAGCCGATTACTAATTGAAAACGTCAAGGCTGATTCGTAAGCGTGAGTGTAGGGGACACCACCCGTCAACCAATGGTGCAGACCATCGAACATCAAGCCCCACCTTTGCAGAAAATGGCCTAATGAAATAAATTCCAGAATCACACAATTTGAGCTCACATTACTCACCATTATAAACACATGGACCTGTCTGTCCAGATAGAGAAAAATCGAGCAGTAAAGATGATTATTTTGATAGCTGGTCGTTAATTACCGTTACCGAACCGATGCAGCCGGAAGTTTTAGTACAAACTGAGACGGGAATCATCCGGTCCACGGGATAGATTTATAGGGGGCTTTCTGCGAAAACCATTGAAATAAACCTGTGTCCGGTTTCATGAACCACCATCGGTTACGCACACAACCCACGGAGAAAAAACGCAACTGAACTAAATCCTACTAGAGGCATTTCTACATAACCGGTCTTGGGATACCATTCCAATTAACTGGACTTAAGAATGTCTTGAAAAGTACCGTTTTATTCACGTTAAATGGAAGCAGGTTGAGGTAAAACCCAACAGGAAAAAACGATGACGTCAATCTTCTTATTGGAGTTTCGGGGGACACCAGCTTCGAAATTTTGGCAATCTTTTTAAAAACTGGAATTTTTCCCCAACCAACCTCCTTGCGGTTGATGAAGTTTGCTACGTGGAAAGTGGGGAGTACGCCATAAAAATCAGAACAGAACTGTCTTTTTATTTGTTCCATCCCACAATTACTGACTTGCTTATCAAAAAGCAAGTTTAGGCGCCATCGATCATCTGGAACAAAAAAGTTTTTTTATACAGGCTGGTTGAACTTCTTGTTTCTCATTTTCCGTGGTGAACGTATATCGCCACACTTCGAACCTAGACTGGCCTTTGAGTTCGAAGCCGTTCTTTAGGTAGATTGAACAGGTTTTGTGTGGTTTCAAATCCATGTGCGTGTCGACCTTACTTACCACGTGGTATTTGAAAACCGTGACATATTCTTACCGTTCGTCGGAGTTTTGAGTGAGGTCACTTCTTCCGGAACAAAACTGCCATCAGTCAACATAGGCAAAGTTTAGCATTCTGTGTGTTACTTGGATGCGCTGTGTCTGTAGATCACACACCATAGATGAGACTGACCATACACATGTTATGCTGCAACTCTAAATTTCCCACGAGCAAGTCAGGTCGCATATTAAAGCGGCAAATTTACCAGATGCAAACGTCATTGTTTCTCTGCCGAATATTTGGAAAATCTTGGTAGGAGTGGCTTAGATCAGATGAGAACTAGAAAACACCCTCAGGCTCCACTCAGTATCCATCCTCTGGGAAAGCGCTACGTCAACAGTCACGAGACTTACCGGAAAGTTTATGGCTGTTCCACTAGATATATTTAAATAATTTCCACTTTTTATTAAAGTATTAATTTTAATTATCCGGAAAGATGATTCTTTGTATAAAGGCCTGTGCATACGTCCCAACCGATTGGAGGTGAGATTCGGTTTTATGGGTGGTCTCGACCATTCAGCAGGCAACAGATATTCTATGCACCTTCCTTAGATAGAAGTTTGTTACAACTTCATAGATTTGGAGCGAAGGACGGACATTGTAGAGTTTCATCCACCGAAAATTGAACGAGCACACAAGAATTGTCCTTTATACTCCTCTGTGTCAGAAAGGAGGACCTCCTTAAGGTTTTTGATTTGGTCTCGTTCTGAGCTGAAACCGAGGCCTTACGATATTCAAGACGAAGAAGTATTTCTTTCCACATGACACTACTGATTAAGTCAGTGAAAGCTCCTAATAGCTAACCACAGGTTTCGAGATTCAATTGAGTCACTGCAAGCCGCGGTTTAGGTAGAAAATGAGATTGGCGTAACCTGAGGGACCTGGCTCACATGTCGAGCCCCATAGAGGGCTGTCCATGAGTTCTCATCGACCTGGTGTCGTATCACGAAAAGATACACCCACACTTCCAGGTCTACTTACCCAAAATGCATCTCTCTTGTATAGATAGTTTATCGAATAAATACAGGGTGTTCGTGTGCGGGTTCATTGCTGGCAAGTGTAACACGTAAGCTATTCATTCCATGAACCACATTAGTTTGGCAAGCGACTGATGAAAAACACTCGAGTACACTAGGAGGTCACATGCGGTAACTTTTTCTGGGACACCAAGAACACGTTTTCATTTGATGAAAAACACTTCGGTAAAGTCTGGCACCGCGCACTGCTAATTGCAACCTCTGTGTGTTTTGCATGACTCTAAAAACTTGCCATATCAGACCAGACAGTTTAGATCTTCAAAGTGACCGCTCTTCAGATGACGTTGGTTTTTTACTCTTCAAGCCTAACCTGAATTAGCGGAAAGAATGAAAATGGTGGTTTTTCATGACCATCTTTTACTCCATACATGTTTGAATTCAAACACATGATCCTCATCATAAAGCGTTTGCTCTCAGTAGTGTCTTTTCCACCGAACTTCCCTGGTGCTTCTTTCGGCTAATCCTGGGAGTGTGGAGAGATCTGGGAATTTTTTGAAGATGCTGATGTGCCGTGCTGATGTGCCGAGAAGAACTGTAGAAATTTTTCTCCTTTATTCCTAACCAGCAGCACTGTGCATCTCATATAAAGGAATAGTCCTAGGTCCTCGCTGCACCGTCAGCGATTCCTTGAGACCGGAACTGGTACCTCTATGACTCATTCGAATGAATCCATTGCATTCTCCCTCTTGAGGTTTTACATACACTTGGAACTGTTTTCGTTGTACGCAACACCTGCGCACAAAGCGTCCACTGAGTAGGTTAATGTAGGTTCAAATTTTCCTACGATGGCGACGGTGTCCACTTACTTTATAAGGTATAGGTTGAAACAATACTCTGTTAAATAGACATTATTTAGTTTTCTGCTTTCAGAAACGTGCAGGGAGCTGATCACCGAAAGCCGCAACTTGAGAATACTCACAAGTCTTTTCCCCCAGTTTATCGGAATCTACCTTTTCGTTCTGCAAGACATTCTGAAATGCAAAACCTTTGCCCCACTAACACTATTAACAAGTCACACTATCTGTAAAATCGGTTGATCATCTTTAATCAAGGATTTCTCCCTAGGGTGTTGTAAAGTGGTGTTGATTAATACGTTGCAATCCTCAAAGAGCAGGACCCGTCGAAGTCTGCCAAGATAGCCCTTTCATGGAAATTCTGCCTTATGAAAGCAAAAATTTGAGCTATACACATACTTGCATGAAATAAGACATATTCTGCCAGTCTAGTATAGACCAACCTTGATGAATTTATTCAC
Source organism: Opisthorchis felineus (assembly GCA_004794785.1). NCBI lineage: Eukaryota > Metazoa > Platyhelminthes > Trematoda > Opisthorchiida > Opisthorchiidae > Opisthorchis > Opisthorchis felineus. The sequence goes on along the minus strand of SJOL01000802.1, from coordinate 2,707,190 downwards.
CGCGGTGAATGGGAAACACGAAAATTCAACCAGGATGTATGAAAACAAACATTTTGTTGCAAGTATTCGATGGCGCTAAAATTCGACTACTGCCAACTAACTTAGTGGATTTGGGGAAGAACAGATAAGACAGCAAATCAATTATGGCTTTCACTGCCTACTCTCTACTTTTCAGGCAAATCATGTCTTTAGGCCTAAATTCCGAAGCTCATATTTTCCGAAATGCGAATGATGAACATGGCGTCAATGTTTTCTCCTGTAAGACTTCATCTTCACCTGCGTTCTGAAGAAACTGGTATTTTTACCGACATTCTTACGTCGAGTTAATCAAAACGGTATCACAAGAGTGTTTTTGTTGAAAACATGTGCAGTACGATTTAGTTCACTTTCGTTTTTCTCTCCGTGGGATGTGTGCGTAACTGATGGTGGTTCATGAAAGCGCACACACAGGTTTATTTAAAATGTTTTCGCAAAAAGTCCCCTGTAGATCTATCCCGTGGACCGGATGATTCCCGTCTCAGTTTGTACTAAAATTTCCAGCTGCATCGGTTCAGCAACGGTAATTAACGACCAGTTATCAAGATAATCATCTTTACTTCACGGTTTTTCTCTATCTGGACAGACAGGTCCATGTGTTTATAATGGTGAGTAATGTGAGCTCAAATTGTGTGATCCTGGAATTTATTTCATTAGGCCATTTTCTGCAAAGGTCGGGCTTGATGTTCGATGGTCTGCACCATTGGTTGACGGATGGTGTCCCCTACACTCACGCTTACCAATCAGCCTTGACGTTTTCAATTGGTAATCGGCTTTGACCTTCAACGTGTTTTCCTATTGGTTTATCCGATGTCGCCTCACATGACGAATACTTGTGCAACTTTGATTGGCCTAAACACGCTCTCAGTCAGCCATGCTCATTTATTGTCTTGTGGGTTTTACAACAGTCCACTTTTGGGGGGAACTTGCTACGTGATGCAAATAAATTCATGACCAGTTTTCTTCAGTCTGTTCTTGAAAACAACCTCTTTTTGGGTGCACTGTCTTGGGGGGAAGCACCATACTTATGCATACGCTCTCTCAAAACAAATTTGCCGTCATTCAATTTGTGCATCCCTGTAGCATAGCCTGGTGTTTACACTAACATTTTGCTGATAAGGTCAGCAGTATCAGACGTCAACTCAGTGTGTCCTCAGTTTACCAAGCTGCATATGCGGGCAGTCGAAGACGCTGCTCTTTGCAATCAAGCTCAAAACCCTCCGTACAGGAATGTCTATTCGAATTTTGGGGAAAGGCCCCAACTGTTAGCTACGTGGCCCGTCAATAAACAACTTGACCTGATCAAACTTCTCTCACCATCTGAATTCCCATGGGGGCGATAAATAAAGCTAGGCACCGAAAAGCATTGCAACAAGCTTGCACAACTTTCCGTGATCTATATCGGAAAAAAGCGAGATCTTGTGAAAAGTCAGATGCAATTGTTGTTCACGGGTGCTCTGTTCTTAAAAATACCAGCAATGATCATCCGACCCATTGCAAAACAGCTACACTGCTGAACAGTACTGTGGCCGAGAAATAGAGCTTGTTGACACCCCTTCGCTTACTGCTGGCCGGTTTACATTCACCATTTCACGAAAAGTATTGTTCATAGTGTTCACCTCTCTATTTCACCTAAAAGTTCACACTGATTCTCCCTTGGGCTCCGCTGATGCCGACACATTGTGATCGAGGCTCTTACGTCTCAACTCATCCATGTTTACGTACGAATGCAGAAATTGGTTCACAATTTTCTGACTGTACTTACAGACACGAATCATACTATCCCCATTCCATATCAATTTAGTCGACACTGTTTTTAATACAGGCGTTTTTCATTGCTCAGTGTTTAGGTGTGGAAACAGAACAGCCATCAGGTTGGACCAGTGTTTCTCCCAGAGGGGGAGCAGTGTTATCTCCCCGTTCCGATTGCGGAGAGTTTGTAGGGTTGCGATAAAGCAGGCTTGGATTGGACTTGTGGGTGGGTAGGTATGTGAGTAATCGCCACGTTCTTTCCGTTTATCAGAACACGCAGAATTACGTGCATACCACTCAGATGAACCGTGTGAAGCCATTATCACAAACGATTAAGGTTAGAGCAATGAGCTTTTAATTTTAGCCCATGCATTAGATATGCGGTCGGCTGCAGCCACAGATCAGTGTGTGGGCGTGCTTCTATGAAGTTTTCCGATCTTTTTAAGCAACTACCCGCGTGAAACGGTAATAAAACGCCAATGCCAAATGAAAATATGAACGGCGTATTTGTGGGATCATGAATACAGTTTCTTGAAGAACATGAGTAGTGACTGCGACTTGTAATATTTCGCGGTTTTAGGTGCTGAGGATGAGATGGCAAGATCTGTGTCGTAGTGTGAAAAGATGTGGACATTTTCGACTGAGATTTACTAATGTGGGTAAAGCCAGTGTATTCTGGGAAGCCAAGAAACACTGTGTGCCAGTTTCTTTCTTGGTGGAAATCGCGTGCTTTGCACATTTCACAAGATTCAAGAGCGAGACTTCCTTCGGAGAACTCGCCACCCAAGGAGCAAGTCAGTGCTTGACCACGTGATGTGGTTTTCGTTATTGAAGGATGATTAGCGCTATGTTCTATCCAAGTGTGAACTAATCACACCGTTGATCAGCCACTGTGGGCCAAATGATCGGGTGTTTAACACATGGACGGAAGGTCACGGGTTCGAAATCCTCTGAATTTCGTGTGGTGCGTACTGCTGATAATTCTCAACGAGAATGAAATGTCCTTAGGGTTTTTCTCGGCTCATCAGCGCAGACTGGTTTCACTTACGGGACCGTATCTCAGTTGACAGTAAGATCTATTCGAGCTTGAGGGCAGAAGCTTGTGAAAAATGGCTTGATGGACAGATGCATATGTTCGGGTTGAAAGTTCAACCATTCTGACAAACTGAAAGAGTTTGCAGGTTAGCAGTGGAATGACAAGCCAAAATTGAGTGGGCTGTATAAACAAGGCACGTTTTTTATCCAGGACGGAAGCAGATAATTACTTCGCTTGTAAACGCTGTCTGTATTGCTGAGTTTGGTTCTCCATAGGTGCTCGCAAAATGGAGACTGACCTCCGTCTTGATAGTCGTTTAACATCCGAGCTCCCTCAGGATATATTAAAAATGGAATTTACTGAAATGTATGGGAGGCTTACCCTCGTTTAAATTTTACTATCGATAAAATTATTGGGGGTTTAGTTTAGTTTTAAAACCGTGTGTCTGTTAGTTAAGCTGTCCGCGATCAACTGACCTAGCTAAGCAAACGAACCTTTTTACACTAACCCATCACATGACCGTGGACTGCATTCATTCCATCCACGATGCAAATCATATCGGAGAAAATGTCCACCTTGCCTTCACCTGCGCATTTAGTTTCCTCTTGGTTCCGACACATTGTGGTACAACTACTGCCACGGGCTGTGAATGGAACACCCCCCCAACAAGACGTGAAAGTGTAGATGCTTCCAGCGTGTGCTAGTGGAGTAGCGATAACACGCTCGCCTCGCATGTCAGATGTGCGGAGTTCAAACCGCTGCACGACCTTCGGTATGCACTATTGATGAGGCCCAGTGAGAGAAAAAATTGGGTTCAGTGCTACACCTATTTGGTGTAGAAATAATGGAATAACTGCGTCAGGAGAGAATGAAGGCCTTTTAGGGAACTGGTATGAACGTGAAAGTAAAACGGTGGTATGAAGCCTATGGTGGGATGCGTGGTAATTGACATGAGGACGGTCATTGACTTTGCAAATACATCTCAAGAGATAGCGGCTAGGTGCGCCAACGAGGTGTGGCGTGAAATCTGACAGAAAACGAAAGCCAGAATGTTTGTGTTGCGTAATCACCTTGGCTAGTCAAATACTCACACTAGATTAGGAGCAAAACGAAAGACGCCAGATTGTTTGAGTGGCACTAAAGAGAGTTATTTGCAAATCTACTGAAGGTAAAATTCGATACTTTTGTCTGATATGAATTTAGAAAAAATTCGTTATCCCCAACTGTGAAAAATCCGCACCAATTTAACTTAGTTTGGGTACGTGTAATTGACAGCCAAGCAAGACTGCAGAAAACATTATTTGGCGCCGGTTTATCGATCGATCCTGCCAGCCGTGAAACCTTCCGAGTTCTTTCGAACACTGCTGACCTTCCTCAATCGGCAAGAGTGTTGGCTTCTGAGTAGTTCGATAATCCTGCGTTTCTGAACCATCCGAAATGGGGTTGGATAATCGCACGAGAATAAGCCGTGACTTTTTCGAGCCGTTTTTTAAACCACACAACTACGTGGACAAAAGTGAATAGATTCGTTATGGTTTACAGAATTTTGCTTTGTATTCTATGACAAGTTTGCTGAACTTTATTGAAGTAACTGGAAAGTATGAAACTTGTCAAGAAGTGATTTTTCAAAGACCATTCTTTCCGGCTTAATAAACACTGAAAATCTCAACCTCTGAAGGCGTCAGTGGAAATCGCTCCAGCAAAGGAGATTGGGTAATTTGCTCGGTCATGCCTAAACCTATCGATCTGCTAAACCCACCAATCAGACGTAACCGTACTCCTAATCGATCAGTTAACTCAGCACTGCACCTTATGATGCTTTTCGGGCTTTGTCAGATCAGCATATAGTCACTCTCTGTTTTCATTCACAAACTCAGCCAAACTATAGTGAAGTGATTTAATGCCGAAATAGCCAGAGGCGTACTGTCAAGACCTTTAACGATAAGACGAACTCGTGGATGCGGCAGTTTATTGTGCTATTAGAAGTCTCGGATCGTGGGCAGTTGTAACTCTCAAAAGGTCTGTCATCCTCAGCAGATATAATGACGGGCAATCAGGAAGTGGACAGTTCGAGCAGTTTGGGCTGGTCACCAAATGGTCGACATTGTTTGAGCGGCACTTCGCAAAAACCAAATCCTTCCAGCAGACCAGGAAACCAGTTAGGGAATACCCTCAAAGATCACGGTTATTTGGCGGAGGACACATCCGTTATCAGTTTCACCGACCTGATTTTCATGAAGCCCAATATATATCTGGGGATACCTAAAGTGGACTACTAACTTACAGGTCTTCACTTGACATCAGTTGCCTTGGATACGTCAAACAACAAGACTGACTGTTGGCAGGACACCATAGAT
>SJOL01000802.1:2665409-2684098 GCA_004794785.1 Opisthorchis felineus | reverse complement strand
TACGTAAAACGCTCCACAACTTCCAGTGCCTCTCCCTGGATTGTAAGTGGCGTGTTCAGTGACTGCATGTCCAGCAGCATGACCTTACACTTTGTGGGTGCAAAGTGCATACCAAAGGACGGGAATTTTCCAAGACAAAAGGGTGATTAGGCCGCCAATTTTACACCCAAATGTTGTCACTGGAAGTCATCTCTCCATCCAAGAAACCACCAGAAATTTCGGTTACAATAGACCTACACTGACTGGAAAATACTTGAAGTACACAGTAGTTTACTCAAATGTATCGATCGATTGGATCAGCTGATAGTTTACTTTTGGACTGGGTACTTTTCATCAACTAGGTCGATCTAATAGTACATGACGGTGGAATAGGTCAACGAGACCAAAGTATCCAAAAATAATAGTCACATTTTCTTCTGATCCAACGAATGGGGATGCATCGATTTTCCCACTCCACTGACCAACACAATTGATTGATTCATTCTCGCTTTTCAGACTACTGTTTCGTGACTGGTCACTCGACCTCGGTTAGCCTAATACTGAGGACAGGTGGAGGTCAGCGAAGTAACATTCCAGCGCAGTCATTTGAAGCAATAAGAACGAAATACATGTGCGGTCGGTGGTATTTTAGAGAGAGACTCACTGCACAGTCAACAGTTACGTCAAACGTACTTTTCAGTAAAACCAACGTTTTGGATATGAGTAAGCAATGGCTTTTCCACACTAAAGGAAAAGGACTGGTGAATGATGCACCATGAGCAAGAATTTGCAGCAGAAATCAATTTAATTAGGGTGTTTTGAAGTTTACCTTTTGGCTAGTCACCATGCGCATCGTTCTTCACTCAAAGGTTAGGACAAATGCTGTTCTTTTTTACCATGGCAACCTGAGGAGTACGGGAATTTGTCACAAGATCGAAACTACCAAGGAACGGTTTATCCTCTAGAATATCTTTGACTACGTTAGTTCACTGTTCCAGGTCGCACGCTGTGTTGTCCCAAGGACATCAAGCTGTGAGGAATTTGCGTAGTTTCTTTACAGAGACAGTTTAAAGATCTTTCAAGAGGTCAGTCAACCTGATCAACATCTGAGCAAGAATCGGTCGGTTCAGAACGGAATCGAATTCGTTTCAACTGTTGTGGTACAATGTTGTCCAAATAACCGCGGTGTCAGATTCTGTGAAGGTCACTCCGGCACGCCTTACTGTGCGCCCGTCTATAGGCGACTACGTATTGTGTGAAAAAAACCTGCGCCCACAGATTTATGGTAACTTTGCATTATCGTTTCTGATTGTAAGGCGCCAAAACCCATTAGGCTAGAACAAAGCCTAGATATGTGCTGACCGTATTACAACTAACCAGAAACAACCGGCAACTGTTGATTCGTTTTAAAAGATCAGCTGAAGCGCAGGGAAAATACGACCTGCAAAGATTGGGGGAGTGCTCAAAAATGGTTCCGGATAGTTCAAAATATTTTTGTCTCTGTGAAAACTTTCATTCGGTACGGTTGATAGAAAGGCACCACTGACGGAACGACGTACCTAAATAGTTTTGTATTGTGGTCCGTCCGCGCTGTCGACTGTTTAGCTGTAATCTATCCTTTCTACATAATTCAACGGAATGGGTCCGAGGATGCAGCTCTGCTGAATACCAGGAGACCATTCTTGGACATTTCGATTCTCTTCATCGAATGCGCTGGAGCAGAAAACAATCACGGAATGCATGTTCCAAGGAAATCTCCTCAAGCACATATATGCGGCGTGCACACCCAAACTTCAGAGCACATCTAGGGACCACTGTTGATTTTGCCCGGCAGCCAATGGTTCTTTCGGTTAGGCGAATTGGCAAATTGACCCTTATGAAACGAATCATTAATAGTAAGAAAGACCTTGTAGTTTTTGTAGCCCGTTTTACATACATGTGAGTGAACAATACTCACCTGGATCTGTTCGAATTCAAGCTGATAAACTGTTGCTTTGAAGGAATAACTCCCAAAATGGTGACCAAGGAACGCTTCGATGTCACGGAATTGTTGGCCGTCTTCAATAGTATCGCCACAGCCGTCCTCTTACGCCTGAGCGGCGTTAGGTAAAAAATGACCAACCTAAACAAAATGACTAACGAAACGAAATAAAACCAAATGCATTAAACCGGTAGATTAGAACATAACAAAGCGTATGAGACACTTTTGAATGCCTAGAGCCAATTAGGTTCGATTTACTTCAAGTCTATGGCTTGTTGAAAGCCCACAAGCTCGACACTATCTTGAGAATAATATCAGGAATTCACAGGTTCTTGTAGAACAGTACCACAAAGTGGAGTTCCCGAGCTAGTCTGAGAGTTCCTGCGCCAGCATTAGTTTCAAAGTACTTTAAACCGGGATTTCAAACCCGCGAGCAAATTCCACCTCTGACGGGAATAACCAACCATGTGCACCTCATAAAGCTCGGCGTAGGCTAAAACACGCAACATCTTGGTCGAGAGTGGGACACGAGTGGCCAATCAATAGCGGGAACTACCTACACTTCGATGCCATCAATTAAGCCGTTCGAGTGGAGTGACTCGTTGTTGATTAACCTCTCCCGAATGACAGCTTTTCAGATGGAGGGCTTGTGGGATGGCCCTTAGTACTTATGTAATACTAATATATAATGATTACTTAGGACTTATATAATGGGGTCAGAAGTAAACTCCCATAATTTCCTCACTTTCCACAAACACCCGTGGAGGAATTAAAACTTGGCACGATGTGACCTCGTTCTTTAACTTAGAGCAACTGATTTTTCGTGCAGTCTAACTCAATCAAAGGATACTTGACAACTGCGTGTTCTGGGAACAAATCATCTTGATCAATTCGCGTTTCTCGAAAAAACTGTCGAGTTGTAAAAACCGGCCTCTCGCTAGTTGAGTGACAGACCATAGAGCAGACAAATTATTTGTGACAGCAAATAATGCGAACAGGAAAAACTTCAATACTGGTTGACATGTTGACAGACTTGCAAGTCTGTTGCATCAGCGTCATCACAGGAACTAGAACTTTCCGGGAAGACAAAAAAGGTGAAATGTCATATATACGACAGATCGACGTGTAGCGGACAAGACGACCGACAAGGATAGACCCACGTGGACAGGGAATCGAGGCGGTCTTCAATTAACATGTAAAAATAAAATTTTAGACAACGTTTTGGAATTGGAAAATTGTGAAATTAACTAACCAGTGACAGTTTGTATCCTTTAAGAGTGAAATTTCATTGTGGTCTATTTGATTTCCCAACCAAGCAGGCTGCCGGCGGCAGAAAGCAGACGGTTGCATTTTCAAGTCATGGAACTGGCAGCTGGACAAGATCTCTGGGCCATTCTGCCTAGGAGGTGAATATTTACAAGACCTGATGCTCATGCTTGTGATGTCTCGTGAACTGAAGACTACTAAACCAGGTCAGTTCTGTGAATCAGCCGGAATATAGGGGTACCTGTTCAACTTAGCCGCACCTGTGCGGTTTTTCATGCCCACCTTAGAGTAGCGCATCCACAGATGTGGTTAACCTTTGACCCGACAGAGGAGTAGGTAGGAGATTTCCAAAAGTCTGGGTACTGCTGCTGCGGCTCGCCTTCCAGGATGGGGTTCACGTGATAAGAGAAGCTGCAAGATGTGGTTGCGAATCGTTTGTGTTGTCAACTTCTATCTACACCGCCTAAACTAGTGTCTGGAGGTGTATACACCTCGGAGTGCTTGTGGTGGGCTAGCATTGAGTCCCTTCGCTTCTATTCTCTTCTTCACAAGAAGACTTTAAAATAAAACAGACAGGGAGGTGCCAGCGCTTGAACACTGATAGTGTGCTGTCCGTGACGATCGTCATCGACTAGTTCCAGTTCTTTGAATTGCCTCCAAACCTAAGTGAAATGTCTTTCACACATTATTTTGTAGCTCGCACTTGGATTGATGGTTTGCTTTTCCCAGGAGCCTATAGTCTGGCCTCCTCACAGAAGGGAATTCAGGCGCATGCTTTGAGTTAATTCTGCTGTTTCCACCTGAAACCATCCGGAAACTCCTGAAGGTCTTTCTTTCCAATCTGCACGATAATGTTTTGGAATTCTGCAGAAACAAAACACTGTGAACATTGAGCCCTCCGTCGCTTATACTTGTAAATCAATGTATCTCTTTGATTTACATGGACGGTGTAGAAAACGGTAAATGGATTGCGAAACGTGCCCCCGTCGTACAGTCCACTTCATCTCAACATGTGTAAAAATCCACTCAAAGATCAAGCGTACAGCTCGGTGAACACATCCAAGGACGTGCAATCGATGATGTGGAATTCTGCCAGTCATTCATCCACTGGCTTTGGTTGTCATTCAAAATGGAAGGCATTCCCAGGTCCTGACATCACAAGTTTCATCCGAGCAGCCCAAACAAAACTCCCCATCACTGGAAGGAGGCGAAATCGATTTTTGTGCCGGAATTAGGCCATATTTACTACGTGGAAGTAACCTGAATTCGTTTCTTTGGTAGAGCAGTTCTCTCAGTTCTTCTGATGTTTTCCACCTTTTACTGGCAAACGGATCCAGATTTGGGGCTGTTTTGGAGAGTTCACCGAGCTGTGATGTCCAGTGAACGTCTTCTACTGGTGTTCTGCCCCAGCGTACTATCCGCTGAGCCGTTCGGTTGATTTGGCGAGGGTTGTTAAAAGCAAAATCGAGGAAAGTTTTTTTTCACCTTCAGTAGGTAAGCGACTTGCGTAGTTCTCATCACAAACATTTGAAACATTGTCACAAATTTCAGTTGTAAATTGGAGCAGCTCCCAGACGGGTTTCAGTCTTGAAGTAGGTATCTACTGGCGACGTTTTGGAATACAGATAGCTCGAGTAGGCTGCTCGCTTGTTGGTCTGTTCACCCGAGCTTTATAGTTGGGTCGAAGAGGTCTCACCACCAGTCGAAGTGACATCGTCAGCGGGTCTTACTCCACCCAACTGCCAAGCTCGGCAAACTGACCAACAAACAACTGGATATATACGTTGGTATCGGCCTTATACTGCTGCACAGGGCCAAGTTCATCAGTTTGTCCGCACCCTCGTACATGACAAAAGTAAGGCCTCCCAGGAGTGTAACTGGAACATGTATAGAAACATTGTGAACAGAAATCATGCAGTCAGATAATTCGTCATTGTCCCTGTTGAGACTTCTGTCTGATAACAAGGGGCTCACGATCAGTATGCTGTGAAAAACTTAGTTCTTAATGCAATACATATAAATGGAGCGCTTTTAAACCATGCCAAGTTTATTCCTATCCCAGTGTGAGCAGAATTTACGATAACTTTATCGTGAAAACCCTGATTTGCTGGCATATTCGACAAATGAGTTGATGAGAGTTGAAAAGGCTAGGGTGTTGGAGTTGAAGCGAGCTTCAAGTAGTTTTATACTTACTTACTACATGGTAGTAGTCTGGTTAGCAACTAACGGCAAATATGATTCTCTTACATTTCTGCTTTGTGTTGTTTTTTAGGGACTTTAAATTTTGGCGTGTCTTGAAGGAGTGGTTTCACCTTGTCAACATATATTTGTTCAGTCTGTGACCTTCATCTTGGTAGACTACGCTGGGAATAGTGAGACCCTGTTAATTTGTAACTCATCGATTGATTTGTATTGTCTGAGGATGAAGTGACAGGTCCTTTGGTAAATAAAATAACAATAATCGTTCAGCTGTAAATCCACTTTTGTACGTAGCTGCCATGCTATCTCACAGAAGAACGAGGGATGGGACAAGACTCAAGATTTCCCAAGCCCAGTCGGCATTCCGGGATTGGGTTTGACCCATAGGCCCTCCGGTCAGCAAGCGCTGAGCTATCTCGAGTTTGAGACACCTCTGAAGTGAGGTCACTCCCATGAGAGTTTTGTAACAGCACTGTTCATTAGGTATGGCCCAATTCGCTGTCCTTGCAATTTCGTGGTGTTCTGCCCACGGAACCCCACTGTTGTACATGTCCCAGCTTCGTCCCCCCCCAAGTGCCTTTTGGTGTAGGTTGTGACAACCGTGTGGTCCTTCACACTTCAATGGTCTCACAGATTGTTAGTGCAAAAGCTACCATAGTAATGCGCAGTGGAGGAACTGTCAGAGATGAGGTCATGTAATGTCTCGGCAGACCGGCGAAGAGGAGGCATCTATCGTCCCCCTAGGTGGTGTTTATATCTTTCGGCTGTAACACCCTCTCGGTGCCTAGCTTCCACGCCACCAGAAAAAGCACCACTGCTGAGATACTGCCAGGTTGCTCAAGTCTAGACAAGAGCAGTTGAGATGTCGGGGTCGGATTCGAACCATGGACCTTCTGGTCAGCGAGTTCGCGCCTTAACCACTGGACTATCTCGAACTATCCCCATTGGTGATCTCACTAGTTTGGCTTTCGTCTTTTGGTGAAGTTGGTGTATAATACAATCACATTTATATCTCACACAAACACAGGTGTATTGCATAACTCACCGTCCAATGAAACGTTTAGTTTTCTTTCGGCACATACTAAGTTTACTAAGTTTACGAAGTACACTTTGTGACACAAATAGTGGAAGAAAGTCCCAAAAATTGTTAGACTTTTGCCTACCACCAGGACCTAGGATCGATAGTAGCTTGGTGCTGAGCGCAAAACACCAGTTTCAAGCCTTGAACACCCTCAGCAAGGAACATTTGCCAGTCAGGCTTCAAGCGGTTTGGATCAACAAAGCACCATATGAACTCCAGTCGCCCTGATTTTCCATGATTTCTGGTCGTGTGCAAATGAGAGTATTTGTCAACAACCAACCTGTGTTAATGTTCCCCGAAAACAGAGCGCAAATCCTTCCTAGAAAACCGTGGGAAGCACTGGAGGTAATGCGTATCTGCCGAACGCAATTCGTGTGACACAGAGACCATTATCGCCATATGCTACATTATCTCAGTCGGAACATCCACGAATGAATTGACAGACGGTGGTTGTGTTTCCTTCAGAGACCGCAGCACAGATACCGGTGCAACGTAAACATATGTGCATATGCTTGTATACGCATGTGTGGGTTTTTGAGATTTATTCCGTAAACAGTATAGTTAAAAGCTCTTTGGTGTGTGGTGTGTTACGTTTGCGGTTTCGAGTTAATCTGTCGGTACTCGTAAAGGATGGTGTCGAACCGCTTAACAGGGAATGAACGGAATGCTTTCAGATTGCTTGATAGAACAGACATCACACAGCCGACTGCCCAAAACTTACCCAAACTAGAACGGACACATAACCAGCACAACGAACGAACATCTATAGACATAATACATTACTCGTAGGGTTGCTGAAAATTCTTCGACAGCCCACGACCGGTTTCGCCCTTCTTGGGGTTCATCCGTCCCCGAGTTTCTGTCAACCTTATGTTCTACTTGAAACTAAATTGCACGGAATTAGCAAAATACACTCATTTGCAAGCAAATTTGGTTTTTGCGAGAGACTCACCTGGAACCTGCCGGCCAAGAGCGGCTGATCGGCAGCGTGACACAGTGGACAAGACAAACCGTCACCCGGTCACGTGTTGACTGGCTCCTCCCATATTGCCAAAAATAGATTTTTGCACATTTTTTTGAGAGTAGTAAGAATCAGAATGAAAGTCTGCGGCGGCACTTAGTACAGACTGTTGTCTGCTTGAAGGGTCGGAAAGCCGTCATTATGACAAAAGAAATTGTCTTTTAATTCCGGTGGCAAAACCATGGTCCAACGAAAAAATGTCAATATCTTCTAAAAGAGTTGACAACCGCGGGCAGGACTGATGCACTTCACTAATCAAGGGTCTAATACATTCCCGTGGTACCTACAGTTTATTCGCCGAAGTAACCATCTAAACGTGGATAGAGTTGTTTCAAGTTTGAAGCTCCTCAACTGAGACCGAGTAGAGATAGGCTGAACCTAACAGCAACCTTGTGCACACCAGCGACAGCTGCACCATAGACAGTGTGAGCAAACAATAAGTGGTCTTTCAGAGGCTGAATGTGACCATTCAGAAGGCAAAACGATACTCTTTCCTTGTACAGGCGTGATACACTACTCACGAGGTTGCTGAAAACCCTCCGACAACAACCTTATGAGTAGTATATTACGTCTATACAGTGCATTGCGTTATCTCGAACATGAGGCGACCTGGTGCAGCGCATTTGGCTGAAGCGCACGATAGATTCAGCTGTATTCAGTTGCGTCTTCTACCAAAAACATCTTGGTATGCAGGTGGGTGCGTTAGGCGAATAGTCCTCTTTTATGCTTGAAATGGAAGAGAAAAAAACAGCTGGTTAACTGGTCAGTTCAGGAACCAGGGTGTAGGACGGGTCCTTAGCCTCTAATCGCGGACGTATTTAAAACGCACTTGACAATCGACGAAATACTGTCCATTACAGTTGCCTAAAGCTGTGTGCCATTGCGAATCAGCACGAACAAGACCGAGGTATTCCTCTGGGCCAGCTTCTTGCATTTTTCAGCCAACTGCCAAAAAGTTGTCCGAGTTGTCTGAGTTATGGTCCTGATAACGCCGATAACAAACGGCGAGTACAAAGGCCTCAAAAGGACTTTAGATACCCTTAACCGACAGCAGTAGTGTCCTGGCAACAAATTATACGCCCACGTAGGCATTAACCAGTATATTTTCTAGTAAAGTCCCTGAATGCTGAGGATTTTTTATCGGTGACTATCGATTATTCTATACAGTTCCTAGTTGAATGACATTTTGTTGTCATTTTCACTTCCGACTTGCCAGCAGTAAAAGCCGGTTGTAAAACAGGTGCTCCGGTACCTCATGAATTTATGCTTTAGAGCAAAATCTGCAGGATCTCAAGTCCAGTTGTTGCTAAATCCTAAGCCGACCTTTGCACGGCTGAAGGGAGATTCAGTGGTGAGTCAGTTGTTCTCAAGCTTATTCGGCGAACTTCTGCTCGGCTACTTACCGTATTCCCCAAGTATGCCGGAGCACGACAGGTATCGCCCTTCCCGGGGCTCATTGGATAGGCGCACTCTCTGAGTTCCCGTCAACCTTATGTTCTACATTCAGTTGAACCGCGTTATCATAAACGGGAGATTCAGCTGAGAGTCAACCGAGTGTCTCATACACACCAACCTAATGTGTAAATGAGCGGTTTTCGCGTTCATTTTCGAGGTCAACTGGAAGGCAAGTTTGACGGAAACCCGATGAGCCTCAAGTAGGGAGAAGCAGGTAGTGGGAGATCCAGAGTTTTCACTGACCTTAAAGTAGTTGTTAAAGGAATGTGCTTTCGGGAAAACAGTGGTAATCGATAGATGTTTAGCGGAAAGGTACTGTTCTTCAGTTTACTCGACGAGTGTCAGTCCAATACTCACCACATTCCCTAAGTATGCCAGTACACCATTCAGGTATAGTTCATGTAGGGGAAAAAATCGCGTAAGATGTCATTGGGTAATCGGCGTCGAACTAACTAATTGTGGAGCTTGGTTGATCTGGACACCCTAAAGAATGATTGTGTTTGGATCTAGATTGTCCTGTCAAGGTCAATATACGCACCTCCTCAACTGGTTCCCTCGGTCAACATAAAAAAAACTGGAAAGCGGAAATTGTACTGTGGGAATAGCCACCTCTACCAAAGGGTCCTACATACAGTGAGATATGTACTTTGAAGCTGGACGTCCCGCACTGCAACCACACTGTCAACTACGGAATCGAATCCGGATTCTCCTGAAAGGACCTCAAGATATCTAGCTTCAAGGCAGAGCAAGTGTGCATGTAACTGGATCGATAAGCAACTGGATCAATTGACATGAAGCTCACAATAATGAAGAAAGTTTAGATTTGAAGAGCAGCCAAACAGCATGGGTTTCAAGTGAAACGTTTCTGGAATGCAATTGATTCAATCGCCCGTGGCTACTTGTGTGTGTGTGTGTGTGTATTTACGATCCTGATACCGCCTAACTAGCCAGACTGTTGATTGACCCCATAAAAACGTATGATATATACATCAGAAATTTGTAAACCTATCTAATCCTTAGGCTGATTAGAAACTCTGGTTAATTTTACTGACATTTTCAGAGAAGAAAATTGTCTCTCTAAACGAGTTTCCCATTACTTCTCGCCAGAAGCGCGCAGTGAGAAGCCGCACTTTTGTTCTGCATGTCGACTCATGCAAGGTGTGCATGAGTGTTATTCAAACTGAGCAACTCTGAGCGTTTCCGCTTGTCTGTTTTAATTTGTGATCTAACTGATCTGAAATTTGTCTCCGGCGCATTTCTAGCACAATGTTTGCAAGCCTGGGGTCTATAGAGCTTCCCGTTGCGACATCATCAATCAGTTTGGTTGATCCACCCTCCCTCTGACATCCTGTAAACATTAGCAGATCACGTGACTGTCTCGCCAGTCTGCTCTTGTCTGCTGGTGTCAAAATGGACTTTGGACAGCGAAGAATTTGAAAACCAATTTGTATGGCACTGAAATTGATAGTTTTATGTCTGTTTGGCTTCGAATTTCAGTTCAAATTTCCATTTTTTTCTACGGTTAACGTATTTTTTAATGTTTCAGCTGATTTAGTTCATTGTCGGGTGAATAAAATCCCACCCGACTGTTTGAGTGTCATTCTTACCGGTGAAATGAGATCGTCGTTTTCGGAACATTGCTCTGTGTGTAAGGTCAAACTTACCAATTGTCTTTACCTTCGGCAACACCATCTGTTTGAATTCGGTCGTCGTGCAACCGACCAGTAATTCAGCATTAACAGATCGCATCACTCTGTCACCAAATTACCTTTATCCCGTGATTCCTAAAAGTGCTTGAGATCATGAAGATGACGTAGGTTCCTTCGATCCATTAAACATTTCTCCGAGGAAACATTTCTGAAGTAGCGTCATATTCCTCTTGCATTTGAATGAACCCTTTTTACCTAAAACACCTGTGACATGAGCATTCTGTTATCAGTTGAAATTGTTCACAGACCATCAAATCTAAGTTTCACATGGACTAATGAATTGATAGTCTTTGTTCATCGATGCTACAGTGCATGGAAATAGTTTCGTATTCCAGATCACCGGGAGGAATTGCGCTTGCAAAACACGCCCGGGATTTCCCCACTTTCTGAAGGATTTCAGGCGTACTGGACTGAGCTACCAGATGGGCTGGAATCTCCACAGAGATTCATCAGAAAGGCACTGCTGATTATTCCAAGTAGGGAGCAGAACAACCGTGCAGTGTCTCTTGGCTTCTCCGTATTGGTTGGCATCGCTTGCAGGATACTCCAGGTCGTTTCAGACCCGTGACTCCCAGGTTAGAAGTTTAACACATGACCATGACTGCGTGACGTGGGATCTGTGACTGACGGACAAGTGAGACAATATCCTGTCGAAGGAAGATTCAATAGCATCGTTGATCAGCGGCCTGTAGCTTAACGCTTAGGTGTTTAAAGTTCTAGTCAGGAAGTCGCGGATTCGAAACTGCTGATGAGTGAAAGGATTGCTTTTGTTTACAGGACAAAAGCTGTGTTATTGACTTTCAATTCCATCTGGCACTCGTAAAACTTCCCGCTCAGTTCATGCTGAGGTTAGAAGCATGGAAAATCCTGACAAAGATGACGAAGGTGAGTAACGTTCAAGAAGGAGTGAACAGCACCAGGTTTATTTTGTTAGTGCAATATTGATTAGTCCTGATATTGATTGCTCATAAGTTTTCTGAAAATTGTTTGGCAGCCCACCACCAGTTTTGTCTTTCCATTTCGGGCTCACCACGTAGACGCATTTCCCGAGTTTCTGTCAACCTTATGTTCTACTTGAAGCAAAATTGGACTGCTTTCGACAAATACACTCATTTGCATACCAATTTGGTTCTGACGGGGAGACCGACCTGGAACCCACCTGGAACCCAGCTGAATCTCTCGTTTATCATGTTCTTTTTAAGCAGCTAAATGTGCTGCACCAGGCCGCCTCATGTTTCAGTTGGAACGATATTCGAGATATCGCGAAACATGTATAGGGCTCATCACTTAGCCACAGTCCCCGATTTTCCGTCAACCTTATGTTCTACTTGAACCCAAATTACACGAAATTAGCAAAATACTCATTTGCATACGAATATAGTTTTGGTGGGAGACTCACCTGTAGCCTGACTGAATCTCTCGTTTACGATGTTCCATATGATGAACCCCAAGACGGACGAAACTGGTCATGGGCTGTGGAAGAGTTTTCAGCAACCTTATGAGTAGTGTGTTGCGCCCATAAAGTGTTTTGCGATATCTCGAATCTCGTATCAACTGAAAATGAGACGGCCCGATCGTAGCACATTCAGTTGCTTCTTGTTGACAAAAACTGTTTAAAATCAGAGTCAGTTTACTCACAAGAGAAGGGCTTCTCTTGAACTTGTAACGGGAATCAATATCGTTAGTATTCAATATTTTGGTTAAGTAGTCTCGTTTTTTTCAGCACACCAAAAGCACATATGTAAAAGCAGAAACCTCTGTGCAACATTGTTTCGCCGATGGCTGTACGCATTGATGAAGATGAGGATGGGGACGTGCACACAGAGTCTGTGAGCGGGTGGATAGATGCGGACTTCGCCAGATCCCAGGTCGAAAAAATTCATCTTCCCAGCTGGCACTTATAATCCATTTGTACCGGTTGGATTGATTGTCTTAAGTGCTTACGAACAATAGTTTATCTGGGACGTTTCGCATATATTTTTTAATTTGAGGGCCTGTTTAGCTAAATCTTGTGGACACCGCCAGCAGGAACTCCCTCACCGGCTGACGGCGAGCCCTAGCACCAGGATCTAAGTCAGTAACTTCAAGGAAGCCAGGGGAATTTGAACTAGATGCGACATAAAGTCTGCTTTTCAAAACCATTCACTTTTTCTTATCAGTCTAAGTAAATCACAAATTAATCGTCTTTACCTGTTCTGGGTGGATAATGCATGCATTTTGAAATGTTGGACAGTGCTGAAACCATTTCGGCATATTTAGCTGACACTCTGGTTTTCACTTCTGCCAAGATATTCCACTACCCTTACGATTTGTGCATAATGTCTGTTTACTCTGTTGTGCAAACTGCCACCTGTATGTGCCCACTCACCATTCATTCGATCAATAATCCGAGTGGCAGTGATTAGTCATGTGACGCTTTTGGTGGCTTACAACTGACAATGAGGGCTAGAAATCAGTGGAGCATGCTTAGGTACCACAGAGAACGGTTTCCTGTCTGCTCACATTGAAAACAGTCGCGTCGAGCAAGACTGAAGGTTTTGCTGGAGGACCAGTACTCTTCTTATTTTACAAACCTACACCGTGCCACTGGACATGCTCGTAACACGGGATTCGCACCGGTTGTCCGAGTCGGTCCGACATGCTGTTTAGGCGTAATTCATTCGGGCGGAGTGTAACCCGTTTTTTTACCTGCCTTCTGATCCGAATAAGCGTCCTTTTCTCGCGTAAATTAATATCTTAGGATCCACCCAGCACCGCGTGTATATCTATTGCGCGTCCTCGATTCCACTCGTACTTCAAAGGCAGTCAAAATGGAAGCATCGGTTGGGATTTATTGTCTCAAAATTCTTGGCTAATTATCCTCAGAAGTGCAAGCTTACTGCTCGTGAGGTATTGAAAATTCTGTTTCTGATCTGACACCACCGGATTATGGGCCATGGAATGGTTCAACAATGCTTCCTGGACAAGCTGATTGGAGCGGACTCGTTAAAACGTCATTTGCTGGCTAACAAATTGTCTTGTTTAAAGCCTCATCAAGACAGACTTTCTGCCAGTGGCTCCACTAACTCACATCTTCCACAAAGCAACAATAGCTCATCTTTCCCATACAACCAGAAAACACATGAGTTGAACTCAGAACTAGTGTTTTACCAGACGCCGTAGCACTCAATCAAAACGTCATCTGATTCGAGGAAAGGTTACTCATTATTATTTTGGGCCCTCTACAATTCTTCCTCGCGCTAGACAACGTTCTGTCTGCCGAGATTATCAAAAGGTTTGTATCTTCCATTTATTTGAATTTTGGAGTCCCAGATTTCTTCCGCTGCACCAAAGGTTCGTTAGAACACTTGCCATGAATAGCCATCGGACTGATTACAAGACTGAAAGGGATAACTATTTTTTTAATAGGTTTACACCGGAAGGACTCAGAATAGTACTGTTGAAAACGTGCCATCAGCTGGATTCATACTCCTTCTCTCGATGGGTCACTGGGTGAAATCGGTAAACCAGGGTTGTTTGTCAGCTCGATTTGAAAATCTGCGCAATGATTCAAGCAACCATTATAGGACAATCTATGGCGTTACACGAGCATCTATAGGCAACAGTCCCCTCGTGGAAGACCTACCCACCTACTCCAAGTGACCAAACCATTCGATGAAGTAGAGTGGAGTTTGTGAGTAATATTAGTATGCAGTATATATATACATATGTATATATATAGAATATTAGTAATAAAATTCCTATGGAAACAACGGTACCCTGACATGTTAGATTCATAATATCCGCGTGCGAGTTTCTTTGTTATTTACGTTTCCCAAAGTGCACCACGTTTCAAATTAGCCCAAAGAGGATCACAATTTGATGGAAGGTTCACCATAACAACGCCGATCGTCGTGGTCTCCAAAATAAGATTTAACTATCCCAGACAACCGAATTTTCATTGTAGATTCCCGTCCGTACGTTTGAGACCATCTATGCGGAAAATCCGAGAAACACTGTACAGCTGTTTGATCCTTACTAGAAACCATCAGTAGTGCGCATCCCACGAAATTCTAGGGAGTTGTAAACCCAACACCTCCTGGCTAGTAGGTTAAACACTCAGCCCTTCGGCCTCGAGCGGCTCACACGAGGAAATTTCCGTTGGAACATTCCCGAACTTCCTCATAATAACAAAAGCGCTGCCTATTAATCCGAGAATAAGTCACCAGAATTGTGTAACATAGGGGGGACCCCGTTGATTCATGTTTCTCTGGTTCGTTCAGCCCGATCACCACAATCAGCAACGTGGCTGACTTGTTCACTCATTCGGTCACGTGACCCACAATGCTCAGGTCCAGTGGGAAAATTCCTCATTTCGAAAGCGAAGAAACGAATAAACAGACTCACTGGTTGACTTTGGTACGATGTTTCGGATGTTTAAGACAATCTTGATGACACCGAGAGCCGAAGATTTCAGAAACTACCGAGTTGCATCATCATCAGGAAAGAAACGACTGTCGATAGTTGCTATTAATAGAACAGGTCTTACATAGATCAATAGTTACACGTAGCAGGACGTGCATTATGGGAAAACAACAATTTTTGGATTACTAGATGGATTTCTGAGGTCTGTGGAGCCCCGAGAGGAGAATTCACTTGTTACTCTTTGAAAAATGCAAAACTGTTTCTTCCTCCTTCGACCCTGATGTCAAATAAGTGATCACTGGGCGCGGATGTAGTTTACAGCACAAAGAAATTACATAGCAATAATTTCGTTACGCGTCCAATCAACCGAAAGTGGCCGTCATTTCACATCTCTCTCCCTTCTCCCCAGATTTTACGACTTTCCAGGTTGGTCCACCTGTCGTTAGAAACCGGGTTGTTAAGCCGAATTTGTTGCGGTTCAAAATTGTCATACCTGCCTTTTTCAGCAGCTAAACCCCGGGAGATTTCCAAGCCTGATTGCTTCGCAAGTTGGACAGAGAGTTACGCTTAAAATCTGTTCATCCAGCTTAATTGTGAGCGAAAATTAGCCAGAGTTTGGCAAAAACAACGTCAGCTTTTTAGTGTTGAACTAAAAATCAAGAAATCCACACAGAAAACGACTGAGGACCGAAAATAATTCCCTAATATCGTGTTGTTAGAATGAGAAGATCTGAGAATTTTTCAAGTGCGATATTAAACTCTAAGTGAAGCCAATCTATGCTGAGGCAGTGTACAGATGTTTCATCCTTACTGAGAATCCATTAGGGAGTTTCGAACCCGCAATCTCCCGGCTGCTAGCCGTCTGAACACCCAACTGTTCGGCCACGGGTAACTGAATAGCATTGCGATTTACTTGCACCCAGACAAGATATGACCTCACCCATCCTTCAGCCACAGAAACCACTTCACCTGACCACACGTGATCATGCTGTACAGTGTTTCTTGGCTTTTCAGCATAGATTGACTTCACTTACAGGATAAATCTCCAATAAAAGTTTCCACATCTCACCAGTTCTCCTACCACCATCTTCTACCACTTCTCTCTGACGCCCTGTGGAGCTTTCTAAAGCTCACCACAGAGTGGATTCTCACTTCCATCATATATACGATGAGTCTGAGGAGCCTGTTAACTTGACGAGAGATCAAATGCATGCAATGATTTGGAGAATGAGAATTCGTGATGAAATCGCATATAAACCAGGGCATGAAACTAATCAGATGATCCCATTTCCCCGGCTTATCTCCCATTGGTTCTTGTCCTCCAGCTGTCTAACAGCCAATCACAGTCTGCATGATTCCGGACCAGTCACATCTCTTGCAGATTGTTCCTTAACCAGTTATAATGGTTAGTTGTGTAACACGTTTCTAGTACTTTACTCACCAATGATAAGCATGTTTCTGTGGTAATCTAACCGAATGCCAGCCTATGCTCAACAACATTGAGATTAGCGAAATACACTCATTCGCAAACAAATTTGGTTTTGCGAGTGACTCACCTGAAACCCAGCTGAATCTCTCGTTTGTGATGTTTCCAGGCATTACGAATATAAACGTTGAGATTAGTTTTTCTTCCAACGTTCCTTCGTGTTGTAAATTTTAACATTTTCAACCGAAAATTTACCCATTCATTCCCGCTCAACCTTTGGCCATTCTGGACCGAATATTTCCAACGCAATTATAATCCTGATACGTTTCTGCTGGAATTATAAATAATATACCTTTTGGCTTGATAATGCAGAAGCTTCCCCAATCAGTAACCCCCTTCTCCGAAGAGAAGTAGTTCGGAGAACAGAATGAAAAAATCCAGTGACAGAGAAACTCACCCTCACAAGCACATTAGTATGCACGCTGGGATTTGTTTGCGTTTTTGCAACAGGAATATTCCAATGTTCCAAAGGAACCCCAGAAGACACCCGCATAAGCAAGAAAGCGCGAGAGGAAATCAGTTATGCTTTAACATTATCCTAACCTTGCGACCGAAATAAAGAAGGTTGTTTTTTCAGTGGAAAGCCGACAGATCACGTGTTTTAAGCGCTGACGTACACACCATTAACGCAGCACACTTGTCTAACTTCGACCAGCCCACTGTAGGTCAGCGAAAGCGGATCAAGAGCCGATGCACACACTACCAACCAATCAAAAGTAGGTATTCTGAAGGGTCACGTGAACAACTCACGATGCAGTCCTTTGCGTGTGGACACGCTGTTTGAACAACTGCAAGAATTGGTACCTATCGATTTGATGTCAGTGATAAATATTTGTAGCCTTTAAGCTGCATAAATTTCCATACAGCGAAACCGAATTTGTTTACGTCGTTAGATGCAAGATGGATTGAAGTAGGCCCACCTTTTTTGACTAAATAACCGGAAATTCCACGAAAATTCACGTTTGATTGCCTTGTTACCACAATAAGCAACATATTCCATGTGATGCACGAGTTAGCCAACCGTTCACCACATTCGTTTGTTATCAGTGACCTTTGTATAAGTTGGGTTGCTTCCGACGTTGTGTCAAAACTTCACCTTTGGGACCACGTGATGAACCGGAGCTTCTTTTGCTATCAAGCAAACAGATGAAGTAAAACGGAATTGTTCAGATAGAAATCATGCTTATCCTTTGGCAGTTGCCTGAAAACATGGTCGTTATATTAATATGGTTATGAAACGGCTTCTAGAAGGAAGCTATCAGGTATTCTCATATTGTTTTTTGACATTTGTGGAAAGTGAGCTTGCTGCGCGTGCGAATCTCTGCTTCGGTGTCGGATGCTGCACAGTATCCGACCTCGTTGGGTCAATTATTGACCTGTGAGAGCCTGGAGTAGCTGAAATGCGGTTTTGTTTTCTCCGACTCGTATGAAACTTCAACAAGTGTTAGAAGCACCCACGAAGCGAAAATCGATTAGTTTATGTGATCTTGGTGTTCTGTACGAAAAGCTGTCCCTTGTGTAATGCTCAGGGTAGATTTTCATCTGATATAAGCAAATTGGTTTTACACGGAAGGCGTACATTCCTTGTGTAGAGTGACATGTATGACGCAAGAGAACGTTGTGTATGACTGAGTACCACTTGGTTTGCATCTTCACGGCAAACTTATAGTGGTTTACTCGCTTCCCATGTCGAATTTGGCACTAATGTTATCTCATAGAAGATCGTTAGATGAGTTAAGCTTCCACCTGATAAGTCGTCACTTAAGGAGTCTGAGAGCACGTGACCACCTGATGTGGCTTCGTGGTTGAGGCGTGAGTGTCCCAAACGTGGGGATATTATTGGCAGCCACCGGATCAGTAACCAATACGGTTTGAGATTAGTGTTCAAGCTTTGAAAATTTTTGTTTGGTGATCCGGTAAGCTAAATTAGCGGTTCGTCATGCTAAGCTACATCGGATAGGCCAATAGGAACACACGCTGAAGGTCAGAACCAATTACTAATTGAAAACACCAAGACTGATTGGTAAGTGTGAGTGTAGTGGAGAGCACCCATAAATCAATGACGCAGACGACCAAACGACCAGCCCTGCCTTTGCAGAAAGTGGCCT
>SJOL01000802.1:2623635-2641169 GCA_004794785.1 Opisthorchis felineus | reverse complement strand
TCATTGATATGGACGCGGCATGCCAATCAGTTACGGCAGACTGTTAAAAGTCGGATGTAATTCCCCTCAACAGCAGCCAACATGACATGCTGAATATGCTCTTGAAAACCGTGTATAACGTACTTCATTGGTTTTGGTATTCATTGAGCAAGCAACAGTTGATATTCAAGCAGGGAGATGCTCTCAAGACTGCCTCCCGGAACTGTACCCTGTCTAAATTCGAGTTAGTACACCTCTAACCGACTTTCCTGCGTTGACTGAATTCACTTACCTCACGAAATCTCAGTTACATGTCTGTTACTTCTGACCACCTTTTGTCACACGGAGACCGTCTCACAACTGTGGTGAGCTCTATTCTAGGATTCCAAACACACATATGGTGTTTCCTCCTACTCTATCTGCCATAACTTCAGCAGTTCTCCTGAGAATTTGGTCAATGCAATTCTAGCAAATTCCACTGAAAGAGAAAACGGGCCGGTGCAAATAATCGAGGGCCAAGGAACATGCGATAAACGAGTGTTGGCTAACATAATATTCGGCTGTGGGTGGTTGCGGGATTTGTAGACCTCTTATTTGAAAAGTTCATCTCCTCTCCTGGCGTAGTCATTCTGCTGAGTCCGCATCACTACTGGTAAGCTCTAATAAGATCAAAAATTGAGTCCGTTGCTCCCCCTTTGGTGTGGACTCACCAGAATAATTTTTTCGAGAGAGGAAAGGGAATAATTGTTCATAGCAGGCTATTGTTTCATCATGTACACCTAGCGTGGTAGAATGAGATAAACCAAACATCTGCTTCGTAAGTTATCGTGTTAATACACTTCATCAACTGATTCGCTTTTGGATAAATCTCCTTGGAAAAAAGCCTCGCACTTAGTTTGTTTTGATTTCGAAAGGTTATTTTACACAAGAGGAACCAAGAATCAGTTCAGAACATTTTAGGGATTGTCTCATCCGCGCAGAGCTACCAAACCTGATCAAAGTCGTCTGAGTGAAACGTAACCTAATGGTCCAAATGACGTGATAATCGTTGCGGAAACTTCAAAGTCTAAGATACCCCTCTCATTCACGAACACGGAATAAAAAAACCCAAATGTTCCTGCTTCGCCTGTTGTAAGCCCAAGCTCGCCAATCAGTTTTCAGTCTCGTTCAGAGGTCACTTGTGTTGATGATATAAACCTGATAGAAGCACAATAAAATTCGACCTTTTATGGGTTGTGTCTAGTGAACGGTATTGCAAATCCTATGTTGGTCCTTGGATTGCTGTTCCACCTAATGTGGCATGGTGGCTTCAGATGGCCCTTTCTGGAAACAAGAAAATTGTCACAACTGAATTTATAGGACTGTCACCGTAAGTTCCACAAGATCACGCTACAATCTTCCCGACGCAACAAGTTATAAATGCTTGATCCTGATTGGCTGATATTCTGGCCAATCAGTGCATGCGACCGTACAGTCCGTAGCCCGCATCCGTCCGATCAACGTAATGTTCGGTTACTTAGACCGATCGCATGATTGTGCTGTCCGAGATGGCGTCGCCGTCTCCAAACCTGATCCGGACTTGGTGAGCTTTGTTCACTCACGCATAATATTAAATGAGTGGCTTGAGGCTGCAATCATCATACAGATGGTGTAGTGTCTGCAATGTGACGATAAACTAACGAACAGCAAGGAATTTAGTATGTACAAATCCATTGGTTTGGCCTGCAGATGAGAGTTATGAGTCTAGGAAAACTAAACCTAGAGATCAGTGAAGTCAACTCAACGGTATTTTTTTCAGAATCCCAAATCCATCCTGACGATATCTCCTCGGATGGGGACGAAATACTTGCAAGCCAAATTTCAAGCTTTACGGATAGATCCACTATCACCCGACCGAAAACCAAGGTACTTAAATTCCCCATATAAACTTCCCAACGTGTGGTAATTTAAAGTATGGTTCAATTAATCAGGTACGTATGCACTCAGAAAATAAAACTACGGCACAAAAAACTAAAACGTCAAACTCTTTGTAAGAGGTAAAGTTTAATGGATGCCCTTTAATGGAAATGTCACTTTTTACGGACTGTCCTAACTACCTTGATTGCTTTTTGAAGAATATTCATGCTTTTGTGGGTTTCGTCAAACTGCCCTCGTTTGCTGTCATTTGTCAAAAAACTGAGTTAAAATATAATGAAGCCGAACTCCATTTGCACATGGTGCTGATGGATGCAAATGCAATTCCCTCAGGACTCTTGTTGTCAGGTGAAAGTTCCCGGGGTTTGGAAGGTCCATTTAGAAAGTATGACATTTGTTTTAATTTAACCGCAAACATGTGAGCAAAAATACCATCTGGTTATGGCTATATCACACCTGGTAATAAATCTGAACGAAGAAAGGCGGTAACAGTAGTTCCGCCCGTAATCTTTCCTTACTTTTACAATGAGGTAATCATTTGGACGACACGTAGCTTGCTGATAGGTGTTGTTTGAGGTCGGAGCACCTTACACAGTAGGCGTTAATCCTTATCGCTACTAGTGAAATCGCAGAGGCGATTCGGTTTCTGGATAGTTTCACGGCGTGTGGGTTCTGAAGCTTCAACCGGCCACAAGGCAAATTTATCGCCCAAGCAGAACATACTACTGACATTACTACTGAATGTACGAAAAACTGCCATAAATTTAATAGTCGCTCGTTGTGGCAGTCTCAAAGTGAACACCCTGAATATATTTAGCTAACTAGCGCAAGTAATGACTAAGCAAACTAATCACGTGATTGCCTAACAACTACATGTTTCAATTGTGTGTTATGGATCATCATCAAATAACCACTTAGACAACACACTACTCATAAGGTTGCTGAAAACCGCTGGAAAGCCCACGACCGTTTTCAGCCATTTCTTTAACCACAAGTTGGCAAGTGCTTAGCAGTCGAGTCTGAAGCATTGGTCTCTCATGCATGTTGATGCCAAATGAGTCTAGTCAGGTGAACAAAGGTGATACAAAGCAAGAATATTGTGTCATTGCACGTGTATCATGCCAGACGCCACTAGAAGCCGATTAGCCACCAAAAGTTCATTAGTATCACCAACAGTACACTAGAACTAAATCATGGTGCGTAAATACCATAAAACCATGGGAATAAATGCCTGTGAAAACAAAGGGGGAGGGTGTGAACGCATTACAAACGCTCTTATGTCTCTATAGAACACGATAGGGGACATCAGTGAGATAAACTCATCATCATATTTGAACCGAAGTGGTGTTGACTCAATATCCTTCGTGAACCTCAGTAGACAGGCAGACGTCATCTGGGGATTTCGAATCGAAAGTGACAGCCGATTGCCTGTCATGTCCCGTAGAGTTTGTAACCACAGGCAAGGAGAATCAATCGAACCCTAATCAGAAATGGGTGAAGATCTCACCTCATTTAGTTTGACGGTATGAGCAAAATCATGGCCCGTCCTCCGCAAGCCTTCTACCGAGACACATCATATTTTATATATATTATACTATATATTATATGTATATATTATATTATATATTATTTCATCAACCAGCCAATCAAAATTGATATCCCATAGCCAAGCGTTTAGGTAACATGTACCATAGGTACTATTCCCTGCACTGCAATGATAGTTCGAATGGCCAGTCTCCCAAACTGAGGTCATATGTTTATGTGGACACACCACTGAGCTCGGCCCGTTCTCATGAGGGGTAAGTCGGCGCGATTCGCAAGCTTTCTTAATATGTCATCTACCCGGCTCTTCGTAGGGACAAGACCCGTTAAAAACAGAAAGTATGTGCTCTTTGGTAAGGATTCCCCATCTTTAAATGCATGCGGTGGCTTCCTGTAATATTCCGGGATGGTGAGTCCACTAAACCGTGTGCCTTCTGCGGCATCAGGATGAGATGTTTCAGTAACAAGCCGCGCCTGCCACCATATGCTATACCAATAGTCACTTCGCCTATTTTCGTGGGTCCATATTCTTTCCAGAAGCCAGGGCCTTTAGCTTGTTCTTTCGGAACGAGGTCAGAAAGAAGGACTGTGAGACCCATCCGAGGCTGTCTACTGGAAATGGTCCTCACAGAGCATACTAGTTTGTTGCAATACTCCAGATGGATGGGGGTTACTCATATCGCTGGTACGAGAAACGTGTCTTTTTTAAGTCGATTAAAGGGTGAACTTTTCGGCAAATGACAAATGAACTGAATTACCACTGTTGAGAACAGCTCATGACAAAAGTACAAACAAGCAAATACATTTTGGAACCAGCGCGCACTGATTTCAGACGGCGAAAGAGATGAGGAAATTTAGACTTTGTGCATCTCTGGTTGTGACGAGTGGATGCTTGGAGCTCGAGCAGGACACTTATATACTGTGTATTATATTATGTATACTACATACACACACATATATACTATATATTATACTTATATGGGTCGGAAAAATTATGGGGTACACTGGTCGTGAGCACCTAACAGGAATTTCAGCATGGGGCTTCAAGAGGAGTGAAACTGCTCGCTAATTACATGACTGAGGAAGGTCGTCTCCGGAAATTCACTGCATTCGAGGACTTGCTTCAATGGTCGGAAAATGAAACTGTGGCCTTCGCAAAGAAGGCC
Organism: Opisthorchis felineus; assembly: GCA_004794785.1. NCBI lineage: Eukaryota > Metazoa > Platyhelminthes > Trematoda > Opisthorchiida > Opisthorchiidae > Opisthorchis > Opisthorchis felineus. Next base: position 2,636,568 of record SJOL01000802.1, on the reverse strand, counting down.
AAAAGAGAAGACAGGTGGATAGTACATTTTATGGGGTAGAACAAAGAAGAAGACAAGGTGTGGAGAAGTTAGGCGAGATCACGTAATGGATTAGCTCCAAAGTTTGACGTGCTTCAAACATCTTGCCTTTAGTTCCCACAACAGTTCAAAAGAAATTCTCATAGTTGGTCGCTGAAAAGCTGCTCTTCTGACGCCCTCAACTCCATATCAGTCGAATTTCTGTATCGTTTCAAACCGTTTGTTAGATGTGGAAACACAGAATTCGCAGGCGATGCATGATTGGGTGAGCACAGTCGGATCTCTTTGCAATCCAACTGCAACTTTCCTAAAACATCCGTGGACTTTGTGAGATTTGCTTTGAAGAAAGGGACTATCCGCAACTTCTCTCCCGGTTCTTCGCTCAGCACATTCTGTAACTGGCCGTTGCAATAATATTCCATTTAACACATCGATGTAAACCATCTTATGGTCCCTCACGAGGACCATGTCTCTCCATAAGTACGTTCACTATTTTTGAGTCCCCCTTTCCTTTGGGGCACCTGAATGCCGCCGGTACATCTGTTGCGGTTTGTTCCTGCTAGAAATGCCGAAAAAAGTCAACTTCCGCACACCTAGCCGCCCACAAGTTGTGACTCAGTAGTAGCTCCAGAAATCCCAAGTTTTCCCGCAATCTCTTTCCCCAATGTGTGACAATCCAGCAGAATCAAGCCATGGATGTGGTCCACCGTTTTCGGACATGACACGATCTGATGTCACTCTGACCTGTATGTCTGGAAACCTCCTTGCCACCTTCTAACAGCTGAGCAAGATGGATAGCTGCTACTCACACATTCATAAACTCAAACTGCTAGTTTAGTCCGCAAGATTCAGAACTCCACGTCTGCTTACAATTCCGCACAGAAAGATTCCACAAACTTTATCGGCGACGTAGTTTACCATGTTACTTGGGACGAATTGAAAAGAAACGGGGTTTTTATGATTATGTGATTTGGTAGTTCAGACAAAATTTCGTTCCAGCAAAAAATGACAAATAACGTTCAGATTGCATTAACCAAGAATCGACAGCAACTCCCACGTGTGGAACAGGTTCGTCCGGTAGACTTGCTTTCACTTCAGACGGAAACTGATCTCTGCCAGGAACAATATCATCGGCCTGCTTACACTGGAAGTGTGGCCCCTGAAGGTAAGGATCACGAAAAGACTTACTATGTATCCGTAGATAAAATCCACCAATATGGATTGCTGTTATGACACGTGACCGGTATTCAACTCCGCTCATGTTGTCGACCGCCAGTCTTGTCTTCCTGGAACTTCAGTAGATTTGAATCCGCACCCGCCCCCAGCTGCTGACTCATACGATTGTGTGTTCCTTACAGTACTGCGTGTGCAAACCATTTCCTCGTCTCCATTCACTCTTGCTATATGAAACACACAAAAAACCGGGTGGAAACAACCGAAAATGTTCTGAAGGCATTATCACTACGGTGGATAATCGGTCAGCAGGGCTACTAGTTCCTTCTGCTCAAAAACTTTCTTCCGATCTCTTTGAAGAGACGGCGTTTCCCTGTGAACTAAAATATCCCATTTCATCGTCTTGGTTATTTCTGTTTGAGAATGTCCTAGTTACAATTTGGCGGCGTTCTAACAACATAGAGGGGGGGGGGCGGAGTATGCCAAATTAAGGTAAGATGTCCTTGTTTTACTATGATTTATCATTAACAGGCATATCGTTGCAATGTGAAAAAACCACACAGTTGACAATTAATACTCCCATCCTTGTCTGGTCTCCATAGCACTGTGTAAACTGTTCTCCTAAGCGGAGTATTTCAGCGTTTCTGGAGAGAACTCATCGGCTGACAGTCGTTTGATAAAGACAGATGTGTATGGCTTTTGGTGGGGACTATTTTTGATTAGACAAGATGGTGGAGAATTTTTTCGTCATCCTCGGTGAATTTCCGGACACAAGCATTTTACCCGGGGCACACAGAGTGAAAAAACGTCCATTGTCAGCGAGGTGGAAAGAGGGGGGACATGGTAGGAAGATGGAGATTACACCAAAATTGCGCTGAGGGTGAGACTGAAAACCGCAGAGTTCCCACATGCAAACGTGCATTTCGCGAGATATCTGATTACATGTGTGTGTAGCGGGTGGTAAATCTCACATGTGCCGCCTTCAGAAGATTTGTACAGATATACACATGTCCAGGAACCTGACGGAAGAGTTATCGGAAGCTGATAAAGTCGAATGCACCGTTCGATAGAGATTTCATCCTACCAGTGGAGCCAATCTGTGCTGGAAAGTCTAGGAGCACTTTACAGCTCTTTCAGCCATATTAAGAATTACCAACAGTTTTGAATCCGCAACCTTCGGCTACGGGTGGCTGATCATCAGTATAATTAGCTCTCACCCAAACTAGACGAGGTGTCACCCAGGTCTTCGGTTCGAAACTCACTGAGTTTCGTGAGCTGCGCACTGCTGACCATTTCCAACAGAAGGAAAACAGTTGTACAGTGCTATTCAGTTTCTCGGCATAGATTTGCTTCAATGACAGGGTGAAATCTCTACTGAAAATTACAAAATCTCTTCAGACCACAATCACTAATATAATTTTTCTCTCAGGGGTCCCCTGAAAACAAAATAAACTGACTGGCAAATAGATGACCAGTGTAAAATTTAGGATTAACACAATGGTAGCATTTGGGGAAAGTATCTCCATGTAACGAACAGCTCAGTTTTGGAATTTTAAGAGAGACCTTGCCAATATGTTCATTATGAATCAAGCTCATAACACTGTAAAAATATCCTCAGGTAGTGGGCACTCGTTGTTTGTAGTTTGGGCCACAATAGCCGAATCAGCCCCACCCCTGTGTGAACACGGTTCCGGTGAATTTAGCTGGATTTATCTTGTACCTATTAGCGGACAGCCCTTGACACGCTCTAAACTCTTGTTTAGACAAGCAGATGTCCATGACATCCGCAAATCTGATTAAAGCGCACTATTTGTCAACTTTCCAGCAGTCTGTTCAGAAAGCAAATAGGAACGGGGAGAGAAAAAAAGCCAAATTTACTGGTAATACAACGTTTGACCAGATTGAATGTGTGTGCATTGTCGGTATGATAGATCTGCTAGGCGGACCGAAGGGGTCTTTCGAAATCGGTTACGGGGAAAGTTCGTGGGGCAGGAATTTTTGATTGGTTGAATCGTTCGCAAAGCAGAATGAAAGCCCTGCTCTGACCATTTAAGCCTTCAGAATTGCATTATTGGGAAAGGTTGCGCAATGAAGGAGATCGACGAATATCGTACGTAATTTGAGGTGTATCAGTTCAAGCGATCAGCGAAGACAATCTCATGTCAGAGACCAACCGCTCTGTCGCTCCCCACAGACAGAAGGTGAATGGAATGGAATGGACAGACAGGCTTCGGGCGCTAGCATTACTCTAACGAGCTTCTATCCGTTAACAACACGGGATCCCTCCACGACATGAATGAACAGAGCCACCCAGTGGAAGAGAAACTTTAACAGCAACGATAGAACCTTGTCTGACCCACTGGTTTTGTTCCAGTCCGTTCCTCACTTAAAACTAAATGTTTTCTATGGATATCACAAGTGGTTTCGTATCGCAGAAGGAAATGAAGGTTTTCACGAAAGTTTGGTACTCTTGGTGCCGTTCACCTTCCAGGCTAGAGTTCACCTGACCTTTCCTGTAATTTTCTGGAGATATTGAACGATATGGCGCCCAGGTGATGCCAGTAACATTCATGCTGTCAATTTCTACCCCGGTTGTTTAATTGAGTGTTGGAGGTGTCGGCACGTCGGATGTTGTTGTAGGCCAAAACTAGGTTTCTGTCTCAGACCCATTCCTTTCTTCTTTCCATTATAATGCTTTATTCATTACGTTACTTGAGCGTGAACAAGTCTGCCTGTTTAGAAGTGATTACTTGTGTGCGTCTAGCGGGCGCTGGTGAAGTAGTGGAAAGACGCTCGTCTCCCATGCCAGATGTTTGGAGTCCGAATCCCGCCACGGCCAAGGATAGGTAGACACCACTGATGAGCTCTAATACGAGCAAAACGCAAGTCCAGTGCTTCGCCCCTTTGGTATGAACTCACCAGTAAAACTTCCCCAGGACAAGAGGGGTGTTGTTCAAACGAGAGTGATGTGGATGTGAAATTGGCGAATGCCGCACTACTTACGACAAATAGACTGATATGGTTGTACGGCAGGGAAGAATCAGTGTTTTTAGCTGGCGTTGCTGTCAACGATGGTTGAGTTCCTGAGCTCTGCGGTAGAAGGACTTGCAACCTTTTTGAGGCGAAATTGTTGTTGAGACCTGCGACAGTTGTAACGTCTCTTCTTCTTGCCGGGTTCGCGCAGATGGCATTGCTCCCGGATAGGCATGAGTGGAACTGAATTGAACATACTTTGATCATGATCATACCACAGGCCCTATGGGCATTCCATTTGAATTGCTTGAGAGTAGCTGAAATTACAGGGTCTCCCAGGGACACCACATATGCAGACAAAACTGTAAGAAAGCACATTACGGTATACGGACAGGCTGTCATCCTCAGAAACAGTGAAATTCAACCGCATGTTGAAGACGATCTGCGGAGAGGCGAAATGGCTCAAGTGGTTACAGCGCGGAGTTACTGACCGGAAGGTCCGTAGTTCGAACCCGACCTCTGCCTCTCGACTTCCCCTGTCTAGACTTGGGCAACCTGGCAGTATCCCAGCCCTGGTGCTTCCTTCTGGTGGCATGGTAGCTAGGCACCGGAAGGGTGCTACAGCTGAACGACGATCTGCGGAGCATGTCTCGTCACAACACGACTTTGCATTTGAGGTTTTTGAGTACGAACTGTTGTTTGGCGGTTCATTCTACACTAGAATTTAGGCAGGACTCGGATGATCCAGCAACGGCCCGCTGCGTCTGTAAGCATGGTCGTCGGTAAACACACAGGCAAAACCAGACTGGTCCCTTGTTGTAAGGTTTGCTATATTTCTCATTCCAGGTGCTCCCATAAAAGATATACAGGCGTGGTTGAGGTCACTACAAAACACAGGATTGCACCAGACCGAAATGTAGCGAAATCGTCATAACTCACTACTGAGATAATCAGATATAATGCCGGTAAAAGCAACTAGAACAAAATAGATGGTGCTAAGGAACCCGGCCTGCTAAACCGTTCGTGTATGAGGAACCGAAAATGAAGCTGACCTTTCACCTTGAGCACGAATGGTGATGCATGTATGTCGGAGCTGATATACTCTGCATCCACATCCTGTCTCATTCAGGACAATGAGAAATCATTGACGGCACGCAGTTCTCTGGACTGTGGTTGTCTAACCAGTATTCTTGGGCCAACGACAGACAGGCATTTCCAAACGTCTCTCAGGGATGAATATGGCGTAGATTGCCACTTTTTCGCAGTAGAGGTAGTGTGTTGAAAGTAGCGACGTACTGAAGACGTTTTCGCGCATTCTCACTCATGTAGTCTTCCTTAGGGTGCGGCGCTTTTGTTTCACTGCTGGAATCTACACTTGTTCCCGAACTACTCTTTTGAAGTCTGGCGGTGGGATTTACCGCTTGACCACAGTCTCCCCTATGTAAGTCGAGAATCAATTTGTGCGCCTTCATTGATATGGTATTTAAACAACATTCCGTTCAAAGATTTAAATGATGGGAGAAAAACTTGGTGTGGTCGAGATTCGAAGGTCTCGCCGTTAGTGGCAAACATACCCACGCAATTCTTGACGATGAATAAACCCCGTTTTACGTGTTTTACGATGAACAAAAAAGCCGTCGCCAGAATTTCCAACCATCGAGGGACTACTTTGTGCATCCCAAAGAGAGTGTATCAACCTTTGTTATTTTTGGATGATCATAAAGAGACAACAGTTCTATCTGATACCAGCTCAAATTACCGTTTAATTGTTTTGGCAGTTTGAACGACGTTCGAATCATAAAAATCAGGGAAAACCGGTAATTTAGGGTAGACTTTGGCGACCTGGCTTTGTTTCGAGATGTGGCCGACGGATCTTGTCAAAAAAATCATTTGAGCGACAAATATTCCGAGGAAGTATAACAGTTGCTAGAAAATACACCGAGTGATGTGCGAATGAAGGCTAGCATTGGGAAGCGGTCTTGTAACCTTGTCAATACAGTGAACGTAACTCTTCGGATATCAGTCTTTCAAACACAAAAGTGCCTCGTTCGTAAGCTGCGGTGGATCGTTCCCCCATTGATCATCCGTGACTCCGTCTTGCTGTACGTTTAGCAGCGATCAAGCAGAGCCCTGAGTGCCGTGTCACACGGAGTTTGGAAGGAACATGTACGGCATCAGACATTTCCAAGGTGATGAGAACTCATAACCATAACAGATCAAATCATGAACCGTTCCAACGTAAATTTAGGATTCAATTTTTTTGAGGTTATGGCCCTTACAAATCATAGGTGAATGTGTGTGCATGTGCTCATTTGGGTCGGAAAGAATAACTGAAACCTTCAGCGGTTTTTTCCGGTACAACCTGAGGACACACTGGCTGTTGTGGCGCATTCGAAGCACACAAAGAGGTCAACAATGGCAATCAAAAGTAGCTTTTTTTAAAGGACACACCAGGGTTTGAGCGGCCAACATGAATTTTCTCAGGGTGAAGAGTACTCAGCAGGTACAAACTCTGGTGAAAAAAATCCACCACCACTGTTAGCACGGAACTGGAAAACGAACAAAATAGGTTTTATGCGTGCTTTGCCTGTTTTGATCAACGAACGTATCCAGTGTTGGCGAAATACACTCATTTGCAAACAAATTTGGTTTTGCGAGAGACTCACCTGGAACCCGGCTAAATCTCTCCTTTGTGATGTTTCCAGGCAACTGAATGTGTTGCACCAGGCAGCCTCATGTTTCAGTTGCTACGATATTCGAGATATCGCGATACATGTATATACGTAATACACTACTCATAAGGTCGCTGAAGACTATTCGACGGACTACGACCGGTTTCTCCATTCTTGGGGCTCATAAGGTAGGCACAGTCCCGGAGATTCCGCCAACTTTAGCCACAACAGGAAATATTCAGCTGGCGAAACTGGTCACGGGCTGTCCTTGAGTTTTCAGCAACCCAATGAGTAGTGTGACATGTCTATACAGCAACGTACTGCAATATGTCTAATATCGTACCAAATGAAACATGAAGCGGCCTGATGCGGAACATTCTATTGAAGCGGACTAGCTGGCAAAACTGGTAGTGGTCCGTCGAACAGTCTTCAGCGACCTTATGAGTAGTGTGTTAAGTATGTTCAATGTATCGCGATATCTTGAATATCGTAGCAACTGAAACATGAGGCGGCCTGGTGCTGCACATTCAGTTGCCTGGAAGCATCAAAAACGAGAGATTCAGCTGGGCTCCAGGTGAGTCTCTCGCAAATATCCAGTATTAATTCATCGAAGTAGCATTAGCTAGCTCCAAGGTATGAGCGTTTTTAACCAAGACAATTTTGACGGGTACTGACGAACCGCTGGCAACCGAAATAGACCAAGGACTTCCCGAAGAATGTCTCCAGTCCACAGTCTAAATTGAAAAAACCTTCCTTTTTCCTTCAATTTGCGATTAGACAAGCTCTGCTCATTTCTTTGGGCATTCCCCCGGTCACATAGTCGAAGGCAACTGATTTTTTTCACCGTCTTCTCAAAAACAGTAGAAATTTCTAGAAAGACGATGTTATCTGCTCTCCTCGTAATCGTTTCAAGCTAAATGATGCATTGGTCACCATAAAAGCGTTTTTCAAACAAGCCAAAAGTTTGAAAAGATGACATCTTCAGACCTCAAATAAAATCTACACAGATCATTCACCAACTACTGCTCCGTCCATCTCGCGCGGGGACGCACGTTCCCATTCCCAAGCGAAGCCATCTGTTTTAACTGTCCGTCCCTTGTCAGCAACATCAGTAATATGCTTCGCTGGTGTCTCAACGGATCGAAATCAGATAATTACATGGGTTCCCGTAGACTCTTCATGTTTCACGGATATCCAGTGTCAGACAATTGTACACTGTGCATTCAACGTTTGAAAATGACCTGTGTGCCCGTTTGCACCGGTGATGCAAATTGCGGCCTGTATGGTTTAGAGTTTCCCATCGATCGCTGAGAGGTTATCTATATCAGATCCCACACCTAAAAGTGGAAAAACTAGCTTTTGTGATACCGGAAATTTCGGCACATTTGAATTTTAAAACAATGAGTCTATTGTGTCCTGGCTTGCAATGCTTAAATGAATCGCAATTCCGGTACTGAGTGAACGCACAATTTAATTGGACCGAAATCAGCAGTTCTCATCAAGAATCAGCAACTCCGAGAATCAAATGGGCCAAAATACTTAGAACTTCACAGTAAACCAGTAGAAATGGAAGGTACACCATCAACCAAACAAACAAAAAGAAGCTGATCCATGACACAATATAAACGCAAGAGACAGACCACAACGCAACACAGATTACGAATGGACCAATCAGACACCAAATGAGATGATTGACAATAGCTACCCACGCTATAGCTTGAAGCTGTTCTTTTCAAATTATATAAGCGCAATCGCGAGGAGACAAACAGTACACTGACGCTGACTCCTTGAATGGTGACAGAATGTTTGCAATTAAATTGCCAAATACGGCGAACGGATCAACAGCCAACTGGTCAACTGGTCAAACACGTGACAATGTGATATAGTTTCTGATTGAAGTATGATTGGTGCTACATCCTAGGTGAGAGCTAACCACACTGCTGAGCAGGTGCTCCCAGCTGCAAGATTAAGTTTACAAACTATCAGCCGGGAGGTCGGAGTTTCGAGACTGCTCAATAAGGTCTCGTGAGATGCGCATTGCCGATTATTCCCAATGAGGATGAAACAGTTTTACAGTGCTCCTCGAATTTTCAGCATAGATTAGTTTCACTCATAGGGCAAAATCCCAATTGAAAACACTCTGAGCTGTGAAAAATTGTTCCATTCAACTATTTTACATTCCATTCACCTTAAAGAAATTACGCGGGTTCGGGTGGGTTCCAGGTGGGTCTCCCGTCAAAACCACATTTGTTTGCAAATGAATGTACTTCGCTCATTTCCTGCAATTTGGTTTCAAGTAGAACATAAAGTTGACGAAAACTCGGGGACTGCGCCTACCTGATGAGCCCCAAGAATGGAGATACCGGTGATGGGCCGTCGAAGAGTTTTCAGCAACCTTATGAGTAGTGTATTACGTCTATACAATGTATCGCAATATATCGAATATCGTGCCAAATGAAACATGAGGCGGCCTGGTGCAACACATTCATTTGCTCAAAAACATAATAAAAAAGAGATCCAGATGGGTTCCAGGTATGTATTTTGCTAATTTTATTCTGCCGAATTTGTTATTTTCAGGTGGGCTCCGGGTTATTGACCAGTAGTAAACGATATGTGCATTCATGTCAACGGGTATCATCCCCCAAAAAATCATACCATAAGGTTTTCCGGAAGAACAAAAATTACCCATGTTTGGAAATATCATAATACCACCAAAATACAACAAGCTGCCATCATCACAAACATCCCAGCATAACAGACATTTTCAATCCCCAGAAAAACTGTTCAAATAGCCTTGCCTCAGGCGCCATAACTCAGGGTCCAGCAAGTTTCTGACTGACCTTTCCGTGTGAAAAGATCTTGTCTGCAAAGTTTACAGACTGAACTTTTTCAAGCTGTTTGCTTTGTCAATCATCAGAAAAAACGGGAATCTGCATGAAACACTGGCCGATACTATTTTTGGAAGGAGAACCTATGGGTCCATAATGTCGGGTATTGGTTCTGAATATACAAGGCTGTCAGTCAGCATGCCAACTTCAATTTATTGTGTCTTATTTTAAAGAATGGTCTGGCTCTAAGAATGTCCGTTATTCCAGGCGCACTTGTTGGGTTGTCGGCAGTGAACTACACACAAATGGTGATATGGTCTTCCTTTTAACATCTAAGCGATATGAATGAAGACTAGGCCAGTCAAAGTCCTCTCCAACATGGGGCGACCAGTTATTCAGGTACCCTTTGGGCAGCGACAGTAGGCTTTAAAACCGGCTTAGTCTGAGGACCGAAACAAAATACTCACCAATGGTGTCCTTTCGTGCTACCACACTAGACCGCGTAATAATTTGACCACAATGTTCCAGAGTTTTTTCTTTCAGGTGTATTAGATCGTTCCTTTTCATTAACCGGTTTCAATTTCATAACATTTTGAATCCACGCGCTAATCGTTTACGTTTGCGGTGCGGAGGAATGTATGTGATATATGTACAAAATTGGGTTCTGAATTCCCCTCCCTAGGCCAAAGCAAAAGCAGACGCGGTGATGAAAAACATTGAAAATTTAGAATGAGCATTCCACAGAAGGACGCCTCAATGCCTCAGTAATGGTCACAGCATGACGGACATTGGGGCACCTAAGATCTGCCTACCTTGTACTCCTGTCCGTCCACGTCTCAACTATGTCAAGGAAACGTCCAACAAGTTGTTAGCGACCACGCAAACTAAACTGCGGTTGGCAATAATTTTATGGTCAATTCCTTCGGCTTTCATTGGAGAGGTAATAGGACTAACCACATTGCTTTCCGCAGGAAGGAAAGTTTTCCTCAGCTAGCGCGCGTCTATGAAACGCTCTCAATTCGCTCGCCAAGGTCGGTGAACGAACCAATGACTAAGGAACTCACTCGACAAGCTGCCAATTTCCTGAATCTTAGTGTCAACCTCGGAGATGCTGTGTTTCGTCTGTTCCCTTTTTATTCCGAGTATTTCTCCCACGAGGACTAAAACCTTGAGCTTTAAAACTGGCTAACGAAACTCAGCAGCACCCTAAATCCACGTGCATCATCAACAAACCGGCAACTGTAGTCTCTAAATATAACCCATACGTTTGTGACATGATGAACTGCAAATAGTTTAGTTTTTAATGACGTCTGAACTGTTGATGCACATAATGGATTCTGTTTTATAAGTTTGCTGTCAAGCCAACTTCATATATCCGTGTTTTCTTTTTGAAAACTGAAGCTTTTATTAGAAGTGTGGGCGCTACTTTGCAAAACACTCATGCTCGCGGTTTTCTAAAAAATAGGTTAGAGTTGCTTTCAGCAAGAAATTTTGTCACTTTTGATGGCTAAAACAACTAAGACCACAGTGTGGGACATTGGGATCACTAGAAAGAGAGAGAGCTAGCAAGCTTGGGTGTCGATTAACAGAGCAGAGTCGAAGAAGACAAGTTCAAAGATCACGTGGACGACAGCCAATCAGAACACGGGCTGACCAGCCATTCAGCAATACCGCACAAGTAGATAACCAATCCTAAGCAAGGATCAGTCCCGGCCAGGGCATACGTATATAAACATATGAATGTAACTAGTCCGCGCAATTTCAATGACGTACGGCACCGTTCCGCTTCGCGACGAACCGATAATATCGTCTCTTCTGGTGCTGAAACGTTTTCCAACTGATTGCACAGTTCAGCGAACAACCAATTGACTAGATGGTATGATTCGTCCTATGGCGTACATATCACCTGGTGAGCGATTCATCTGGCCTCACCTGGCGGTGAGTGCCTCAATCAAGTTTCTGTTTAAAAATTGACTGTAGGCACAATAATGGGATTTTTGTCTTTTAGGTCAGCAGCCCATAGGTGTGAAATCGGTGATTCATCGTGCTGCGGAAGTGCCTGTTTTTGGTACGGACACCGAATCTCCATTTTTAGATTTCCGTAATTAGCATTCCTTAAGAATCCTCATGAGATGTGACCAACGCTTAATCCAGCACAGACTATTGCTACATGACCTTGTTCTCCTAAAACTATCATTTCGATCTGATGTTCAATTTTCACGGCGGATTTGGAATGTCCCATAATGAGGAAGGATTTGTTTTCATTTCGGAAATCTTTCATCCGAAAAAAGCAACCAGTTTTATCACAATCCTTCACATATGTGATACTCATTAGAGCCAAATTTACCGCCCTAATACGATCAACTGCGCTCCCTTCTGAGCGTGAACAGCTTAGAAATTAGGGGATAACATGAAATCTGGAATATTAAAGGATACATAATGTTTGGTTGGAAATTTAAAATGCTTTTTCAGAATATCCAGAGAAAACGCGCCCCTCTTGGGTTGTCATAGCGGTTTTGTTTGGAATAAGCCCACGCAAAACCTCTTACCTCCTGGTTTGAAAATATTTCTGTTTGTTTCGTCGTCAAAAACCATTTTTTTATTGGAAGAACACTACTCACAACGTTACTGAAAACTATTCGTGGGCTGTCGAAGAGTTTTCAGCAACCTTATGAGTTTTTGCATCATATTCTGTTGAGGAACAACATCGTTAACCAGAGACTCACCTGGGATTCGGTTGAGTAAGACAAAAATGGTCTGCAAATCAGCGAACCACATTTACTCAGCTGTAATAAATTCGAGGTTTCAGCATTCACCAGCGGTTTGTGTCTTTTCTTGGCAGCGACAACTTCCGCGTCCGATGGAAGTCACCTGGAGACCAATCAGTCACGTCGGAGTTGTTAGATACTATTGAAAAATCTACAAGGGCAGAAATGAGAGGAGAAATTTACCCACTCCACCCGCACTGACGATATCACCTCGACTGGTGAATAAACATTTGCCAAGCTCGGCAAACAGACCAATAACCAAATAGCGCAACTGACCTACCTACATTCCACAACATCTTCAGCTTCAGCCTACTTTGATGTTGTCGTTTGAAAAAGCTTGAAATTCGTTGTTCATCGATCTGTAAATCTAATACATTCTACGCGGTATTTTACATTTGGATTATAAGGTGTTTTGACATCAAGGCTGATTGCCTTGCGTCATGTAAGTACTCGGTTTTCGTTCAAGAAGCCTCTGCGCCCACAGATCACAACGTTTCGGCG
>SJOL01000802.1:2540969-2621670 GCA_004794785.1 Opisthorchis felineus | reverse complement strand
TCTTTTACTAAGCAAGACTTCCTAGCGAAAGCCTAGTTTTTCTCTAACTCACAGTTTCGGCCCCTCAGGCGATCACTTTATGTTATACCTCAGGGACAAACATGCTGTTTGCTAATGCGCTTTCTGTTTTTATCCTTCGGCAACCTCAGACTATGCTGAAGGCTAGAAGTAACAAAACGCTTTGTAGACCAGCGCATTACAGGCAAAATCTCTCGACATTCATCCAGAATTGGGCTCAACGTTACTGGTGTTCGCAGTCCTCTGTTGCACGCTCGGTTTTTCCTGATAGAAGGATAACTCCTTAAGTCAGCAAGCCCAGGAAAGTGTTTGGCATAGACTTTAAACAGTTTGACCTAAAATGCCAATGTGCTTTGATGCAGTAAAACAAGAACACGCATGTGGAAAATCCACTGGATGATGGTGTCACCGATCCAAACAGAATTTTTGATAGACACGATAGAAAGCTAAATTAACTGAACTTGATAATCGAATGGTGACAACAGTTCAACTGATAGAAAAGTTGAAGGCAAGAAGAGAGGTTACTTTCAGCGATTACAGGAAATATATTTGCCTGCCTGCCGGCAAGATAACCTTCTTAAGCCGTTCGCTGATTTGACTTGTCAAAGGTCTTAATTCCATGTTATTCACTGATTTTCGAGACATTTGTGAGCTCTATCTAATGTTACACGAGTAACAGTATTGCTGGTTGAGGAACAGCGGAGAAATCCATTAGGACCAACCAGAAGCAGTCTTACATCCACGAATGGTGACCTTGACAAGCATTCGGTTAAGAAGTTTGACGGTCGTTACTTACCCCAAAGTGTGAAATTATATGCATGCGCCCTGATAGGAGTCCTGATGCCCACACATTTTCGACGCAAATTAAAAATACCCATAGGCTGTCTGGGCCTAATTTTCATTAAGGTAATCAAAAATTATAGTGTTGTATGCTTGTTGTTCTCAAATTTATTCACTATGATTGTTATTCAACACAGGGTTTTCGAAATGATATAGTTTATGCTAGTGTAACAACGCATACTACTGATGAAAATTGCAAGTAGTAGCTGCTCAAGTGCCAAAGCGATGTACCTGTATTTTATGGGAGGTTGATATGAGAATTATAGAACCCTGTTGCAGCCTTTCCCCCTCCATCGTTTCGTGTTCAAACGACGTTCAGAAAAGTTCAAGAGGACACCCGACGATGTTCAGTTTACGAAAACTTTGTGTAAATGAGGTATCTTTTTTTGCGTCTGACAGCTTGTAACCCCCTAATTTCGTGTTTGTCAATAAGCAGCCCCGTGCTCAAAGACACTTTCTCCTTTTCTAAGGTTCTCAAGGTGTCAGTCTTCTACTGCAATCGACATGTCAGTAGAAGTACCTGTGAGCCATTCAGTGGATCTCCACGCACGGGATAAACCGGTGTTCTCAGGATCGTTCTCATGTTGTTATCTTTACAAGACCCAGGCACATTCAGAACCTAAGACACTATTAACCAGGCCNTATTTTGGATATTTGAACAACACCGCCAAAACTGGCCGCATTCGCTTGTAATGATATTTCAGCTGACCGAACTGAAAATCTACCCTAAAAGAGCATGGAATGGTATGCATGGTACGGTATATGCATTACGTCGCAATCTCATCGGCTGCATCCATTTGGTGGAGGTCGCAATAACTGTCTGTCAGAAGACAAACATACGAACAGAAGCAGTGGGTTATGGTAGCTCTTCACCGTTCGTCATAGTGAGCACCTATAAGCTTCAAGTGAGCTGAAGCCAATAGAATAACGTGGCCAAACATACTACTCACAAGGTTGCTGAAAACACTTTGACAGCCCACGACCGGTTTCATGCTTCCTGCGGCTTATCAGGTGGGAGCCGTCCGGAAGTTTCGGTCAATCTTGTACAGATTATCTGTTTTTCCACACACAAAAACGAACACAGTGCAGGTTTCACTGATGAAAAACAATACTATTTACGTAGCACCAAGTTTTGGGTGTATTACAGGGAGGTTTGAAGATTTCCTTCGCCAGCAAAACATTTGTGATGACGAAAATATCACAATTCTGTGTGGTTTGGCTATATTTGGCTTCAACATCTGTCCTGATCTGTATTAAGATGTAAATGTTTGCCGCTGACTCCAAAGCATAACCGTCGCCAGTTTTAAGTACATTGAAAGCCAAGTTGTTTTCGGTTTATATCGGCCAAGGGCATGCCGTAAATACTGTAGGCGGTGTACCAACGTTCGTAGTAGTAGGTTTTCTTGGTATACAGTCCGCTCCGCCGTATTTCCCACAAATTTCCGTGAAGTGGAGCACAGTAAATAAATTCCGCTTTTTCCGACCGGTTTGCGATTATTTCCGGGCCTCTAGTTTTTACGTGCTCCATTGTCCTTGAACCCTACTGAGGTAATGAAAGTAGCGGTGTTTCATCCTGATAGAAGCAGAAACACTCGTAAGTTGTTTTGTCGGGTTTAGGGTTTGATGGCTGCAGGAACGTACTACTGAGAGTCACCGTGTTGATTTCGTTTCGGAAACTTCCATTTGCCGATTTACTGTAAACAGATCTTTGTAATTTCCCTACGGACTGCTTAAGCTTACGGACCCGATTGCCTTCGTGAGCTACGCTTAAAGCCAAATATTTCCTCCATCCTCCGACTGGAATATTGGATTTTTACAGAAAGTGCGCTCCGTTGTTTGTACTATCTTGGGATTTTTGGAATATCCGTGACTGGCGTGTCTGCTCGTACGAACAACCGTAAAAACTTTGAGGTAATTGCCGGAAGCTGTCATAATATGGACGTATGGTAAATTCATAATCGATTTTGAAGAAATTTTTCTTTGTGCCCTGAACACTTGGCAACAATGTGTTGTAAAGTATAGTTTCTCAAAATATCTCACACAAATTTAGCGTTCCGGAAACCCATTGGCCAGTGTTTCACATTTTGCGGATTCCAGTACAATGGCGTGTAGGTAATAAAAAATATTTGCGGAAAAATGGAACCCAGGCTACGTAAATTGCCAAGCGACCTGAATTTTGGCTATTTCATGGGCGTGTACTGGTTGCCACCCAGGTTGTCTCAGAAACTTTATGCTGTCAAAGGCAGATAGAATAGGCCTAATGTTTCAACTAGAACAAAATCAGTAGAGGCTTTGAATCTCGTTTTAGACCCGTATGGTGACAGCTTCCAGCACTGACTGCATACCCCCTAAGACCTAACCAAATCGCACTACGCTCGGGTGGCTACACAAAATCCAACCAATCACGTGAATGGAACACAGCATTTGCTGACGCGGGCCCGTCCAATCATGATTAAATATCACACATGAATCGACTGACCAATCAATGGATGAACAAACTCAAAGTGTGCACATTATGAACTGTGTTTTGAGTAAAACATTGAGTTAACATGCTGGGGAATCATTCAAGTTGATGAATATGCACGGCCTCTCTACAATCAAATTTTGGTCCAGACACAATAAAATCACACTGTAATGAGAAATCGGTGCCAGGTTCCACGAAATTCGAACTCCGATGTTTGCATGGACTCATGAATAGACGAAGAACAATTGGCAGATATTCAACTAGGCCAAACTAAACTGCCTGTGGTTCATAAAGAAAAGATCAAAAATGCATTCTTGGCCAGACACTCTAATTAGGTATTATGACATAAGATCGAATCCGGTCATGTAGGCGCGAAATAATGTTTTAAACAACATATTTAAAGACTATTTGCAAGGGTGTCCTCCATTTTGCCATCTGATCCGGTAAAGCATACCAGATCCAAACACCGAGCAAAGTAGACATAAAACACCTGGTGTATGGGCCTGTCGGATTCTCCCGGATGGAAAGTCTGAATTAGTCTCAAACTAACTGTACCAGATAAAACAAAACTCAAATAGATGGGCATTGATTTGGGGAGAGATATCATAGACGTATAATGACTATCACCGAGCAATCGATGCCACACAAATCTGGCTTGTTCTGTATGAAGCTGGTCAACCCAAACTCGGCCTGAAGGACAGGGACGGGTTGGTTAGGGGTCAAACATAAATCGGAAAATTGGAACAGCCAGTTGGTAGTTGGCTTGTTCGCTGAGCTGGGCAATCTGATTGCAAACGTTTCATTACCAATCGAGGTGACATCATCAGTGCAGAGCGTAGTGGTGCGTAGCGATGGGTTGGTGGTTGTGCGCTGAGTAGTGTTACGTGTGTGTTAATATACGTGATGCTAGCCGGGGGTGATCACGATTAGTTGTTCGGTTGGGCGGTTCCATTGGTTGCTTTGTTATCCTGTATCCTGATTCGCCGATACCCACTATAGAGAACAGCTACTGATAGCAAACGTCAGACTAAACATGGTTTCCTACGGTCAAGTCAGAAATGATTCTTACTCGGAAAACCCCCACCTATTGGCATTTTTCTTCAGAACATTTGCGCACAACCACCTCAAAAACTCACAGACTGAGGCTTTTTTGAAACGCACCTACATAATGCCGTTTGACGAATGCCTCTACTGACAGTTAGGACGCTTCGTTGGCACACTACTGCAACACGGATCGCAAAAAATGGTGAATGTGATATGTGAGTGGGCCAGTAGATAGGAGGTTTTTTCAAATTTGGATGAATTCAGACATTCCAAGTTATCTAGATGATGGTGTGTCAACACATGGTTTAATTTTGTGATGAACAGAAAAAATTCGAGGGGAACGATCCACAGTTAGCTTGGTGCACAACCTCACATCAGGTGTGGTACCCATGATATTCCAAACCTGTGCTCAGGAACCAATCACTGAAGGTCATGAAGAAAGTCAGGTGAAACTGCCCACTGACCGATCGACACACTCATCTCCGTAGCTTTTTCAACGCATGAGACATTGTCATGATTTCTGGCCTGTGAAGATGATTATCTCGAATTGACGGTGAAATTTGTTCATATTATGCGTAAAATGTGCTAATGGCTGCGACAAAAGTTCAGATCGATTGCCAAGAAAACACAGATTCCTAAAACCTAACATATTCTATAGATGTAATAAACTACTGATAAGGTTGCTGAAAACTCTTCGACATACCAGGACCGGTTTCGCTCTTTTTGGGCAATTGGGATTCGAGTAAAACAGTAGGTTGACGGAGAGATGACAGAAAATAATGAGCCCCAAGAAGGGCGAAACCGGTCGTGGGCTGTCGAGGAATTTTCAGCAATCGTATTAGTAGTGTATTACATCTATACAATGTATCGCGATATCTCGAATATCGTATCAACTAAAAAATGAGGCAACCTGGTGTAGCACATTCAGTTGCTTAGGTACATCATAAACGTGAGGTTTAGCTTGGTCCTAGGTCTGTTTCCCGTCAAAACCAATTTGATATATGAATGAGTGTAGAAGTCAAACATATTCTACTCTTAACCGAGGTAAACGGTCTGGAAAACTGTAGAAGTTTGGACGCCAAGGTCATTTGGAGTACGTTAAAGTAGCACTTCGAAGAGGCAGAGAAAGTGGGACTAGGCTTGCCATTCGGATACAACCTTTGCCGCAGAAGCCTGTATAGATCCACCTCATACCTATTTAATATCACAGCCACTTAAGGCGTCAAACATATACAAGATGAAACATGGAAAAAAAGGGTGTTTATTCCCACCCTGCTTGTACTTCTAGGTTACAATATTCAATGTACAACCTCCTATGTTAAAAACAACCACGACACTTTAAATGAAATTGATGAGGGCTCCGTCACACAGATCCTCGTATCCAATTACACAGTTATCACATACCGCAATACAGCCAAGCTCCTGATGCAACCGGTCTTTAAAAATCAAGAGAATGTGAATGAATTCAAGAGAATGTCATCAAATGCTGCCGTTGCTCTGTTGTTGAAAGAAACCACATATTTACCGGGCCGACGAAGAGCACAGATAGTTTCATGCACGGCAAGACGGAACCAATTCTCAGCTTGAGCGGTATTCACACTTCACGAGTGAGTCTATACCCTTCCCTAGGCTATCATACAGGAACAGCACCTTCTGTAGAATCTTGCGGCTCTGGGGTTCTGACGTTAAAACGAGAGTCACTAACTGCTTGTCGAATTAGTTGGGCGTGTTGTAGTCGAGAGTTTGTGGTCACTGAAAGGGAGTCCGTGTTTTTGTTTGTTTGGTTTATCTTGCAGCATTTCCACAAACGTTGTGAGCACACAATAATCAATAAACGACGAGCCTGTCGACGAAATTTTGTGCCCGCAACACAATAAAATATCCAGTTCGTGCAAGCGTTCAGGAAACATAAACTGCGGAATAGGTAATAGCAAAACCGATGAATATCTTTGTCCAGCTTGTGAATCACAAAGTTTAGGAACAGGAAGTAAATGATCAGAGGATAAACACTGGTTATGTAGACGAAGTTCATACAGATCAATATTCTTGTCACGTGGTTATGGGTTTCCGAGGAACTTCTCCTTTTCGGCTGCTGACCCTCTTGACATACCTTCCTCAATTCCCTTTGGACGGGTTGAATGCGAGTATTCGGGATGGAAACATATCTCTGACGTGATAATCCGGTTTCAAGGTGTTTCAAACTGGAGTCGGATGAAGAAGGATGTAGTACTTTAACATTTCTGGGACTTTTTTCAGGTCTGAATTCGCTGTTTTTTGAACTGTTTGGGGTAGTTTGGCCGCAGGTTGGAGAACTTAGATACTTACCCTGAGCGTCAAAGCAATTCCGCCGTTGTGACAGATTTTTCCAAATAATAACCGTGGATGTGGTCATGATGATAAGCGGGATAAGGCCCCAGATAGTAAAATCAAAAATTGTTGTCAGTTGATAGATATTTTGATTTTTCGGATCACAATCCCCGTTGATCACCTCCCAGTTCACGAGGTAAGGTAGGATGGGTAGGACGAGCAATAAGGATACAACCAATAGACATATGAGTAGATTTCTCAGAGACAAGTGATTGGCCTTCACACCCAGTGGATTCAAGATAGCATAGCATCGTTGCATGGACATTATACATTGTACATAGGCAGACCAGTAAAGACAGTAGTTTGCTGCGGATATATGAAATTTACAAATCACTGTATTCACATCTCGATAATCATATTTGTACCAAACTTTACAGAATATCCATATTCCTTCCAGAACTAGTACAAGAAAATCTCCGACGCATATACAAATCAACCACACACGCATGTTTCTTGGAAACATTTTTGAACGGAATAGAAATAGGAAACAGAAAGCAGTCCCGACAAAACCGGAGACTAGCACAGCTGGAATGTACCATTTGAGGAAATAATCTGTCAAGTTTTTGTACAGATAAGCGTAGCCGTGATTAGTCATGTGTGAGCAACAATCATGTGAAGCGTTGACGTTACAGTGGTGAGCAAACGGCTGAATTATTTAAAGTCGTCTGTGCTAGTCCGAGCTGAATGTGGATTGGCCACAACGGGGAGGACCAATCAGAATGGTGTATCTTTTCAAGGCCGTTGGATAACGCGCTAGTCAGAACGGGATTGCTTAAATCATACTGGTGAGCTCCTATTAAAAATTTGCAGCTTCTGAACGAGTTAATAAACTTAGTCACAGCGACTTCCTATTTACTACAACAATTATGAGGTCATACAAGTTGACCATTAGATGAATTCATTGTGATATTATGCGCAAAATACGACGTAGGCCAAGGCTACTCTTCAAGTTGGACAAACTGCTGCTAGTGGGCGGGTTCCTCTAGTTCCTGGTGGATGCACTCGGCGGCATGAATTATCTTTTCCTTGTCATTTGAGCCTGCATGCCGTATGTTCTAAATTATGTAGGAAACCTAACTATGGCTAAAGTCGTTGTTAACACAGAGAACCTTGATTCTTTCCTCGACGGACAAACACTGCTGGGGCAGAGATATCGGCAAGATTACCCTGATCTTCAACCACAGGTTGGGGTGGCTTGCATTATGTTGTATTAGCATCCCACTATGTTTAGGTGTCAAGGCCGTAGATGCAAATGTCAACCAAAGGCTCTTTTGTCCGTTCACAGAAACTGCTCTTTGCATGCATGGTGGGCAATATCATCAGAACGAAAGATTCACACTGCAAGACAGTTGAGTCACACAAATCTCACATATGAGAATCTTTTCTATGTGGTGGTTTCTCGCAAATGGGAATGTGTCGTATTGTGCTGACTGATATTATGGATTTTCACGGGAGATTCTCGACTGTTTGCATTCAAAGGCTGCCTGTTACTGGCAGATATCGCATCTAAATTACAGTGCAGTAGAGTGCAGTACAGTAAAACATTGCAAAACACCCGGGAAGAGTGAGATGTATTGCCTTCAGTTGGTATCCTGATTGGCTGACTTACGTGATTTCGGACTTTGTCCTCTTCAACGCTGGTCCATTGGTTGGTACTCAGGTGTGAGCTCCAAACTTGACGTGTCCGTGTTTCATGCTGGGTGCTTTGTTGACATGGCTCCTGGTGGATTGCAGCCTCTTGGTTTGTTGTTGGGCTGTTAAGGACAAGATGGCTCAGTGGTTAGAACGCGAACTTACTGACCGAAAGGTCCGTGATTCGAATCCGACCTCTGCTTCTCGACTTCCCCTGTCTAGGTTTGGGCAGCCTGGGAGTATCCCAGCCCTCGTGCTTCCTTCTGGTGGCATGGCATCTAGGCACCAAAAGGGTGTTACAGCTGAACAATTTTTCTTCGGGCTACTTTTCACTTAAGTAGCAACCTCTTGTGTGTAAAAACTGTGTTACACGGGTGATTGGCAGACTAACTGGTACCGAATATTCTGTTGCATCAATACCATATCGGGTGTCCTCAGCAGTCCGTATGCCAAGAAACGCCTCGGAGTCTCGAACCCGCGACCTCCCGACTAGTAGTTTCAACACTTAACCGTTTGGCCACGAGTGGCTGATCAACGGTGTGATTAGCTCCTAGTTAGACGGGACATAGCGCCAGTCATCATTCACTCATGGTAACCACATCACGTGTTGAATGGGAAGTTGGTCGAAGAAAGCGCGAAAATGTATATTTTGAACTGGAGAGTCCCAAAAAAGTATTTCTTCGGTGATGTTCCCACGAATAGAAGCCACTGCTGGTCAAATAATCATTGCTAAATGCGCACTTGGCATTGCTTCACTGCAGAAGTACGGTCACAAAATATCGCTTCAAGATGCAGATGACTATAGTCGATCAGACCATTAATTTGTATAGTACCTAAGTCCTGGATGATATTTTTACAGTCTAGTCATTTAGAAGAACAAAAAAGGTCGAAAAAAATAAGGTGCACATTTTTTGTTCACATGAAGCAGGCTGCTGTTTCAACTTGTTGTTTGTTCGACTTGCAGCGTTGTTCATTGCTAAGCATCCACTGAGTGATATTCACACTAGATATCACGCATTGTGAGCCGGATAGTTTGGCCGCTCATTCTATCAATAACCAGGTGAAAAAGTTTGGGAATGAGTTCAGAATCAATCGCAAATCACCTGAGCAAACGTAAGTAACATACTAAAAACGGTTTGATCAAAGGTTCAAAAATAATCCTGTGGGGACGTACCCAATCTGCCCACACCAACATCATTCTATGAGTAGCTCACAGGGAGAATAGTTTCACAAGAAGAGTGGAACATAGCTGAATCTCTCGGTTGTGATGTTTCCATGCAACTGAATGTGCTGCACCAGACCGCCTCATGTTTCAGTTGCCTGGAGACATCACAAACGAGAGATTCAGCTGGGTTCCAGGAGAGTCTCTCGCAAAACCAAATTGATTTGTAAATGAGTGTATTTCTTGAAAACAGTCCAATTTGGGTCCAAGTAGAACATAAGGTTGACGAAAACTCGGGGACTGCGCCTGCCTGATGAGCCCCAAAAAGAGCGAAACCGGTCGTGGGCTGTCGAAGAATTTTCAGCAACCTTATGAGTAGTGCATTGCGTGAAAAGAGTGGAACATCCTTGTGAGATCCAGTCACTCAAGGAACCAATCAATATGTGACCACGTGATGTGTTTTCTTTTACTGAAGCATGAGTGGCACTATGTCCTGCCTAAGTGAGAGCTAATCACACTGCTGATCAGCCGCTTGTGGCCAAACAGTTAAATGTTCATCCAGTGGCCAGAGGAACGCGGGTTCAAAATTTCCCACTGAAGTTTCTTGAGATGCGCATTGATGATAATTCCCAAAAAGGATGAAACAGCTGTACAGTGCATTTCCCTTGCTACTCTGATTGATTGCCCCTGAATATTTTGTGATCATCAACAAACTATTTCTGGAAACCCCCAGGGTCAACATTTTAGTGGATTTTATTTACTTATCCACCGGTTAAGACACTCGAAATGAGTAGACTGTATGACCTTATGTGTGACTGTGTGTGTCCCCGCAAACCTGGTGCTTAGCAGGTAACAAAAGGATAAATCGATTGATTTGAGCACCAAATATGGATTGTCTATTCCTTTACTCGATCATAAGACAGTCATTTTCCCCAAGACTGAGTCAGTCAAATGTTACCTGCGGTGTCAAAATTCACTGAATTCAGGGCCTGGGCCCACATGAAAACAGCATTTTATGGTGGCAGCTAATTTGTACGTCAAGCCTGGAAACTGGCTTGTAAACATTACGTCAGCATCCAAGCAGAGATCGTCAGTAAGCGTTTGGGCGGTCCCCAGTTAATTAACAGCCGATTAACTCACCCAGGCTACCAGTCTTTTGGCACATTGTCAAGACTGTCTTATGGTCAGGTTTATTCATCCTTTCTTTACTCATTTTAGATGTTCTTTTGCAGACAGCGGTCACTTTGAATACCCATGGAGTGTAACACTCATATGAAGACAGCGATTCAAACATATTGTGCAGGGTAACACTCATACAGTCTAAATACGTCTAGTAACAGGTCTTAATTGGAAGGTCCCCTTGTTTTCTCACAAAGAGTTTGCCTAAACGCTTCCCTCGCCCTTCTCGATCCGAACAAAATGAAATCTTCAGAAGGTTCCAGCCTTCACTTAATACATCGAGAAGAATGCGCCATCAGATATACACCGAGAGACGGACAGACAGACTGACAGACAGACAGACGGACAGACAGGCAGATAGATGGATAGATAGATAGATAGATGGATAGATTGATAGATAGATAGATAGATAGATAGATAGATAGATAGATAGATAGATAGATAGATAGATAGATAGATAGATAGATAGATAGATAGATAGATGGATGGATGGATAGATAGATAAATAGATATTTGATGGAATTCATGTGCAATAAGGCAAAAGTTCAGGAACGCTTCACCAAGCAGTTGACCTGTGGACATAAAGAAGTTACACCTGCAAGCAAGAAGCTAGATATTGGCTACTGATCAGGTGAAAGCTGATCTGTTGACAGTTGGCCTGCAAACGTTTTATCACCATGCCAGAAGACATTGACAATGACCGTCTGGATGCGTAATTCTCCCAACTACACTTGCAACGTGAGTGGTTGTTTAAAAACTGTTTTGCACCCAGTATGACTGGTCCTTTCGGGATTTTGTGCTGCGTTGTGGTCTGAGTAGCTTGCGTCTGGCCGGTCATTTTTGGTCCTTTATTCCGATTGGTCCACTCAGCCTCTTTGATTCGCTACGTTGCATTCGATCGTCATTCCCCCTGAGTGGTTTGGCTGAACACCTATTATTGTTTTTTTCCTATCTTCAATCTGAGTAGTCTGTATGCTATTTCTGTTCCATCGCGGTTCTCCTAAAGTCACTTTCGTTAACCGCATACCTAATTTGATAAGCTGTTTGTTTTTCTGACACATTGATGCATCTCCCGCTTGGGTATGCGTCTCGATGGTCCTAATTTTTATCCGGAGTTTTGTATCCTCTAAGCGACTTCCTTTAGCTTATTCTCCAGCTTCTTGCAGAGCTTTGGTTTCGAGTGACCTGAAACTCTCCGTTCCTGGGAGCTTGATAGGCTGGATCACTTTCAGAATATTTACTGATGACTTTCTCTCTCCTTCTAAAACTGCACACCCATTCTTTGTTCTTTGTCGGGCTATTCCATGGAGGTTGTCCTATTTGCATCTGTCCTTCCCGATTCTTGGAGAAAAGTCAGTCTTGTCACCTAGAAGGAAGTTGGTGTTCGTAAAGTCTTTTGGACAGCGTTCTTCCGGTTTGCCAACCATCGCGTTTTTTCACAATTTTCGCATTAGATTTTTTTATATAACAGCGGTCTTTTTCGTTGTTTTTAGTTTGCTTGCTAGCTTTGAGGACGCTTTCCGGGGCGTGTCCGTGTTTTGCATAATACTGTCATGTTGTGCTGTCCTAACAGTCTTGAAGTCGTTTCTGAAAAGCCGTTGATGTATAAGATTGAAATCCTTCTGCCCTCAGATTCTTCTTCAACGGATAGCCAATTAACACACCCGAGCTACGAGAACAAATAGTGATTTGGGTGAAGAAACACGAAGTTATCGGACGTTGTCCGTGTTCTAAGGTGAGTAGTCTCTGCTTTAGAACATTTTAAAAACAACGCGGATAGCCCAAAAAGTTGTCTTTTTCGTAAACTTCAAGGGAAATGGTTTTGATGAATCAAGTACGCGGCTCTGGTTAAAAATATTCATAGACTGAGTTGTAGAAGATGCACTGAGTTGGAAATTTTTAAGTTGGAGAGTTCTAAGTGAAGTCATGAACACAGGTTCCAGCCTGCTCAAATCCCCGCACTTGCAAGAACAGGAAACAGCCAACAACGAGAAAAAAGTCGGGGGTTGAGCCAGATTTTATGCACTGAGCTTTACAGATGGAATAGAAAAAATCGTTCTGCTGTAGCACTCCTTCGGCGCCTAGTTGCCGAAGGGAGCACGAGGGATGGGATACTGCCAGGTTGCCTAAGGCTAGACAAGGGAAGTCAAGATGCAGAGGCCGGGTTCGAACCCCAGACCTTCTGGTCAGTAAATTCACCCCCTAACCACTGAGTTTTTGTTTGCACCGAAAGATTCGAGGTGTTACAGATTTCGAACTAAAGTCATGCATAACCTATGCGGCACTGTATGAAATCCTTCACTTTGATAGTCCACAAAGCGCCAATTTCAGGGTCAGTAAACCATTTGCAATGTGGAAGCACAACCGTCTTTTCTACTGGATTACGAAACTGAAAACCCTATAATTGTCCCGCGGCAAAATAGCTCCAAATTTGCCAAATATCTCAAACCACGAACGCAAGTTGTTCGGTTTCACTGATGGAATGGACAACCTGTCGACTTTGGAGCAGTTCGCTATTCCTTGCGATGTTTCTTCCTCACTCAGCGAGCTTTGCTAACGAAGCTTCCAAACCAATTCTCGATCATAGTTCACAAAATTCACAAAGAAATTTCAAAGCACGTGCAACTGTAGGACACAGCTTGAACTTGAGATATGGTTGGGTGAATAAAATCGGATATCACTCTGGTGGAAAGTTGGCTTTTGCTTCCTTAGTGAACAGCATGGTCAAGTTCGAACCCCCTCCCCGGGTTACAATGGATACGTCCTTGGGTTCAAGATGTACCCTAGTTTTTTATGTTTGGAAAGTAAACTTGGATAGTTTGATCTGACGACTGGTCCCTTCTTAGAGTATCCGGTGTTTGCTAATGAGGACGGTGCTGGTAGATGAGTTTATATTGATGGTCGTTGTTCTTTTGGTGATCTGGGCAGGTTGGATGCAAGCGTTTCGTCACCAACCGCAGTGACATCCTCAGTGAATAGGGAGGTGGCAGTACGTCATAGCCCACTGTAGGCTTTAAGCAGTACTGCGTTTGTGCAACTTGACATGGGGCACTGGTGGCCCCTGACTATGATTGGTCATTTGGATGGTCGATCCCGTTTGTTGGATGGTGTGTTAGCTCCCTGGTTGATCGGCGTCCGGATGACCTCTGCAATTAATTCCACGTGACCTTTAGTCTGCAGATTCTTCGGCAATCACTCTTTTCACATGATACGTTATCATCAGTATGGAGTATTTTGAAAATCAAAATTTCGTCAGAAGACAGCCGCAACAACACGAGCATGCAGGCAAACGGATCGTCCTCCCGTACATCGGAAACGTATCCAAACTCACAACACGGCTTCTGCAACCGACAAGAATCCTGATAACCAACAAACCAGCGGCCAACTTGAGAAAGACGATCGACCATAAACAACAAATGCGTGGACTGAGGCGAGTGCTATGTTGTACAAACAGGATGGAGGAAAGATGAAAGAATACATTGCGGCAGTCAAACGGCAAGTTCTATTCTTTTGGATTTCAGTACAAGACGATCAAGGAATACAGGAATCCAACTCAAAGCTTGCAGAGCTTGGCATACTGAGATGTTCCTATTAGCACAGTACTTCGCCAGCCAACTTGACCAGCCGACTGACCCAATCTGCCTACCAGTAGAAGCCAAGGACCACAAACCTAATTGGATGACCCAAGGGAAATTGATAGATCAGGTGACAAGAACGGTGACCTTGGAATCGACAGACCAAAGAGCACGTGGAATAAGTCATGGAGGTCAGGCTCAAAGGTCATCCGGACGCCAACCAAATGTAAAGAGGGAAACCCTTCGCTGCAGAGTTGTTTATTAGGAAACGCCAACTAAACGGTTACAGACTATTGGACAGGAAGGTTAAACTCTCATTTGCATGTTGTTTTTAAAAACGGAATATCCGTCTTCTTCTCGAACGCATCTTCTTGAACTCTCCTGGATATTCATTGACTATCGCACAATTGCAAGCAAAAACTGTAAAGTAGTTCCACAAATTCCGTAATAAATCCCACCTTCCATTAGATCAAGGCGAAGTTACGAGAACACACATACTACTCGCATGCGTCATCAGTAGTACCCACCGTTACACACCTTCACCCTTTAAAGGTTGCTTGCATGCCACTGATTTCCATTTACCTCCGTTGGGTCGGCTCCGGCAGCTGGTCTGTTCGGCAACTCTTCGGGTGTATCATGCCACTTCCGAAGCTGAGTCCCATTTACTCTTTTCGATCCCCGACCGTCTTGAATTGTATAGACGTTCCCCCGGCGGTCGGTAACGACAAACGGACCTTGCCATCGGCTGCCCAGCTTCCGCGATCCCAGTCCACTCCTTCCAGGATTCTGATGATCCTTCCACTTAACCTTCGCGCCTATGGGGAATGGTCGTGCCTTTCTTCTTGCCGTTTTCTGTCTAGTCCTTTCCTGGGCGGCGGACAAGTTTTCTCGAGCTTTCCTCCTTTCCTCTCCTAGCTCCTCTGGAGACAAGTGTGTTGCCGGCCATAACCCAATTTCCTGATCAACTGGAAGGCGCGGATGTCGACCGTACATCAGCATGAACGGGGACTTGCCTGTGGTTGGCTGTATGGAAGCCCGATGAGCGAGCAACACCATCGGCAGGTTCACTTCCCAATCACCTCCTTTGGCCGCTAGCCACTCCTTGATCGTTCGGTTATTGCGTTCTGTAAGACCATTTGTTTGCGGGTGATATGGTGCCGTCCTCAGCCGTCTGATGCCCAGCTTCTGCAAGCAACTCCTAAACTCTTCGCTCTCGAAGCAAGGCCCTTGATCCGTTAGAATCATTTTTGGCACCCCGTGGTTGGCCACGATGTGACGCATTACCACTCCGCTGATTGTCGTCGCCCGTTGGTTTGGCACGGCTGCCGCCTCGACCCACCGCGACAGGTGTTCTGTCATCACCACGATATACTGATTTCCACTGGTTGTCACCGGAAAGGGGCCCATGACGTCCACAGACCATAACTCGCCGATTTCTGATACAGGAATGGGTTCCATGGGATTGGTTACCCCTGTCGTATCCCCTTTCATCAGTTGGCACCGCTTACAGGACACCACATAATCCATCACCTCACTTCTCATCCCGGGCCAGTAGGCCCTCTGCCGAAGTAAGTCGTATGTCTTGGTGCACCCTGTGTGTGCCATTTCGTGGCATTCGACGATCAGCTTCCTTCTCAAGACGCGAGGTATTACGGGCAGCACAACATCAGAATCAGTGTCGTTCCAAGAAATTATGCCAGCCTCACTCAGACTCAATCTATCAAAGTGACTCTGGAACATTTGCAATTCCTTGTCTCCGTCTCCGTTCTCAATATTCCGTCCATCCAACAAGGAGGCTGCAACCTTCCGTAACACAGGATCCTGCCGTTGGAGTTGCACCAACCTCCCGGGATCCAGTTCGACGACGAGGCTATTGGCACCGATCATGATCCTGGGGGCCTCATCTTCAGCCTCTGGTCTTGACAGCCAATCAGCCAGGTGATTCTCCTTCCCTGGCACGTGCCGGATCGTAAAGTCGTACTCTTGCAACCGGAGTGCCCATCGCGCGAGCTTTCCGCGAGGATCTCTGGTGGTCCTGATCCACTCCAGGGGTTTGTGATCAGTCTCGACATGAAATCTTTGTCCAAGCAGGTATGGCCTCCACTTATCCAGGGCCCAGACGATCGCTAAACATTCTTTCTCAATAGTCGAGTACTTCTGCTCAGCGTTAGTCAGGACGCGACTGGCATATTCGATAACTCCATGCCTCTGCTTCAGGACAGCGCCGATACCGCGGTCGCTAGCGTCCGTTGCAACAGTAAACATCTCTCCGACCCTGGGCAGTTTGAGGGTCAGTTGCTGATCCAGCATGCGCGCTTTGACACGTTCGAAAGCCTCGTGTGCTTCCCTGGTCCATTCGAACTTCCGATTTTGCCCAAGCAAGTCGTACAGTGGAGCAGCAATCGTGTTGAAATCTTGGACAAACCGGCTGTAGTATGCTGCTCGCCCAAGAAACTGCCGTAGGGATCGCTTGGAATTGGGAACAGCACAGTCCTCGATCTTTGCCAGTTTTTCTGGCAGTGGGCTAACCTCTCCGTGACCCACTTTATGCCCCAGCAGTGTCACTGAACTCCGAGCGAGCTGTGTCTTGGCTTCATTTATCCGCAGGCCCGCCTCCCGGATACGCTTCAATACGGCCTTCAAATGAACTGCGTGCTCTGGTTCCGAATTGCTGTACACAACGATATCATCCCCGTACACGGCAACATTCTGTAGACCCTTCGTTAAACGAAGCATCAAGCGCCGGAATGTGAATGGTGCTCCCGACAAACCAAACGGCATCCGTCTAAATTGATATTGGGTGTCCCCAACGGTGAACGCCGTTTTCTCCCGGTCCTCCGCCTTGATAGATAGTTGCCAATATCCGGAACGCAAGTCGAACACCGTGAAATATCGGGAATGCTGGAGGGAATCAAAAATATCCGCCACCGAAGAGACAGCTACAACCCGATTTACGGTCAGTTCGTTCAACCGCCGAAAATCCACGCAGAACCGATACTTTCCATTTGCCTTCTTTACAAGCACAACCGGGGAGTTGTATGCACTGTTGGCCTCCTCAATTATGCCATTTTTCAACATCTCCTGCACTTGCTTATGGACCTCCTCCCGTAGATGGAGCGGCAGCGGACGGGGTCCGTAAGGTCGAAAGCATTCAGACGAGAGCGGAATTTCGTGTTCAATCCACGAGCAGAAGCCAAACGGATCCTCTTCGCCTGTGAACAATTCGGAGTATTCCTCGACCACGGATTGTACTGACGGCATGTTACAGGACGGAAGCTTTCGGACATGCAGCTCGTTCACGGCAGTGCTTGGGTAACCTTCAAGCTTGACTGCGCCATACTTGGTCACCAGTTTTCCCCGCTTGAGATCAACCACGGATTCTGTGCCCCTGAGAAAATCTGCTCCCAAAATTGTCTGCTCAATGTCTGGGCTGATAAGGAACTCGTGCTGCACGGACCTGTCGCCTAGGCGCATTGAGTGCATTGACAATCCGTCAATTTTCAGTTGGTATCCACCCACTGCTCTTACGGCTAGCGCGCACGGTTTGCATACAGCTTCGTTCCCTCTCCGTCTCAGCGATACCCCTGCTCCCGTATCAATCAGACACAGCTCCTTCTTCCCGTCTATCTCGACAACGGCCTGTATGGTAGCCTGTGTGACTGCACTGATCGCAACCCACCCGGGAAAAGAGGAGTAGTCCAAAGTTTTATTATGTACAGGTGGTCGGGTATGAGGGCATTGATTCTTCCAGTGGCCATGCATGCCACACCTGTAGCATCGGCTCATTCGAGCGTGCCTCCGAGATTCCGTCTTGATTGCTGCAAGCTGTCCGGCAAGTTGGTCCACTTTGTTCTTCAGGTCCTCCACTGTTGACTCATCCCTGTTCTCCTGCGACTGCAACGTGGCCAGTGGCGCCTCGGCCAATTCCCGTGCCAGACGCACCAGGTGCTCCACACTCAACTGGCCAGTTGCTCTTGCCAACCGCAACTGGGCACGAAGCGCAGGGTGGACTCCCTCGACGAACTGTTCGGACAGCAACTGCTGGCGCGATACTCCGTCCAGTTCCGGCAAGGCCCGATCCAACAACTGCTGCAGGCTGGCGAAGAACACGGTCGGGTCACATCCAGGTCCCATGCTGGCCGTCTTGAACCGCCTCATAGCCTCCTGGCGGTCGGCCGGCGTGTCGAACTCCGCTGCAAGAGCTTCCTTCGCGGCGGCCCAGTCCATCTTCCGAGGGCCTCTTCTGGCCGCATCCAGGGCCGCCTTCGCCCGGCCTCTGAGGAGGGTCTTCAGTGCCGCCAACTTACCCCTGTCGGTCTCCAGTCCTGCCGCCTCCGCAACATCCTCGAAGTCCTCCAGGAAGGTCCGCACATCCCCATCCTCGAAAGGTTGTGGCCACGGGATCCTCATCCTTATCCTGGTCACGGCACCAAATGTAAGGAGTGAAACCCTTCGCTGCGGAGTTGTTTATTAGGAAACGCCAACTAAACGGTTACAGACTATTGGACAGGAAGGTTAAACTCTCATTTGCATGTTGTTTTTAAAAACGGAATATCCGTCTTCTTCTCGAACGCATCTTCTTGAACTCTCCTGGATATTCATTGACTATCGCACAATTGTAAGCAAAAACTGTAAAGTAGTTCCACAAATTCTGTAATAAATCCCACCTTCCATTAGATCAAGGCGAAGTTACGAGAACACACATACTACTCGCATGCCTCATCAGTAGTACCCACCGTTACACCAGTAGAAGTCAAGGACCACAAACATAATTGGATGACCCAAGGGAAATTGATAGATCAGGTGACAAGAACGGTGACCTTGGAATCGACAGACCAAAGAGCACGTGGAATAAGTCATGGAGGTCAGGCTCAAAGGTCATCCGGACGCCAACCAACCAGGGATCTAGCCAAACATCCAACGAACGGGACTAGTTATCCAAAAGACTACTCATAATCGACCACACACCGATGTACTGCAACACACCGCCAACTCAATAAGCACTGCTGGAACGTATTGCTTCCAGCCACATTGCCCAGCCCGGCGAAAAGAAAAGCAACCAGCATTTGGGCTTCGAAATTAAACTAATTACATAACCCCAAGTGTTTTTAGGCATCGAAGCGGGCGAACTAACCGGGAAACGTTAGCCTCCACGTCGCTCACTTATAACAGAAGGTTAGTTCGAACCGGATCTGAAAGTAAGCTTGAGTAATACACTCATATGCAAACAAATTTGGTTTTGCGAGAGACTCACCTGGAACCCAGCCGAATCTCTCGTTCGTGATGTTTTTAGGCAACTGAATGTGCTGCACCAGGCCGCCTCATGTTTCAGTTGCTACTATATTCTAGATATCGCGATACATGTATATTCGTAATGCACTACTCATAAGGTTGCTGGAAATTCTTCGACAGCTCACGGCCGGTTTCGCCTTTCCACTTTGGACTCATCAGGTAGGCGCAGTCCCCGAGTTTCCGTCAACCTTATGTTGTACTTGAAACTAAATTGGACAAAATTAGCGAAATACACTCATTTGCAAACAAATTTGGTTTTGCAAGAGACTCACCTGGAACCCGGCTGAATCTCTCGTTTGTGATGCTGTGGGCTGTCGGAGAATTTTCAGCAACCTTATGAGTAGTGCATTGCGTAAAATCACATGCATCGCGATATCTCGAATATCGTACCAACTGAAACATGAAGCAGCCTGGTGCAGCACATTCAGTTGCCTGAATCGCTCAGTAAGTTTCGAGGGAAACAAACGTCAGCCAATCAGCGTTTTTCCATTATCGATCTGTTGTTCAGTGTCTTAAGAAAGCACTAAATTGTGGCGACAGCTGCTCAGCACCACGTACACACGTACGAGCAAAACCAAATCGAAACTTACAACATGTGTCCACTGAACACCAATCACCAGAGCTGTTGTGTTTTTTTTTCCGTGTACCAGTCACATTCCAAAGTGTACCAGTAATTACACTGCTTTGCGAAATTCTGTCCGTCAACAGCTGTTGCTTTAGGTGGTCAGCGCTGAGGACACCTATGGCTGATCTGCGGGAATGAACAGACGAGATATTTTGTCTTTCGTCATTCGAACCTTCACTTGCGTGTGTGTGTGTGTAGAGGTCTAATGTCCAACAACTTCCTCTATATGGAAAAAACGAAGGGGAAAATTAGCGCTGATTGTTAATTTTTTCTAAACTCCACCAGGACCGGGTCTCTTTCGTCCAGTTTTTCACACCATGGGATTTCCAAAGTATATTCCGAAGTCCCCTTAGATGACGTAAAGTTTTATCTGGGACTCATAGTAAACAATAAATCGTAATAATTGGCTTCATAAAGATTTGCTCCATATTTCAGTAGAATAACCACCAATATATCAAATGTTCAATTTATACTTATACAAATGACCCACCCCGTCACAGTAAAAATGCCCATTTTGAGCGAATGACTGAGGCAGCCTTGAAAGTTTCTACTTTGTAATCCACCCGATAAAGTTACTCGCAGTCGTCCCTCCCATGAGGAAACAACTCCATCCGGGATACATTCTGGTATCCAGGGGGGTGTCTCCTCAAGGGGTAGGATATCTGAGAAATGACGCATGGAAAAACCCTCTCAGAGAATGGATGTCCATGTAATCTGTCTATTTGGTTTTTTCGTTACCGTCGACTCTCTACTGGTGAGCTTCCATCGGCCAGATGGCAGAACCAGTCACATTGCGGCAAATTTAGCCTAAATGTTTCCTGCTGGTGATCCTTTCCACTATCGAACTCAAATCCTGCGCCAGAACGTTTTATTCGTCACGTTCTCCTCAAGGCGTGCTAACTGATCAGTATTACATAACCGGTTATTCCAAACGGAAGGGATGCATTCGTTGATCCGTGAAATCCTTGCAAGTGTAGGAACGGTAACTCGCCGTGTGATTTTACTTTACCTTAGTTCAGTGAATACTGCTTCAAGGTCACCTCCGGATGATCTGATCAACCTGCTAGGCAAAAGCGCTATTCTTTAGTTTTCTATACAGTTCAACGCCTTAACATCCATCAATTGTTGCCTGATGAGGAAGTGTCAAAACCTACAGTTAACTAACTTTTGTCTCCTCCGAGACTAGACGGGAAGTTCTGATGTAGCGCCTTTACTACAAAGTTCAAACTCTGAAATTGTGACAAGTGCGAATGCAACTACAGTTTTCTAGCGGAAAATCTCTCAAACAGGGCTACAATTAACGGAAATACTGTCAAGGTCTCCATAGGCAACTTCCAGGTGACTTCCGGATGAGAAGTACTCGTTATTGGGATCGCACACAAAGTCAAATCTTTAGTTGTGCAGTCCAAAAAATCCGGATTATTTTATACAAAAAGCAACTTGCTACTAAACTGACAAGTAATGGATTTCCAGATAACGTCTGCAACACGGTTGGTTAGGCTCTGAACTATTCCATGAGTTTCTACCCCATTTTATCCGATATCTCTGGAGGATTCTTGCAGAGACTCAGCATAGATACCGAGATGTCTCCACAGAAGTCTGGAGATCGGTTGCTACCAAATTTGAAAGTCGTAATAAGCCCCAAAGTTTTGGGTAAAACGTTGGGTACTCCTTGGTCCCCTTGAACTGACGCTGAGTAATCCTCAGGTATTAACCGGGGGGTTTCATATCAGCTTATCTAATTAATTTTTTCGAAGTATCTAGCAAAAAATGACAAAACGCATCAACATGGAAACATTTTTATACAGTTTTAGGAAGATCGGTCTACCTGTCAGGTTGAAGAAGCTGGCAGACGGCCAATTCCTGTGTGACTTGGTACAAACATTCGCTGTCAGAATAAAAGCTCCACCAAAATTGGGAAATCACATCATACCCACACTTAGTTCCCCACTGTCTGTCTTTCTCAGTCCCTGTGACTTTGTGATTCCTGTTCAGTCTGTTCTTTGTGCCAATCAGTGGGAATTTTCCCGGATGGAAATTTCCGGATTTAGATTTCAGTCACCAGAAAAACTGTACGACATGTGATGGCCTAACTACAATTGGACGTTCACCTACACGTGTATCTACCCTGATCAAATGCTACATTGGCCACCTGGCTTTTGTCCGCTATTCACAGATGAAAAACGAAGCAGTTAGCAACGGTAGATCACATGCTCTGATCATTTGGCATACTGAGCCAATCCGGTTGAAGTGCTATCGAGGCACAAAACTCGGTGATGAAATTTACGTGAGCTTGAATAAAGTTTGATTCGTGAACTCCAGTGATCAGACATTTGGAATGGTGTCTGTTCAAGGCTACCCGGAGATGAAACACCTGACAAGAACATATTCTCACAAGTGGCACGCGATATTCACATGTGAAAATAAATTAGGCTTATCTTTGCTGTATTCCAAAAGTTCCTACCATCCTTATGTTCATAGCTTGATATCTTCCCAGAAAGATTGTTCAATGAGCTACCATCAGGATTTAAGTTCAGTTCCATGTATGAAATCTCGCATTCTGCTGTGTCGGTTCCGCTTCTTGCCGCAAAAACTATGATTGGGTGCTCTTATTAGGTAGATCATCAGCAGTGCATATCGTTGACAGTGTCCGGGTTCGAACTCAAGACATCTGACATGCAAGGAGAGCGTGTTACCGCCGGGGCACGATGGACACATCTGAATTTGCACGTCTGATCAGACGAACGTGTTCACGCTTGAGCTGGGTGACGTTTTGTCATCGACTGTCATCGACTGATGACAAAACGCTTTCAAGCTACTCGCTTAACTCAATGAACTGGTCAAGACGTCTCTAAACAACACCCAGAACGCAACCAGCAGCCAATTTCTCAATATACTGCCCGCACCCTCTGAAGTTTTTTTCAATTTATCCAAATAGCCCAAAACGTCTCCCCAAATTTGATTATTTTGCGTTATATGCTTCCGAAAATGGGAGACACGTTGTCAGCTTAGATGCACCGGTTTCTACAGGAAAGTGATGTAACAAATTGCATGGCAATGAAACAAAAGAGAAAAGGAATTTTCTCGAATGAAGCTACACACAAAGTGGCTAAAAACTCTTCAGTAGCCAACGATCGGTTTCGTCCTTTTTGGGGCTCATCAGATAGGCGTAGTCCCCGAGTTTCCGTTAGCCTTATGAGTGATGTTCCGTCTACGTAACGTACTGCGATATGTCGAACATTGTACCAAGTGAAACCTGGGGCGGTCTTTCTGCGGCAAACATTGTACACGCGAGATTAAGTCGGGTTCTGGGCAAAACTCCCATGAAATCCTTATTGGTGTGCGTATTTCCGGAAAAAGGAAACTTTCCCAGCGTGTTCCTATCATGGGGTCGGATAGTGGACTGAACACGATTCGAAACCATGGTTGAATCAGTAAATCCGTCACGTGTTTAGATATACACTGAGGAATTGGGATCACTTAGAATGAATAACAATGAATGATAATTATAAATAACGACGAATAAAAAATGAAAACCCTACGTTTGTAAAATGCTAGGATAAGACACTAGCTCTTGTTGTCACCTTTTTTCAAACTGAAACGAATCTTTCGGTGACATTCTTCACTGGAGAACGTCAGGTCGGAATTCTTCTCATTCTTGAGGAACCACAGACGATTTTGTGCATATCCATTGCACCAGTAAACCGCAAAACCCCGCCCTGCAATTGCGACTATGACCTATCAGCCCACGGTGTTCAGGTAATGGAACAATCGTAACAGTCCGGCAAACTTTAGATCATGCATAGTCCTACTATCTTGTTCTGTGATTTCAGACCTGTTTCGTGAAACCGAAAGAAATTGCACCTAATCAGTTGGCTGCTTCCTAAACAAGACCCTTCATTTGCCTGACGAGCAAAGTTTCATTCCCGCTTTCGTGCGTCATTCCTCAGTCTACTATGTTTTTCGGTTGTCACTGGAGATCGTATCTTCCCAGACGCCGGTTTCCGAATGAGTTTATAGTCGTCTACGTGTGAGTGGCATTTTCCCGTAAAGATCCGGGGGGTGAGGAGAAATCAGATTGTAACGACTGGTTGGGAAAGCGTCATCGTCGGTTGAGATGATAGCATCAGTGCGTTGTCAGTTGCGTGCGCGTCCGTTTCTATGGGACTGACGTTGACTTCATATTACTAAGGGTTGGATTTAATGTGCTATAAATTGGAGGCCATGACATGTTGAAACAAGAGAGGAGTACCCTGGGATTTTCTAGGAACATTGTGGTTGGAAATGGACTTGATGAGTCCTAGTTACGCACCAGTGAAAGCGAAGAATCACCAATTCAATGAGAACACTGATCCACTCCAGGCAAACTGATATACGGACGAACCTTGGGGTCAGGTATTCAAACCTCATGATGGGGAACCCGTTGATTTCAAGGCAGAAGTTTATCCGGACACTAGCCAATCAGAAGTCAACTGAATGCTCGCGCTAACCACGAAAGATTGGCTGAAGTCATTCTGAGCAGATAAAACGTGCAGGACTGAAATGTTTGCGACTGCATTTATCAGCTCCATGACTAAATTAATGGCCAAACTTGACCCATGTCTCTGCAATCCCGGGTTGTAATACATCTACAGCGAACACAGAGGGGTTTTGCAGCACCGTCTCATTGGTCAGCTGATTCAGGGACATTGTATGCAAGTATCGTTCACGATTTAAAATACAAGTTTGCAGGAAATTCTCTTCTAGACCCATCTTGTCATACACTAGCACACTGAAACTAAGACAAACAAATGGTCGTATCTGACAACTAAACTCATTTGGTTTTCACGAGAGACCAACCAGAGTCCCAACTGAATCTCTTATCGTCAACTGTTTGTGCTGTCTCAGGTCTCAGCTGGTACGATATTGAAGATGCCGCAATACATTATCTAGACATA
Source organism: Opisthorchis felineus (assembly GCA_004794785.1). Taxonomy (NCBI): domain Eukaryota; kingdom Metazoa; phylum Platyhelminthes; class Trematoda; order Opisthorchiida; family Opisthorchiidae; genus Opisthorchis; species Opisthorchis felineus. Next base: position 2,596,535 of record SJOL01000802.1, on the reverse strand, counting down.
ACACACTACTCATGAGGATGCTGGAAATTTTTGGCAGCCCACGACCGGTTTTGCTGTTCACCCTTCGGGGTCATCAGGTTGGCCCACCCCTCGAGTTTCCGTTAACCTTATGTTCTATTTAAACCCAAATTGTACGTAACCTAGTCGCGTGGCCTGACTAAGCTTTTGTGTCAAAAGCGAAACGTTGCCCATCAAAAAACCTACCGATTTTTACCAAACATTCCGAAAACAAATTGTACGAGCTTTTAGAAATACACTCATTTGCATACCAATCTTGTTTTCATGGGAGGCTCACCTGATTCTCAGCTTAATCCCTGGTTTATGATGTTCTTCTTCAACGGAATATGAAACCTCTCATGGGCGATCAAAAAGTTTTCAGCAACTTTATGAGTAGTGTGTTGCGTTTATAAAATGGTCTTATCTTTTGGATACTGACCCATCCAATTTACTGCCGCGTTCTTTCTAGGGATCTACATACAGACAGCTCATATGGATTGGGCAACAAGCGGCGATCATCGTAACTAAACAGACAAGACTGATTCGCTCCAATGGTATGAAGGAAGCTGCAACGCACCGCCAGTGTTCTAAGGCCTGATAACTCAGATTGTGGCTTTATGGCCTGCAAAGTCAACACTGACTACAGTGGCTAAGTCACCAGTTTGTACGGTTTGATCAAACAACGATGGCATATTGATAGACAACCGATTGCTGAACTTTACACCCCTTAGAATAAAGCTTCCAGGCGGCCCTCTTAAAGTTCACATCATTTGGACCTTCAAGACGTTTAGCACTTGAGAACATACGGTCGATTCGGGACCAAGCTCACGGAGGCTTTAGATCCAAGCCTCATGGGCTCAACGAGGATCGCGTGGTTGTTCCCAAGTAGTCGAATGCCATGACAAACTTGATCACAAGAGCCATCCAATCATATACTTTTATTCATGATCGTTTAGCGCGTAATTGTGGTTGATTGCCACGCAACGATATGCCAGACGGTAACCAACCAGACACACACCATGTCCACCTGATGAGTCCCACTCAGGAAGAGGCTCACAGGGCCAACGACATTCTAACTTTCCGGCTATGTACTATTCCTTCAGGCTTTTGTAATGCGGACTAGGTTCGACATACGACAAAGGTAGCTACGCAACAAGCCAATAACGAGAGACCAGATGACGAATGATGAAGTTCATTTACGCCGACGCACGCTAAAGCGAGTTTTGAGCTGTCAGCTGTATCCAAAGGCGTTGCTTGCCAACATATGAAGCGGCCACTGTGCTATCGGAAGTGACTTGTGCGAATTCGATCCTCTATTGATCATTCACCGTTTGGTTCATCGGTTTGTCAATATGAACGGCGCCGTTCTGTTATGATCATTGTGCTAACCTAAAAAGGATAATCCGATCTATCTCAGTGACCAAAGACTAACAACTTCGTGAGTGGTTTCACCCTCACCACTTCCAGTGATCCGCAAACCAGTTTTCAGTTTCGCGAAGTGAGTGAGTCCTAATCTCATTTCTGATGCACGAACATACTCAGCGTCCTCTGGGGTTGAAGATCATTGAGGACAAACTGCTGAGTACCACTCAACACGTGGTGCGTGGATTCTCTCGGTTTTTGATTAGATTACGACTTCCTCCATAAAACAGTAATAAGTGTAATCCAAAATGGATCTCACGAAGCGTTGTGTCCGATCGATAAATAACCTAACTGTATCACTCTTATACTTGTTGGTGATAACACAGCCCAGTGAAATGGCAGTGCGTGTTACATTTGAATAATCTTTGTTCGGATGATCCCTTGGAAAAGGTGGCGCCAGATGACTCATCTTGTGACAGGTGAAGATCGCGCACAAAACCGGACTACACGCCCGTGCTTACTGGGAGATATATCGGAATTCGTCTCGCGCCACAAGATATCTCTTCTGCTGTTGGCGGAGGTATTGTGAGATTTTGTCCTGTCCTCAAAGCCAATCCATGCAAGAAAGCCAAGAAGCAGTGTACAGACTTTTCATTCTTATTGGGAATCGTCAGCGGAATGCACCTCACAAAACTAAGAAAGTTTCGAACCCCTGACCTGGCCAGTGTTCGACTTCGAGCGGTCGAACAGCATTGTGATTAGCTCTTACACTTCGATCAAAACATTCAAGGTTAGCATAGATAAAAATGACCAAATCTCTTTTTGGACCAGGTGAACGCCGACCAAAGTGACTGACGCTGAGAGCAACGGACCAAACCAATCAAACCCACCTAGTCAACATGAGGCATGTAGTTAATCGAGAATTTGCATTTCGAATTGCATGCCAAATGCAAAAAAACGGTTCGAAAACGATCAACCATCGTAATCCGACGAATGCTCCGGCTGTTGCCATCCGTTCCTCACGTTCAGAATTTCTACGTAAAAAATATTTGTCCAATCTGTCTAGCCGAATTAGCCCACTGTTCGCATCTGATCTGCCAAAAGCCTACATTAGGTAATTTGACCCGGTACCCGTGCCACGTAGAAATTCCTGCGTCCCTTTTCGTTCTCGTTATAGGATCAATCTAGATGAGTCTAACGTTGCTTTTTCGAATGTCATGTGTGAACCTTGATCACAATTGCTTGACTCCGTGTTAAGTAACAACAAACGGCTTACTAAACTCGCACAAACGAACAGTACCTTGTGTCGAGAAGCTTTTTGCAACCCGATTACAAATGTACGATTTCAGAGCCCCAAATTCCTAGCATCTATGGGGGGGGGGTTAGTTCTGAACATCTCACACCTCATTCCAGGTATTTCAGCCATTTAGGCAGAAAACTTCCCATGCATCACTTTCTAGCTAAATTTGACCATTTTTTTCAAAATGTGACTTTACTTCCATGTTGGAAACAGTATGATAAAAACATTTGCAACTTTTCATTCTGATGAAATTTGTTTTGATGAGATGCGTAGATGATGGAACAATCGCAAAACCAGGCAGGTTTTGTTTTGAGCAAGCTGTTGTCAACGGAACAAATCTGCCCGAGGCATGTCGCTTTCCTGCTAACCGAAAAATGCCGAAATGACGCTGATGATGGAGGCAAATTCAAGAAGGACCCTGCCATTTGTCTCGCTTAAGTTTTCTGTGTCCGTTTGCATAAACAGATTGTCAACCATGTTTACTGTTGCCAACCCTGGGCATTCGCAATACATCATGTTTTTGAAAGTTTTTTAATCTCTTATTAGCAAATTCTATTTTCAGGTGACCAGATTTTTCGAAATATACTATCATAAATTTTATATCACCCCAGTCCGTCGCTTTAAAGCACAAACTGTTGAACAGATGTGAATGTTTTTACTGTAGTTCTCTTGTCCAGTGACAAGGGAACCGTGCGTATAGTACACTCGTGAAGATGCAGTCTCGTGGGTCTCTCAAACACTTGGAACAGGTACCACATACTTCCACTTGCATCCGTATTTGGTTCTGGCGGGAGAATCCAGGCAAATTCCTCGTCAATGACGGCCTTCTTCAACCGAGTGTACTGTGACAAGCAGCCTCAGTAGGTAGAATACTGAAGATTTCTAATACAGTTTATACACTACTAACAAAACTACTGCTGAAAACTGTCCAGCAGACACGAACGGTTTCACCCTTCTTCAAGCGTAGTCCCCGAGTTTTTGTCGGTCTCATGTTCCCAAGTTGAATGGGACTTGCTGATTCGTTTCAGTTGCCTACGAAGTTCACGTAGTCTCTCGTCAAAACCGAATTACTGTGGAAATGAGCGGATTCGGTGAATTCCGTCCAAGTAGAATGTATGGTTGTTTGAGGGGAAACTCGAGGACTGTGCCTATCTGATGAGTCTGAAAAAATGCAAAGCCGGTCTTGGGTTGTCTTCAGCAACCTTATGAGTAAGGTGTTACCTCTAGGTGCTTAGGCGCTTTACCAATATGCTTTACCAGATCACTGCTATCGGAAAGACGTGCCAATACACGGGACCAGCTTGCGTTCATTACGTGATCTATTTGATTTTGGACCACTGATTTGCATGCAGATGGTCCACACCACTCATGACCATTCATAGGAAACAAACTGGACCTCGCCGTTGCGGAAGCCTCATTATCAGCTGGTGGAAACTTTTTAAAGCCAGTCTGGTATGTATGTTTCCTGCAGTGCAATGGGGACTTTTTATTTGAGCGAAATTCAAACACGGAGGTAATGGGATTGTCCAAAATGTAGGCAATTGGTACCTGTTCGAAAAAGTTTTGAAGACCCTCTAATTTACTTTCTTCAGGAGATTTCTCGAAAAAACCTTGTGTAAACGACGCCAGGGGGACTGGATTCATTTCGCTACGATGTTCCTGTTGCTTCCTCTTGCGAAATAACCGTCCTCTTTTCACCTCCTTCAAAGATGACCTCGATAAAATGCAAACCTTTCATAGAATTTTGATACATCGTAAGGGATTGCGGGACTCGGAGCATTTGCGTTATTGTCACTCCCGTCTGTGCAGTCGTTCTCCTGTCTTGACGCAGTTATTCTGGTAAGTCCACACCAAACCGAAGAAGCGCTGAGCTCGAGTTTTGCTCTTATCAAAAGTCGTCAACAATGCGTATCCTCTGCAGCGCTGGGGTTCGAACTCTGGACACCCAACATGTGAGGCGATCGTGTTACTGTCACTAAACCAGCTTAGGTTGGGCACACCTGTACTTCCATACCGGAGCACACGAACGTGTTCACACTTGACCCATGACGTCTCGAACGATGAAGCAGTAACTGTATCGCTTGTGTCTATCGAGTGACCTGCTTGTCAAAGCTTCCTACTCAGGTGGCGCCATGGACGCTTGAGACCTGCAAGCCATCTTCGACTGAAGCTGTAAAATTCGCATTTTGACTCCGACTCTGACTAGGACAGAGTCCAGTGGTTTCCTTTGTTGTGTGAAATTTACTGCATCATTGAATCAAGACTGCGAGGAGACTGTTCAAACGAATGGGCTGTTGATTTGACCTCACCTATTCACTGAACCAATACTGATTAATCATACTCACTAATATCTGTGGATCCAAAAGACTCTGACACAGGTGAGTGGTTTATTCTTGACATGACACTGTTTGGGTTTATGTCTTGTCTATCGCGCGTCTTTCAGTCATCACTAGATTCATGAGATTAGCTCGCCAGTAGCCGACACTCACGACCAACTATCATTTCCTCATAAACTTGAGGTGCGTATTATCAGCGTAAACCATGGTTTACATTTTATGCAATCAGGGGAGTGGACTTCATAGCTCCTCACATATTTTCAGTAAACACATGATTCGCGCGCAAAATTTAAACTGACCGTAGATTTAAGGACTTTGGTAATCTAAGTTTTTCGGGGAAAATGCGAAGAAAACATGGTCTGTATTTGCCGTTTTTATATTTTACTAATATTCCACAAGGCCTTCATTGTGATTTTGTTGCAAATGTCAACTCAACAGATTTTTAACCGGTTGTGATTTGATCGTCACTGAAATATTCGCTGTCATTTAAATGTAGTTCCTCCGTCAAGTCTTAAAGTTCAGTTCGTTTTATTACCTGCAAAGATTTTCGCAAACTCAGTGACATTTATATCGATTGATTTGTACACTCTCTGCGTGCAGACCACATAAACCGCACAAGATCTCATATCATCCAGGAACCGTGAGTTAAACAACCAATAATTTTTGAGCAAGTGTGAAAGCGATCAGATTTGACAACTTTTCCGGACAAACCGATGTATGAGCGGTACTCACCGGTTTTGATGATGCAATATATTTATCGCTACTGACCACAGTTTGAGCCAGTTTTCAATTAAATTGCGTAAGTTTAATTGGTGAAAATTTATAAAAATTGAATGTACAATAACGTTTATCGTAGGCATCCAAACTCTTACGATTTCAACGCTTTTTTTGAGGGGGGCGGGATGGCTCAGTGGTTAGAGCGCGGATTTACTAACCGGAAACCGACCTCTGTCTCTCGACTTCCTCTGTCTAGGCTTGGGCAACCTGGCAATATCCCAGCCCTCGTGCTTCCTTCGGGTTGCATGGCAGCTAAGCACCGAAAGGGTGCTACAGCTGAACGATTATCTTTATTTGTACAGGCTTTTTTTATCATTCTAAGAGACCACTGATCTGATATGCAATACTGAGTGGTTCACACCAGACCCTAGTGAAAACTCTCCGAGGCATGGACTGCATATGTACAGGTTTATGCTTAGCGGACGACGTATCAGCAAACACTTGGCCTAGGACCCGGTAGTCCTTGGTGTTCACTACTGCAGACGGTAGAGCGAAACCTGCGTCGGTCCTCTGATTCTTGTTTCCTGCGCTACGGTATATAAAAAACATGGTGGCAAGAGATAGCCTTTTATGGAGACAAAAAATTAGCACAACTGCATTCATAGGGTTATCAGGGAATGTTCCACAAGGACAACCTAGAATCTTCGTGACGGAACGAGAAGCACCGAGTTGTAAATTCTCTACCCTGATTGGTTGGTATTTTGGCCAATCACTTCATACATTCGTACGGTCCCAGCGTGCACGTGACACATTCATCCAATCGACCTGGTACTTCACTTTTTAGAGTGGCTCCCTTCGGACAGTTGGGTTCCATTTTCTCTACCGTACTTGGGATCAGTCAGTGACGACGGCAGATATTTAAGCTTTTGAAGACGCCATTTGGAAACACGTCCATTCTTTGATCGGGGTGGGTTGGCTCAGTGGTTAGAGCCCGAATTTACTGACTGGGAGTTCCGTGCTTCGAACCAGAACTCTGCATCTCGACTTCTCCTGTCTAGGTTTGGGCAACCTGGTAGTATCCCAGCCCTCGTGATTCCTTCTGGGGGCATGACAGTTAGGTACCAAAAGCGTGTTACAGCTGAACGATTCATTGATTCCATTATTTGCAAAGAAGCATAGCATGCAGAGCGATTCCTCTGCGATCCTCCACAGCAGGTTAAGAGAAAAACGACGACCTTTCCGTTTCAACATGGTTGATTAGCCAAACCACACATGGATCGATAAAGGGAAATGTTCATTACAGACCCCCATCAGGCGAATACTTCAAGATTTTTGTATCAACCAGCTGTAGACGGACACAAGCACATTTCCATCCATATCTAACTATACACACGAATGCTTTCAGGCAATTGTTTATACGAACGATTTCCTGGCGAAGTAATCGTCGGCATCCAATTCTATGCCAAAGAAAGGAAACTCACATTCAGCTGGAATTCGAGGGTGATGGCATCACAAAGCAACTTCCTCCGTACATCCAGCCAACATGGTATAGTTTTCAAATAATACATGGGTTGTTGCAGGGCCTTCGGTAGACTTATGAGTAGTATTCCTTCAAGAAAATATTCTGCTATATCTGGAGTATGGCACCAGTAGAAACATTAGGTGAACCTGTGTGCAGCACCTCCCGTTGACATCAACTTGGTTTACAACTGAGGGCTTTCGCGGACTGCGTCAAGTTTGAGTTCATGGAAAACATGAGGTTTACTGAAATTCGGGGGCTGTGCCTATCTGATGAGCTCGAAAATGAGATAAATCGGTCATGGACCGTCGAGGAATCTTGAGTATCCTTACGTATAGTTTGTTAAGTTATGAAAATTAGCTGCGATATCTCGAATATCGCACCAGCTGATACATGAGGTAGTCTTTGTACAGCAAATTCGGTTGAAGAATATCATAAGCGAGAAATTCAACTTGCACCAAATCGGGTCTGAATAAAACCGAAACAGCATTGGCTTTGTTTCCAAACTTCACATCCGGTTTTACTTTGACTAACAAATGATGGTGACCAGTTGAACAGTATGTCGTAAAACCATACGCCACCAAGTGATCCAACCACACTGTGTTTTGCTTTTTGTATGTGTTTTACCAAATAGTATCTCGTTACAGCGGGAAAATCTGTAGTAATACATCTACTTCCTTCACTACTCATAAAGTCGACGAAAACTCAGGACAACCCGCAGCCAGTTTCGCTCCACAGACTGTACAATATCCAAGGTTGCGTCACCCTATTGTTTATGAGGAACAGTCTGGTGACATGATTTAGGAGAACTTTTGCTCTATCTCCCCATTAACACCAAGGTAACTATAAGTTGCAGTTTAGAGTTCCGGTGAGACCCCAAGAACGGCGAGACCACTGTGTAGATGACCACAGTTTCCGTTTGAGTATTGTAATGTGTAAAGGTATCCTCAGATATGTTGCACATAATTTCAAAGTTTAAAAAAATATTTGTGCAGCATTTTCGACAGCCCACGACCGGTTTCGCTCCTCCACTTTGGGCTCATCATGTAGGCGCAGTCTCCAAGTTTCCTTCAACTTTATGTTCTACTTGAACCCAAATTAAACTGACTTCGACAAATACTCATTTGCAAATCCATTTGGTCTTCACGAGAGACTCAACTGAAACTCTCTTTTATGATATTGTTCAACTGAATGTGCTGCACACAGGCTGCCTTATGTTTCAATTGACAGGATATTCGAGACGTCACAGTAAATTTTCATAAAGGAAACTACTCACAAGGTTGCTGAGAACTCTTTGACAGCTCTCCTTGGAGCTCACCAGGTAGGCGAAGTCCCCAGATTTTCATCAATCTAAGGTTCTACTTGAAACTAAATTGTACTAAATCCAACGTGCACACTCATTTGCATACAAATTTGGTTTTGACGGGAGACTCACTTGAAGAATAGCACAAACGAAAGATTCCATTGAGTCTCCCATAAAAACCAAAGTGATATGTAAATGAATGTACTTTTCGAAGTTTTATAGCGTGTTCAGATGAGGAATACGATGAAATCGATTTTCGAGCGAATTATAAATTAACCCCAGTCTGTGATCTCTCTAGGTGAGTGTGATTTCTATCATAGAACTTGTTCAAGCAAGGCGCACCACGGTCTCATAAAATGCTCTGCGCAATGAGGCTGTACATTTTCATCAAATTTCTAGAGGAAATTTTCGATGCCTGATAAAAAATATTGATCGAAATTTGGGGACGAGCGGAAACAGGATTTCTCCAAGGTCTGTCGCTCAATCACAAAAAATCTAAAGCAATGTCCATTACAAAGGTGAGTCAATATTAGTGACACCTTTTTTCCTAAATTTTCATTACCAGCTATATACTCCATCCCTAATGGCGTGATCTCACGGGGGAACAGAGAATGCACGGTGCCGGCCACATTGTCCGTGTTTTTAGTTGGTTGTCAATCAACACTCAAAGAGCTTCTCTTAATGGCCTTTCATCGGATGTGTGATCTATTTAACACAGTCGCTGCGTAGGCTAGCGCAAATTCCCTTTCGGCAAAACCATTCCTGACTAATTGGAAGTAATCAATCAATAGAATTTTTTTCTAGTGCATATTCTTTGGTTGCCTACTATCGTCTCATACCTTCGTGAAGCTTTCGCTATAGGGTGAACGAAATGTTGAGGTGGAGCGATTTTTTTATATTGTTTACCTTGTACGCCATCTACTAACACAACAAAGCTGTGTAGGTGGTATTCATAACCTATTCGCACTTCTCCCTTGCATGATTGAAGGACTTTGGAGCCCGAAATGTTTGGTACAACTGTTTAACTTTACATTCTCAATAATGAATACAAAATCGTACTTTTTATAATATGGCTTTTAGTTTCTTCGGATGATACATTGATGCAGATGATTCTCCGCTATCATTATCCCTATGGCGGGCTTCTTTGTACCGAGTTAGTTGGATTTAATTGGTGACGCAGTGTTTTAAGCTGTGCCTCAAACAGTCAGCACTGAAGCGTCAAGAAGATGGAAACTTGAACCGGTCGTCGGTCATGAGGTTCCGCTTTCCTGTGGAACATCATAAAATAGATGGGCTTTATGTACCAACTAGGTAAAGTCGAATGCGAACCATAAAACAAACGAAAAAACGTTTCTCACGAAGAGAAGGTTTAGAATCATCGGAGACGTGAACAGAATGCCCTGTTGGCAACCGAGAACTGACACTTTTCATTGTATCCCGAGGAAGACTCGGTAAAACGCAAACATCAACCTACAGGCAAAAACGAGGCAACTCTGTTTACATTGAATTTCCACTAATCGGCAAAAAATGTTGGCGGGGTCATCGGTTTATCAGTCAGCTGCCTATGGACGATTTAAGTAGGCCGGATCGCCGACACCTTCTATACCAGGAGTCCTGTGAGCTATCTTGAACGTTCACTTATTATATATATATATATATATATATATATATATATATATTGTTGATGCTAGTTCTGAAAACACTGTTTGGCTACTTTTATCATGTAAAGGCAAATAAAGATGCATGACATGATATCAACTATCCAGCTTTAAGCTGTCCAAAACGGGTATTCTCGACTATGCTTGGAAACTGCCTGTTGTGCTGTGCTAAGTTGGAACAGTTTCCCTCATACGAACACCCACCGTACCGTCACTAAAGGGTTGGTCTAGCATGCATGACTGTCCCTCACTCTTACGCGAAATCGATGCGCTCAAGCGAAACCCGTGGTTTGTCCTATTTTCTTCTTTAAATGGCATATACATATTTGAAAATTCCAGAGTCTGTCCAGACTACCAACAATCAATAAGTAGCTTAGAGGAAGAATAAAATTCACCAAGTGAGTGAGACTTCCGTCTGACAAGTCTCAGGAGCCAGTCAACACGTGACTACACGGTGTTGTTTCCGTGACTGAAGGATGAGTGCTGCTATATCCTATCAAAGTGAGAGATAATCACATGGCCTAACGGTTGTGTCCAAACCACTAGCTGAGAGGTCGCGGGTTCGAAACTCTCCAGTGGATTTTCGTGGGACGTGCACTGCTGATGATTCCCAATAAGGATGAAACAGCTGTGCAGTGGTTCATGGATTTTTAACGCAGATTTTCTTCAGTTACAGAATCCCTAACCGAAAAATCGGCCAAATCTACCAACAGACAACTATACTGTCATATTTGAGAGTGGACCGTCACAGTTCCGTACATCCTATCCAGTGTCCGAGCAATCAAGTAACCAGAATTAATCTGTTGCTCCCTAGTGGCCAAAGAGAGTGAACGGTGGGGAATAACAGGCATTGGAAAAGGGTACTGAACAATTTTGGTGCAATAATCGAACTTCTGGAAACGCAGGAATGCGTACTCGTGATATCAGTTGTCATGTACTATTCAGGGGAAGACGAAACACAGCAAAACTGAACTACTCAAACCCTTAGAAGAACTAGCTTCTTCTGCAAAAAATCAGTGAGGTTATAAACATTCTGACTTAAAATAATGAAGAAACGAACAACTGCTCCGGGTAACCGTCCAATACTTCACTTTGTTATGACTATCTTCTGCAAGGGAATGAGCCGGTTTCAGTGATCTCACCGACTGAGCTACTGGATGCAGCCAAGTCTGTAAACACATATGTTAATCTCCGGCACCAATATTGAACACTACAAATTGATTGGTGAGCTCAGACACCCCATGCTTACTTTGAATGTTTCGATTCACAATTTGAGTGGACAAGCCTAGCGGCTTCGCTTATTGATGATGTCGGCTTTTGATTTTTTAAACAGAAAATTCCCCAAATCTAAAAAGAAAATTCTAGAGTACACGACGTAGAGTTATTGAACGATGTGGAGTCCAATTTCGTCTTCAGGTTGCCCAAGCCTAGACAGGGAGTTGGTGTAGAATGTCAACTTGGAGGGCGTTGCGTGGTGTAACCGGACGAAAAGAAACAATGACAGTCTGTTTGTATGTTTTACTTTCCCTCTTTCTGAAACCATGTTCTCCATTTTCTCTTTTCCTTTCCGAAAACTAAAGCTAAAAGCAACAGCATCTTCTAGTGCGGGGCTGTTCACTGACTACCACGAACTAACTGGTTATACGTTACCATACAACAATGCAAAAACCACATTTTCACAGAGCTTTTGGAAGTAAACATCTTATTAAACTTTCCCAAACGTTACCTGAGTACTGGACAATAAAAAAACAAACACTACAAAATGGTTCAGTAATTTCCATACCAACCATCCATCAGATGCGGGGGTGGCGCTCCGACTCTCGACCAGACACTACTCGAATACGTCATTAGTAGTATGCGCCATCAGGTGACATCTTTTTGTTTGCACTAACCTAAGGTCTCTTGTCCACATAATCAGAAACGTTAAGGAAGAAATTAGTCACGGATCAGTTAGGCTACACTTCACTTAAAAATCAATATACGGTATATGCGCAGTGTGTAAACCAACCACCAGAAGGATCCTATATGCTACATCTTGGCTTTCAATATGAAAAACAGAAAGTCACATTTAGTCACCACGACTCTAAAAATCTTCGTCAATAACAAAATAATTTGGGAAGACGCATCGTTTACATCATCCAGCCTGAAATTTTTCCGTGTTCTTTAGGTTAACCGTATGTTAAACTATACGGTAACGTATTTGACTCTGAGGATGCGCTGCATCACTATCAAGAATCGGGCTGACACCCTCATACCTGCATAAAGATCACAGAATTGTCGAGTATGAAGCCTTGAGATGCACCTTTGATATTAAATATGTTGTGCTTATCCTATCAGTTCACGCTTTTCATGAGAATATCAAAGGTAGCCTTTTCCGGTGCTTACGTCGGTGAGGCAGTTTCCCCGTTTGGTGTGATTTGTTACATACTCAGGTCTTAGTTTAGTAATGAATTAAAATTACACAAACACCCCTGCTCCCTCGATTTGGCTGCAACAGTGTCTGACAGCTGTTTGCCTTTCATTGAAATGGCGGTTCTCCCTCATTAGGGCGAGGGCACTCGGCGTGCAGCAGCGCTACCCATTAGCAACACGATATTCCAACGTTGAAACGTTCCTCAATTTCTGGCCAAACTGTGCCAGTTTACTGATCCAGTATTCAAGATTCACAGTCTGTGTTTAGTGAAAGACAAATAGATGGGCAAATCAGATTCACAAATCAGCCTTTTTCACCTGGTATAGCAGGAAGCCCATTAGAGTCACAAAGGCGTCAAAAATTGATCACGAGATTTTCTTATTCGGGCTTTTTGCAAATGTTTCAAGGTTGTATGTTTCAAGGAAGAGGCTGTTTAATGGCAGTAAAGTTTGGGAATCGTACACCATCGCAGCAGATCAAATATCCGGAGTTCGAGTTATGCCAAGCTAGGGGTTTTCATCGCGCTGGTAAAACCTTAGTGGTCTGAAAAAGTCTCATCTTTGTTCCTCACTGTACTTAGGCAAATCTTCAAGGGATTTCCTTAAGCTGGTTCCACTTGAAACAATAAAACTTGAAGATATTTGTGACAGCAAAAGCTAGTGAATACGCCTGAATATGAGAGTGTTTTATTTTATTCAAACTGCTTGAATTAGTGGCTACTAGATCAGGAAATGTGGCTGTAAAGTTTCTTGTCGTGTGATTCTTACTGGTAGACTAATCTGACCTAGATAGTGCCGGAATCTCGATTTCGAAAGCAGGCCTAAAAGCAGACAGGAGAAGAGCACGAAAGATTTTGGTAGTTGAAAATGTTTGTACTCCGATTTTTACCGATAAATCTGCTTGATCTCGACAGGCAGACGGAGCTCGTCAGCCGGAGTGCGTCGCCAGTGTTTACCTTACCAATCACACAAATGCTATTGACTAGAACTTTGCCCGACCTGGTGAGGAAGCGATTGGCCGTGAGTCACGTGATACAGAGGTCAGTAAAACGTTCATGCATTAAGCCCATCAAACATAAACTTTTTTACCGGTAAGGGCGAGTCAGTTAGTTGATGAGTCCGGGTGACATGAGCATAGCATAGGTATTGCGGAAACTGAGGCTGCGGGCCCAACATACGTTCAAGGCATGAGAGATGATACGCCTTTTCCACTCTCACTGTACTGTTCTAGTACATACCTTGACACTAGGTTCTGCTTTCATACCTGAAGCACGCAGTTGAATTTGAACCAAGGTCACTTATTCGCGGTGTGCCCTGATTCAGAAGTATCGCAGTTTTTGGTTCTACCAAGAAGCTACACTAGGTGTGTGGGTGGACCGTTTGGATCGCCTTACGATATCACGTTCAGGGAGACTGACTTCACGGAAGTCTGATATCTCCCCGTTCTCTTCTCCAGATAGATGAGGTGTTTGTCGCACATCACTGCTTAGCCCAACTTGAACCTTGCAACCCGGGCTTGTGTCTCAGTGGGATTTCCTTGAGCTCGTGATAGCTCAGCGGTTAAGCTGCGAACTTACTGACCGGAAGGTTTTTCAAGCCCAGCTCCGGTACCTCGACTGCTCCTATCCGTGCTCTAGCAACCTGACAGTATCTCAACCCTCGTGCTTCTTCCATACAGCATGGCAGCTGGGCACCGAAAAGGTGTGATCAATTGGCCTAAATTTGGTGGTCTGACTGATCTACAACCTTGGTGAACCGAGACAGTTCTGATACCATTCGTGGCTAAGGAGATAGTGAAAGTAAAACGAAAAACTGCCAACATATATAAGCCAGTCAGTGCTGTTTAGTGAGTAAACATCAATCAGCTGTGAAAACACAAAATAATCGATAGATCAATAGATCGACGAATCCCCGGGACGGAACGAAAGGCCAAACTCATATGATGTGTCACATCAATGACACTCATCAAAGCAAAAGCAAATACAAATGTCCAAGAAAAAAACGCGGTAAAAATGGGTCCTTCCAAATTATCCGTCGTTGCAGCTGTTCAAACGCGAGGTTTTTTAATCTTTGCTTTGTCGATCCATCTGTGAGAGTACAAATAGTTTGGATAAAACATCTAGCCAGTCGCCACATCTAGGATTGCCACAAAAACCTCAGTTGTTTTCAAACAATGAAGGGACATAAATCCACAGAATTCCGCCTGATGAATGTAGCGAGACATTTCTTATAAATTAGGAGGAATACCGAATTCGGTCTAAAACTGCCTCACCCCAAAGCATCATAACAACATTGTTTATGGTGTCGGCTAGAACCAGTTCCACACAATCTGATGATTTTACCCATGTTTTTCATGGTTTCTCGGCAAAACAGTACCCATGACATGTCACATTTGAGGCAGTCACTTATTCCAGCAAAAAGGTTATGGATGGCCGTGACCTAATTAAAGTGTACGTGAAAAGGACAGCGACTCAATTGGCCAGCCGGATAAAACCGAGAAATTTGCTCTCAAAGGAAACTACTCACAAGGTTGCTGAAAATTCTTCGTCAGCCCACGACCGGTTTCGCCCTTCCAATTTGGGCTCATCAGGTGGCCGCAGTCCTCGAGTTCCCGTCAAATTTATGTTCTACTTGAACGCGAATTGGACAGATCTCGACAAATACGCTTACTTGTATATGAACTGTATTTTCCCTGGCGACCCAAAGAAATTCGCTTGTTTAAGAAGACAAACTAATTGTCGATTCAGAGCTGCTCAGACCGAATGTCCTGCTAACGGATTTATTACACAACGATGGGTATCGGTGTTTTAGCTCGAAACGAACAAGGCCAAAAGGCAGAAGATACCACACGGTGTTGTTCTCAACGCTTGTCAGAAAATTTTCAAGCTACCTAGTGCTCACCAAAACAAGTAACGGCCTTAAACAACTACACGCATTTGCATACCAATTTGGTTTTGACGAAAGACTCATCTGGAACCCAGTTGAATTTCAGGTTTATGATGTTTTTAAGCACTAGGCCGCCTCATGGTTCAGTTGGCAGGCTTCGAGATATGGCGATACATTGTATAGACGTAATACACTACTCATAAGGTCGAAGAGTTTTCAGCAGCCTTATGAGTAGTGTATTGTCTCTTTTCAAGTAACGGTCTTGTTAACACAGAGATAAAAATTCTAGAAGCAAACGTCGATACGACTTGGGTTAAAAGTGGGGGAAGTCAGAAGGCATTAAGTTTCGTCGTCTGATTATCGATCCAAATGTGCCTCATGATATGCTGAGGATAATCGTCTGGGACAATTACAGTTTGTAACTTCCCCTTTGACTCCAATTTTCCCTTCAGTTGAGTATGTGAATTGATGGAAGTTTTGAGTCAGTACTCACCTGACGGAATCTGGACCAAGGTGGAGCAGGTATGGGGCAGCTGATGAACGAATTTCCCCCAGCTTTGTAAGTAGTATATTTTGTGTAAAAACTCACTCCCTTAGTTGAACAAAAATCACTCTCACAAGATACTGTGGAATTAACGTAAACATTCAGTAGTGTTGCCTTCTTAGATATAAAATTATGTTCTCATTGGAAATTCAAGTTGTCAGTTTTGCAGTCCAAATTGCGGAAGATTCTTACACTGCCTGCCGTGTCAAGTCGGCCGTTCTTAAACACTCACACTTCGACAAATTAGTGAGTGCATGAAGAACGATAGGCGAGCTCTTCAACCATTCATTGTGGTCGCTTTCCTAATTCATTTTCATTTATACCTTGCTAAATGTAGAATATCTGTTTTATTATTTTGCTTGCAATGCGAGTGGGCAAAGCCCTCGAGTCCGTTAAAAATGCAGCGCGTAGATCGATGCATTCCGATGCAGCTGCGAGAAATTATGGTTTCCCACTTTCTTGACAGCCCATTATGCGGTTTCCCGCTTCATTCTATTCAGGGTTTTAGGAACTTTTTTGAGACAGATAAAAGTCTGAGTATCGGGATTTATGTCGGACAGGTCGGAAATCAAGCGATGATTCCGCTAAATGAATGGTAAGCATTAAGGTGCCGTCATGTTTACTTATAGCTTTCTTCTGATTGGTACTTCACAGGAAATTGGAAATAAGCTAATGCTAACTGTCCCGACGTGTGGGTGACTTTCTGCCTGATCTAAGCGAATAAAATGGATAAATCCCAGATGAGGAAATCAGTGGAACTACCTCTGGACTAAATACTAGCCCATTTTTCCACATTGTGTCAAAACAGACCAGGCCATCAGACCATTAAGAGCCCAGTTTATATTACCCTTCGTTTCATTTCTGATTTCTTAAGGTATATTCTTCCAATGACTTGACTTTGTGCCCCATGCGAATTCAAGCCAGAGGTAGCGGTTTCTAAACGCGGTGAACCTCCGACCACTTGCCATGCTCATCCGACCACCAAATACAAAATAAGAGTTGTTGCGACTCCTGAAACATCCTTGATCGGGAGGATTCACTTTTATTGCTTATTAGCTCATTTCGTTGTGGATTTGAGCACCCGTAATTTAGTCATTTTTCATCGATAGTAAGGATTTGTGATCTGTTCATCGACTGACTCGGATGAGCCATCATACTGTTCACTTCGGGAGCACAACTCACCACTGAGAGGGTAAGCGCGACAGAGAGCAATGCACAATGAGTAAAGCTCAGGAACAGCTATCGAACGCATCGGTCAATTGGCCCTAATGGCGTTGCGTGATATGTCACCATTTAAGAGTACCTTGCACTGAAAATCAGGATCGATAATGAATTCAGCGACTGGCCGTACGCAGTTAGTAGTACATCACGTTGTCGGTGGGTAGAAAATAGCCCTTACTGTCGTCCCGGGAAGCACCGAGACAGCTGAGAGTCTCTGGTCTGAATTGCCTATTGTTTTCATCGCCCCTCAAATATACGCGTGGAGACATATTTTGCTGTCCTAGTTTATTTTGGTGTAGGTTTCTGAAAATGATCCGCCGTAACAATGTGACCAGTCCAAAGCCGTGCTAAGCTAACGGTGCTAGAAACAACATTCTGCTACAATCGTTTTCAAGTCCACGTTGAATAACGACTAGTCCTGGCCAGCCAGGTGTGTGCGTCACACAAATGGCTCCACCAGACTCCTTTTGCACACACTGTGGGTTTCAACTCTCCAGCAGTCGTCACTTAACTGGACAACTATGAAGCATCATTTGGACATGTTGATAAATTCAGAATTGTCCCATTCTATCCACCCTTCGGTCCTATTCCATTAGGTTTTCATCAGCTGCGGTCGGTTGCAAACGCGATTCAGCGGAAACCACATGTGGCATTATCTATTGTGCGTGTTCACTGACTTGGTTCTATGTGACAGACAGGTCTCAAAGGGGATGCCATCTCTTGTAGGTGCCACCGTGATAATATGAAATGGGTCCTCGAATTGTGTTTTCTTGGGGGCAATGTGGAGTGTAGCGATGGATCTGTAGTGGTGCGTGTGTGTGTGATAATACACGTACTGCCGGCCGCGGGCTGATCTTCGATCACGATCAGTTGTTCGATTGGTTGCTTCCCATTGGTTGGTACGTACTTGTTACGTTGATTGGCTGATGCTGTACCACGTCAAATTTCTTCGACTGTGCTACAATATACTGGGACCGACTGACCTTCTCTGGTAGTTTGAGTAGGAATAACGAGGCGTTCCTGTCTAGGTAGTGTTTTCTCCAGCGATCGGTTTTCATGTTCTGTTTTAGTTTAAATAATATCGATTTGCTTTGAAGAAATTTTTCTGTGCGACTCAAAGTGGGTGCTACCTACCAGGTCCTGTTTGGTTATCAAATCAGAACTTTACCGAGAAATACTGAACAAAGCAAATCGATATTATTTAAACTAAAACACAACATGAAAACCGATCGATCATTAGGGCCAATTGACCGATGCGTTCGATAGCTGTTCCTGAGCTTTACTCATTGTGCATTGCTCTCTGTCGCGCTTACCCTCTCAGTGGTGAGTTGTGCTCCCGAAGTGAACAGTATGATGGCTCATCCGAGTCAGTCGATGAACAGATCACAAATCCTTACTATCGATGAAAAATGACTAAATTACGGGTGCTCAAATCCACAACGAAATGAGCTAATAAGCAATAAAAGTGAATCCTCCCGATCAAGGATGTTTCAGGAGTCGCAACAACTCTTATTTTGTATTTGGTGGTCGGATGAGCATGGCAAGTGGTCGGAGGTTCACCGCGTTTAGAAACCGCTACCTCTGGCTTGAATTCGCATGGGGCACAAAGTCAAGTCATTGGAAGAATATACCTTAAGAAATCAGAAATGAAACGAAGGGTAATATAAACTGGGCTCTTAATGGTCTGATGGCCTGGTCTGTTTTGACACAATGTGGAAAAATGGGCTAGTATTTAGTCCAGAGGTAGTTCCACTGATTTCCTCATCTGGGATTTATCCATTTNGGTTCCAGATGAGTCTTTCGTCAAAACCAAATTGGTATGCAGATGTATTTACCTCGCTAAGACGGTTTGAGTTTCTAACAGCGAATGAGTGCAGCGAAGGCATAACATTGGGGGGTCAGTGCGGAGAAAACCCTAGTCGATGAACTACGTCCCGGCAATGGGAAACTTGTGAACTAGCAAGCAGTATATACATACATGAAAAATTAATGTATACACACCATAAATTTTTTAGAATTATAAGTTTACGCACACGTATTTTCGTTTGAATATCTAGCTTGTTAGGAATTTACGGACTACCTATCTCAAAATGTTTTTGCCAGGTAGTTCAATCAGACCACAATGGTTCCTAGTCGGTGAAAAGATATGGATTGCATCAAATTAAAGTTTTCATAACTTTTATGGGCAACGAAACGACCAATCAAGGAAACAGTCGGGCCGCTATGCTAGCCATGATTAATTGAGATAGACATTGTCCAGAAACGCGTTATACTATCAACACGTCAATTTCCCGAGGCAGCTTTCAAGATATGTGAAACGACATGGCTAAAAATGAACATTTCTCGTTTTTCACCAATTACTGCCAAAAAGCCCGCTTGTCGTTGAAATTGTCCCCGGCTGACACAAAAAAGTCCTAGTGGATTGAGTTACTACAGGTGAAAGGAGGAAAGCCGTTCGCTGCGAACTCGGATCAAGTGTTTACAAGTCATGAGACACGAAGGTAAACACCTCATCTGCACAGAGTTTTTGAAAAGTAAACATTCTCAGGCGTCCTCTTGAGCTTTCATCGACGTTCATTTTATATTAAACAATATTAAACAAACGATACCAAGTGGTTCCATAGTACTCCGTAATTCCGTAAGGTTCCGGAGTAACATTCACCTTCCATCGGACGCGGGAGCGGAGCTTGGACATCAGACCACGAACTATTTGCATGTTTCATCAGTAGTCTGCACCGTTAAATAGGTAGCCCACAATGCGAAATAATTCACACGACGAGTGAGAAGTCATCACAGAAGGATTCGGTCAACATATGACCACGTGATTTGAATCGGGTGATTGAAAGAGTCATGGCAAATTCGATCTAATCAGCCGGTCGTGGCTGAATGGTCCTGGAAGCTGTGAGTTCAATTCTTTTTGAAGATTCGTAAGGTGCGCTCTGTTGATGGTTAGAATGCTGTAGAGTGCGTCCCGGTGTTTGGCCACTATGAAGAGTAAATTCACAAGATGAGTAAGACCTCCGTCTGAGAAGTCATCGCTCGAGGAGCCAGTCAATATGTGACCACCTAATGTGGACTCCTTGAAAGAAGGGTGAGTAGCCCTACGTCCTGACTAAGTGAGAGCTAATCACACTGCTGATCAGCAGCTCGTGGCTGGACGATTGAGTGTTCAACCACCTGGTCTGAAGTTCGCGGGTCCGAAACCCTGTGTTTCATTAGGTGTGCCAATAATGATTAAACAGCTGTGGAGTGCTCCTCGACATTTCAGCAAAGATTGGCCTCACTGACATGAGGAAGGCTCGTCTGCACACTCTATTTTGCCTGCAACTAGCACGAAAAATTTCCTTCACGTAAACGCGGTAAGGCGACGCACCGAGGTCTGTTTGCCTGAAATAGTTTTGGGCAGCCTCTAAACCCTTATATGACCTCCAATTAGGTTAGTTTTTTGTCCGGTTTCAGGTCGGTGGCAACGTTCCAAATCGGAATATCTATATTCGATCCAACTGCCTCGGATACCCGAATTTTTAGTGGTGCTGAGCTACGAAGTCTCAGAATGTATGCATCCGTCAATTAAACATCCAAAGTCACGGTTTGTAGACCTGTAAATGTTTTACTTTTCAACTTTGCTTGTTTTTTTCCATTACGTGTGATTGATTTTTACCCGCGAACTTTTCAAACAGCCTGTTCTACACAGGTGGGAACCGACAAAAGAGATTTTTTGTGTACAACGACATTATGCGGTTGGTAGGAAAGCAAACTATTTGCAATCTACTATTCTGGAGCCGACATACATATGCCACGAAATTCTTTGGGTTTTTTTTGTGTGAAAAAAATGTGTTTTTTCAGGCTCACGCCATCTCGGAAATTACAGCATCCGAGGTGATTGGCTGATTCACTGGCGTGTAATAATGATTCGCGCGATCGCGAAATCACAATGACGTAAAATCTTCACATACCAACGCCCATAAAAGTTTTCTATTACCAAACGAAAAAAACTGTTTCTGCTTCGCTCCAGAAACCCAACTTTTCCCTACACACGGACGTGAAAAAGTTTTAAATCACGTCGGGTATCTACAATAGCTTTGTTCGTTGAAATTACCACAACGTCTTTTGGAGACACCCAGAACTCTGATCATGACGTAAGCACGGTCAGTTCACAGGTTTTCTCAAATTAGGACCCACAATGCCTGTGTGCTCTAACGTTTTCCTGGTACTTTCAGGTCAAAATTTGTCCTGCTGAAACATTTAAAACTGTTATTCGGCTGTTTCTTTCTTGTTGAAAGCCAACAGCGGCCCGGATAAAAGGTTTAGCTCTCTACGGTTCGAACACAAGCAGGTATGACATATGATACGTGAACGATTCCTCAACTGTTTTGGGACTTCTCACCACTATGTGGCCACCTCAAACTTCAGTTCAACATTCTCGACGCCTAAAATCACACGAATGGTGTCAGAACTACACCAAAATCCCTTCGGCTGTTATTCGGGCGACAGCTGATCTGGTCGTAGAAGTTAGCAGTTGTCTTGATTGTAGGCACTGTTGTCTGTGGCATTTCGGTAAAAGTCTCTCATCAGCGAATTGTTTTTCGCGTACAACACCCGCCAAACATGTTTTAAATGTTCCGAAAGATCATTAGCTCACGTGTGCAAATTGAAGGACAAATCAAGCGCCACCTAATCAACAGGCAATCAAACTACGACTCAGCTGTCGATTGGCTGCGCATTGAACGACAAACAGACTTTACTCGCAGGTTTCATCAGTAGTATGAAATGCTACTGCGGAAAAGTCACTGTAAGTTTTTTATTCTGAATTGCAAATAAATTATTCATGGCCTTTTGCAGTACAACAGTCCATCCATAAAGATGGAAAGTGCATGGCTGGTGGTGGTCGTTCCTGACCGAAAAAACGTCAACACATAACTTGTAAATTCCATGCAGAATGTATCAGATTCCTGTATCGCTAGACTGAGAAAACTGCGTTCTGCGAAGTAACTTAGATATAACTTTATTGATTTGCAGAAAAATTAAAGGTTATAAGTTAAGTTTTGAAAAGGCTGAGGTCATTTTTATTCAAAGCCGACCTGGTACTGATTATGTCCCGTCGATTTCTACGGCGGTTCTTGTAACTGCAAATGCGGGGCGATTTGGCTCAAATGGTTGGAGCGCGAATTTACTGACCGGAAGGTCCGGGGTTCGAACCCGTGTGTTTCTTTCGGTCAGCATGGCAGCTATGCGCCGGAGAGGTGCTACAGCTAAACGATTTTTTACCTGCTTTTGACCATGGATTTTTCTTCCTCCATGGACCGAAAATACAATCGATCGGCCGCACTCATTCCCGTTGGACAGATCAACAAAGACTTGCTTTTCTAATGTAGCAATGTATTCAAATGTTGCTCAGGCGTAAACAGTCCTTAGTACCCGTGTCCTTTTCTCAGGATCACCGTCGGGTACTAAACATGCGGACAGTGGCCGCAGTTACCGCTCAAGTTAAACGCATGAGAACACTGTCATCAGGGTGTCCGTGACGAAAGAAAAGATGGCGTGATTTATGTGATCATGTGGCCTCCAATGGGTTCCGATTCAAACTCTGGAGACACTGAACCTACCAAGGCAAACGATGTCAAAGCAAATCATTGAGTACGAGTTTACCGTGTACACTTGTGACTTCGTACAACAAGCTCTACATCCAATGTTGGAAAAATTTTCGGAACAGTTTTCAGATTTGTGAGCAGCTTTTGGTACCTAAGTAGCCAGAATTGGTCCTGGGTGTCCTGTGTACCCTCCCTATTTTTTGTATCTTGGCAAAACTGTCACACATTTGATTGTCCTCGACAGTTACGGTAACCCTAGGCTTCTGATGCAGTTGTGAAGTCTGCGAGCAATCTCTGAAAGCCGTTTGCTAACTTTCGTCTACTTCATGCATTGTGAGTGTATATCATTGCCGATGTTACGAATTAATCCACATTACAGAGGTCAAGCTACTGGTTGATGTTCGATATTCAAATTCTTGTCTATTCTTTTAACAACCCAATGGATACAAAGTCAAATCTTGAGATAAAATCTCAATTTACGAGCTACCGTTAACCAGTACCGTCTCAAAAAACGCAGCATCTCAAGATTTTCTAAGACATACCTGTAGGAGCTTAAAATTTCCTGTAAAACGATGATTTGTAAGGAATGACTCCAGTTTTTAGCTGTACTGTTTTGCGATGTAGGGTGTGATCGCAGTCAGGCATAATAGGGTGATACACTTTGCCATTCGGCGGTTCTCACTTTTCGTTGAAGGTGTCTGCGGCCTTTGTAGAGTTCATGTTCACACTGCTCTCATCTGAACAGCGTTCCAACCAAGATTATTTAGGTGGGTTCACACGACTGGACTCGGGTTTCGCTCTAATTAGAGATAACCCGCAGTGCACACCTTTGTCCATGTCGGGATTTGAACACCGGCTATATGATATGCGAGGCAAGTGTGATACCACTACTCCAAAAGCGCTCGCTTTGCGTATCTGAATCATCGCCTCTAAACAGGTAAATATGATTGATCAGGCTTGAAAAGCATGATTACAAATCGTTTTGAACGATAACCCAATAAATGTTATGGTTGCTTCGATCGATTGACTCGCCTCTCAATGGAAAGACAATTGAACATATCCATCATGTGGCAAAACTCACTAGTAACAAGGTGGCTGAAGACCCCTTGAGACCCCCACGAACGGTTTTTTTGTTTTTCTTGGGGCTCAACAAGTAGACCTAGTCCCCGAGTTTTCTACATGTAAACAGGTAGCGAACTGGGTTGTATGATTCGAGATTTTCTTTGATTACTTTGCGAAAATATCCTTTTGACACAGAAGGGAGATATCCTTTCCAATTTCATTGCATTTCCCACTGTGCACGGTTACTTCAAAAGAGATGTAAGTATACCGGAAAAGTGGACTGAGTGAGAGTTACAGCTTCCTCATTTTCATTGTTTACTGTTAATCCGACGATTTTCTGAGATTTTTCACGTTCGTGGTTCTTTTTCAAATGATCTTGCACACGAAAGTCCAACTACCACCGACTCAGCTGATTTCCCTTCCAGCCTCATTCTCTGACCCAGAGGGTGACACTGCTCAAATCCCAAATCAATTTAAGGAGTTCCTCTCTACAGGTGCGTGTAGCATGCTTTGATGGAACAGTAGCAACACGTTCACCTCGATTGTTGGGTATACAGGGTTCAGCTCCCTTCGTGAGCAAGCATGTGCACTGCTCATGAGCTCGAACATGATCGAAACTAAATTTGATGTGGACTCATTGCAGGACAGCAAGAGGACCGTTCATATCAGACTATTCTTTAATCCTGAACAACTAGTGTGATTGAACGAAGCAAATTGTGACGCTGTTCAGAAGATCTCATCTGAAATTCACCTCGTAGGTTTCTAGCTGTTTATAAAAGAGGGAACAATTACTGAGTTGTGTGCCAGAGAGGTTTTTCGAATAACTGGCAAGAATGCCGGTAATTCAGCTCATTCTCAGTACCTTTCCAACTGTGATTCATGTGGCTGCTTTAAGGCGTGTGTCGGATCACTAAAGACCTTTATAGGTAACACCAGTCCACGCGGAGATCGATTTGTAGGTTGCTTTAGAGCCGGTCAGACGATATGCCGAATGACCAGTTTCCGAATCCCCTTCACGTTTACTCGTCTTGGACCCAATGTCACACTTATTTGAATAAATAAACAGATAAATAAATAAATAATGAACCATAAATACATAACATGAATCCTACAAGTTCAACAACTCGTAAAAAATTGTCCACCGGATGTCTAGTCGTCCGTAGCGCTACCCGACTGGGAAGTCCTGATAAGTCGACACAACCAGGACAGTTACTGTTTCGTCATTCTGGCCATCGGAAAATCCAACCGGATCGCTCAAAAGTAAACACCATCGCCTGTTTTTACGTGCGTCCATCGTGCCTCGCATTTCGGATGTGTGGAGCTCAAACTCCGGCCAAGGATATGCACTGCTGATGAGCTTTAATAAGAACGAAAATCGAGGCCGGTACTTCACCGGTTTGGTGTGGACTTGACAAAATATTTGCACCGGCACAAGAGGACTGCTAGTTAGGGAAACTTGAATTGAGCGTGAATTCTTCAACCATCAAAACTAAATAAATAATGATCAGTAATAATTAATGAACCCCTTTTCCTTCCAACTTTGGATAACTTTTTGAATTCTCTCTCAATCCCTTATGCAATGCATGAGATAGTGACACCTTGAGTAACTTTTCAGGTAGATGGTAATCCTTGTAAACAGCTCAGCTCTCCAGGCGAAGACGTAAACGCTTCGAACCAAACGTGAGCAGTGGAACTTTCCTAATCCGAGAGATCTGCATTGCAGAAGATCCCTAGAGAACAGAACACCTGGGAAATCCACCAAACCCGTCCTTTAAACGAGATATCGGACAAAGAAAGTAACAAATACGGAATATTCATCCGTTTCGCGAAAAGAGGATCCCTTGTCTACGCATCAGAACACAGGACATCTCCAAGGGGCATACTGGGACAAGATTCGAACCAGGAACTTCAGTGGTTAGTCAACAACCTGGAAACAGACTATGACATTCGTAGGTTTGGATTATATGCCGTTGGTGGAGTTGGACGTACAGGCTACTTTGGTTGGGAGAAACAGCCACGAGTTTACAAGCAGAAACACGAGAAGCTTGAATGTTAAACCTGTGAATCTCTATAGTGAAACAATTTTCGATCTTTACCGACACAATGACAGTATTCTTTGTACTGACTGCACTACGTTTCTGATAGTTCAGAAGGGAGCTCATTAGAATTGGAGGGCTAATGAAACAAGCTGGAAAGTGCAGAAAAAACGGCGCAAAAGCCTGAATTTGAGACAAGCTATGGGTGTGCTGAGATGATGATAGAATGGTTCTTCATGTCTCGTTAGGGGATAGGCTCCAAGACGACTTGGGAAGGAATAAAATAAACAATACAAGAAGGTCATCCTCAAATTGATTGTTTCATTGTTTAGGATCCAAAGTGTCCCCCAGATTTCAACAAATACACTCATTTGCAAATCAATTTGGTTTTCACGGGAGACGAAAGTGAATCTCTCGTTTATGATGTTCTTCAACTGAATGTGATGCACACAGGCCGTCTCATGTTTCAGTTGGTACGATATTCGAGATATCGCAGTATATTTTCATGAAGGAAACTACTCACAAGTTTGCTGAAAACTCTTCGACAGCCCACGACCGGTTTCGCCGTTCTTGGGGCTCAACAGGTAGGCGCAGTCCCCGAGTTTTCGTCAACCTTATGTTCTACTTGAACCCAAATTGGACTGATTTCGACAAATACACTCATTTGCAAATCAATTTGGTTTTCACGGGAGACTCAAGTGAGTCTCTCGTTTATGATGTTCTTCAACTGAATGTGCTGCACACAGGCCGCCTCATGTTTCAGTTGGTACGATATTCGAGATATCGCAGTATATTTTCATGAAGGAAACTACTCACAAGGTTGCTGAAAACTCTTCGACAGCCCACGACCGGTTTCGCCGTTCTTGGGGCTCAACAGGTAGGCGCAGTCCCCGAGTTTTCGTCGACCTTATGTTCTGCTTGAACCCAAATTAGACTGATTTAGACAAATACACTCATTTGCAAATCATTTGGTTTTCACGGGAGACTCAAGTGAATCTCTCGTTTAGGATGTTCTTCGACTGAGTCTCCAGTGAAAACCAAATTGATTTGCAAACGAGTAGACATCGTTTTTGTTTGGCTCATTCAAACCTCTGCTTCCACTCGTCGGTACTAGCAATAAGGCATACTTAACCCCACTTCACAAGCTAAGCTGTTCCGAGCCAGCACTTAACGAGGCTTAAGTCAGCGGATCACCGTATAACTAAAAGCCACCCAAACGGGACAATTGCCAACGTCTGGTTTACATTATGAATCAAGAGCGAGAACCAACCAGTACGCTAGATCAGCCGCTCGTAGCCGAACGGTCAAATGTTTAACTGCCAGCCGGGAAGTCGCGGGTTAGAAACTCCATGGAGTTGCTTGAAAACAGAACAGGTCCTGGTTTCCTTACATACCGAGAGATTCAGCTGTGCTCCAGGTGAGTCACTCATTAAAACCAAATTGGTATGCAAATGAATGTTTAAGTCGAACTTCCCTCAATTTGGGTTCAAGTAGAACATCAGTTTGACGGAAACTCGAGGACTGTGTCTACCTGATGAGCCACAAGAAGGGCGAAACCGGTCGTGGGCTGTCGAAGAGTTTTCAGCAACCTTGTGAGTAGTCCCCCAGATTGTGTAAATGAATGCCAAGGAAGTTTTTGCAGTTTCGTATAAATTAATAAAAATATCATCTTGTCATTCATACGTATATACAATCGGAACTTACAGATGAGGATATGTGGCACGAGTGGAGACGTTAGCCAACAGAAGTGCCCCAATCTCCAGCGTTAGTATACAACTATATGTCTCACGCCAGCATACTGCATACCCTATCATGTTTTATAAACTGCTAATATTTTGCTCCATATAAATGACATTTATGCATTTCGGTTAATAAATAATGTTTTCCACCAACAGCTTGTCAAATCCCAAAATGAAACAATCCAATGTGGTTTTTTTCGCAGGTAAACCAGTGAAATCCGAGAAGAAATAGGACACGTCAGAAATAACAAAACGCGAATTGCGATTTTGGATTTAAAGGTCACGAAAAAAGGCGAAATTCCTGACTGTTCTGAAGTTAGACAGTTCGTTAGTTTTTACGTCGACTGCCCAACAGACAAATTTAAAAAGTTGGCTGAATAACTGGAGAACTGCTTGAATCCTTCCATACTTTCAACATGTACACCCAGTGATGAGCATTAATCTTTTCGGGGTCTCATCGTAAGGTCACTGCACTTCTAATGGTCAACATAAGGACAAATAATGAGAAAAACCAGTTAAGGTTGGAAAGCGGAAACGCGGACATTTGCTTTGCAGTGAAACCCAAGTCAGATCTAATTGGATGCTGCGAGGTCGCCTAGAGGGCTGTTGGGTGATTGGATCGTTCGATTTGTGTCACATGACCAAGCTGCACTCCGAGTTCATACCAATCGTTTTGATCGCATTGCGACTACTTTGCTGTCAGTGAAGCAACGCTGTTGGATCGATACTGGCAGCCCATTAGGTACTTGGTAGATAACGTGAAGCCACTCGTTTGAATCGAGCAGTGTCACTAGTGTGTGATACAATGGAGGTTTTGGCGAAACCGTTGAGTCTAACGATGCTCCAGGAAGAGAAATACTCACGTATTCTCTTGGCAAGTACCCCATTCAGCTGAATCACAGGTGGAGAAAGAATATACAACCATTTTTTCAGTGAGGGTCGTCATCATGGCTTTGGGGTTTAAGTTGACCAAAACGTTGGCTGTGAACGAAGAACGCAGAGCTGCGTAATGCCGAAAACGCATTGCATGGATTGAAACAAGTAGCGACTGGCTGTTTTTGCCAACAGATTGTCTTTTTGGGATAAACTCAAGTAGATTAGCTTCTTTGCAACGAACGTGACAAAGAGAACTGGAAAAATATACCGGCTGTTCCCATCTGGTTGGGTATAAGTCCGAACAGTCTGAATTGATTCTGGAGGCGAGTAAGAAGCTTAGACCGATTATGTCCATAATTTTATCAAATTTATGAACTATTCTTAAAAAACGGGTGGTTCCTCAAAGCACTTTAAATGTCCGGTCCTCTTTACTCAGCCCATTGGTGAATAAATGTTGCAAGAGATTATCGTGAAAGTTCAGACTAACACATATACAGATACTCTTGTGCATTTCACATTGACCTACCCTCTGTTCTCAGCCTGATAAGAGATTTTTTCGCAGCTGCTCGTTTCGATTTTAGTTTACTAGTAATCTCTCGTGTACTTCTTCAATCATCTCCTCATATCGAACTGGGGCCGAAGTAGTGGGGCGCATTCTGTTCGCGTAAGCCGAAACCGACCAGCAAAGCTAGTCTACTACCCATATTTACTTTGCCCACACAAGGCGAGATCATCTAGGAAACTGCATGCATTCCACAATTCCAGACGTGCTTATACTAGGTGAACACATACCTTGAGCCGTTGATAATTGGAGATTATGCCAATTCAAGATAGCTTTGGCAGGCACCGGCGTAGTACCTGATCCTGCAAGTCCTTGGTCGAAGACCGCAAAGGCATCGATGCATCGATCTCTCGAAACTCTGCAGTTTTCTCTTTGGAGTGGAAAAAAGTTTAACAGGGCTGGTCGTGCAAATGCCGCTTTTTGAGCGGATGTGTTACAATCGAGCATCTGCAGGATCACCCTTACAATGGCTTGGAAGAGTTCATACCACACTCCCCGGGAGTCATTTATAGAGGCACCCCGCACAGCACACTCCGAGATGAATTTCAGAGTGCTTGTTCAGAACAAAAAAGTTCAGACAGAGTCACACAAGCCCAAGTATACTATTTCAGTTAGAGAGATACTCGAAAATTTTATTCACAGGGAACACTTGGGGGTTCGGTGTTAGGAAGCCCATTTGCCAATCTGGAAAGATGCGGTCACTGCAAGCTCGGCGTCACATCATGTGCTGTGTGCTATTCACCGATATGACTCCATTTTATTCTTTTCTACTCTTGTTGAACTTTATAGACATCACGTGTGGAAACTCTGTCTTTGAATTTCAGGTCAGATATTGATTAGCCACGGTAGGTGTAGTTGATACGCATTCGAAACGCGCAACGCGTAATGCTCCCAATTGCAGTGTTTCCGCTGTCGATTATTGTTCACTGGTGAGTTGTGCTCTAGATACGCATAAACATATTAGATCACTCGTCTGAACAGCCCTTCTTCTGTCCTGACACAATTATTCCGCTGAGTGTACTTTGATTTTCGCTCTTATTAGAGCTCATCAGCAGTGTATGCATAACCTTGGGGGTTTGAACCCCGCACATCTGACATGTGAGGCAAGCGTACTACCCCTGGTCCATCAGTGCACTCTGGACACATCTGATTTGTCACGTCCGAACAGGCAAACGTGTTCATGCTTTAGTGAAGTGATTGGTTAGCCCGATGCCTCGAACTGTCTTCATGGAATCGATCGATTGATCAGAACTTCCCAGTCAGTAAAAGCCGAAGAGACTTGAAAATCTACTGCACAATTTCTGATTAGCTGTAAATGTAGGTCGGAGAAATCTCTTATGCACAGAGAGCTGTCGAAATAAACACCAAATACCTTGTAGTGAAATGGGCTGGATACATTACCTGGCTAATCATAACCCTGGCCAGTGATAGAAGGGGACAATTTCTGCTGCATGACACCATTCTGACTTCTTCTAACAACCGGCATTCGACGACGTACGTGACAAGTTTTGTCAAATTTACATCTTTGTCATATTCAACAACGAATCGCAGGCGTGATCTTCACAGTTTCACCGTCCAATCTCTTTTGAATGAATTAACCATCCTCTCTACTTTCACGTTGTTCAGAGTACAGTACAGCTCCAGCCCTTCAAACTCGAATCCAGTGATCGACCGTATGCCACTTCACGCCAAGCAACGAAAAATTGTTCTCTTACTGTTCCATCTTCAAAAGCTTCGATGAACCAACCGTCGCAGTTTAGCAGTATGTCGGTTAAAATGGCCACCTCTCATAAGTTTCTGCTGCAACGGATTCATTCGGGTTCCTCGGTCTGACCTTTGTGTTGGTTGGTTTGATGGGATCAGGGATACTAAACCAGTCAATAGCCTGTGCCCCGACTGGCCTATCTTCTAGCCTAACTTTTTTTCGATATGAGTTTGACGACCTTGAGACAACACAGTTTGCGGACAAAGTTGTCCTGACGTATCCATCCTTCCCAATGCCACATCGAGTGCAAAGCGTAGTCCTCGCATTGGTGTAATCTCATGCTCAAATGCACAGGCCATGGCGACAGTCGATTTCCTGAGTTTCGGTCATCACGTGGATACAGTGATCAGCTGATGCCATGCCGAAGCGTGGTGTTCATTGTCATAAGCTAAGCGTGGCGTGATACGCTGAAATAACCGACGGACCTACGTAGCGTTCAGGCGCTACCAACAATATACCAGGATTTCACTCGTTCTTTTCGTTACGTGTCACTGTTTATCTGACAGCCACGCACCGGTTAACTGAAATAATGTTTACTCGGATCGGTTATCGATTTTTGACCCGATCTCTGAAACTCTACTGTGGAGTGGCAACCGACACTCTTGGAAAACTGGTGGCAGCGTGAAAGGATTAGGTAATTTTCAGCTGGGGTTTCTTCGAGTCAGTGAAGCCAATCAATGCTGAAAAGCCGAGAAGCACGATACAGATGTTTCATCCTTATTGGGAATCGTCAGTAGTACGCATCTGACGTGCCCCAGCAGGAATTTTCGGACCTGTGGCCTCCTAGCTAGTAGTTTGAACACTTGAACGTTCAGTCACGGGCTACTGATCAGCAGTTCGATTAACTCGCATTTAGACAGAACACAGCGGCAGTCATCCTTCGTTCAAGGAATCCACATCACGTGGTCATGTGCGGACTGGCTCCTCGGGTGACGTCTTCACGGAAGAAAGCTGCACTTGTCTCGTGGTTTCATTCTTCCTCTGAGCTATTTATAGATTGATGGGTAAGATAAGGTTTCTTTGCTGTGCTACACATATGGTCTGTCCAGTATGTTAGAAGTAAACTGCGATACTTTATGTGGCCTAATTCCGGAGTCCGGTTGAATCAGTAAATCGATCATGAAGCTAAACAGTAGCATCTTTTCCAACATGCACCAGTGGGTCTCGCCAGCTGGAATACGACGGAAAGTACACCAATCTTCGTGATGAATCTAACTTGACCTTAGGGTAATTCCCCCATACATTTGCTTACTACACCCATGTACTTTTGATCTCCAATAGTTTTGCTCATCTTCACCCTCCACTCACATTGCCGCAGAGGCCGCCCCGTCCGACACTTGTGTATTGGCATGTGTGTCTGTGTGTGAATGTGCGCAGCTGACCTACTTACCCATGCGCGTTCGTATCCCGTTTGCTGAGTCTACCTTGACTTGTTTTCTCATGGGTTTCGTGTGATCGCACGGCCAATGAGAATCACCAGACTGTCGTTGGAAGGGAAGACCACACTACAGAGCCATCATTCCGCTCGCCGTTGTTTGGTTTGCGGACATTGACACTGCATTGCGCCGATCAGTGACAGACCTGTGCACTTGTTGGCGCTACGAACGTGAACAACTGAGGTTTGCTGTACACATTCGTTTACCCCTGTGTAAATAGTACCGTAGAATTTCGAACCCAATTCTTCCTTTTGATATTCGGGATTGTCGAACCTACGCGTCACTCGAAGTTCCGTATCGGAACCCGCATCACTTCGCTAGTGAGCAGAGTAATGCTCAGGTCATAAATAAGCTCCAACTGTCGTGGGCAACAGCTGAAGCACTCAACCGAAACTGTCACGTGTCACCCCCCCCAGGCCCATCTAACTAGTTTCGTGTTAATGAGTCAGTCGACGCAGCTGATGTCAAATTGAACGTCTTTAAGAAGGATGGCTGATACGTCATCAGTGAAACCTTTGAGGTTAGCTATATCTGGCCAAGCTTTCCACATCTATGCCACATCAGAACCTCTTGACCGGTATCCAGACAAACATACCATGGCCCAAATAGCCGGAAGTAGAACGTAGATAATTCTTCAAACGGAACCGAGTTCTAGTAAACATTCGGTTGCACAAATTTTGTCGTAAACAAGAGACATCTTGGCCGGTAACGAATATCCTGTGGAGTACTACAAAAAATACATAAAATCATCCTTTCGGTGCCTAGCTGCCATGGCACTCGAAGGAAGCACGAGGGCTGGGATACTGCCAGGTTGCCCAAGCCTAGACAGGGGAAGTCGAGAGGCAGAGGTCGGGTTCCAACCACTGATTCATCTATCCACTATGAAGTACGGTAGCCTTCAAACAAAACGCGACACAATTTCAACTGCTTACGACAGTCTGCCGTTTTCTGGTGGCTGTTTAAATTAGATGGTTTGATAACCTTGATGAAACATCGGTGGATTTCAGCTTTAAAATGTACATACAGAGCTTCCAGAATGATCTTTTACAAATGTACATTTTGGGGATGAATTTTTTACTCTCTTCATTATCTTGCTAGTCTCAACAAACTAAAGTCGTCTGGCTATTTGCGAGGTATTATCAATCGGACTGGTGCAACCTATTCGAAGCATCACAAGGTAGAACTGCCTCGATAAATCAGTGGTCTAAATAATCAATACTATATGGGGAAAAGAGTTACGGAGGGAAATTTTGGCTGGCATCCGAAACGGACCTACCCGTCAACACTGACTGTGCCGTGCAGGTAAGCCAGTTGCACAGAGCCGAATGTGGCGCTGCGTGCAGGCCACTGCTGCCACTGTGAACCCGAGAAAACAAAATCTGCGGGCAAACGAGCTGAAAGCATTCAGTCAGTAACACATTAAGGCACGTAATATAATGGAGGAGTTTGAATATGATCGCACGACTGACCAGGCCCCAAAACAACTGTACTGCTCGCAGTTAGACGTTGCTATGACCGAGAAGCCTAACCCTCACCCGATTGGCCAGAAGATCGAGCCGCTTGCCAGGCCATTATCAAACCGAGATGTGATTGGGCGATAGCGTGAAGCTAACTGTCAAACATGATCCAGTATCCGCCGAATGCTGGTTGCCACTGTCAGAAGGCACCGGAGCTTCCAGAACGTTGTCGACACATCACTATGAGTACGACGAGCTGTGTTTTTGTGTTTTTTGACCTTGTGTACTGACCTTTGTGTTTCTGACCTGGTTCTGGGCGTTTTATACAGGATGTCGTACATCTTTGGTGGTTCATTTGCCGAAACTCTAGCGTGGAAAGTTCAGACCGAGAACCGGGCTGAGGTATCACCGTTATTACACCTGAATTTCAATTATGTCCAACCATACTACTTTATGGAACAAAAAATTCACGGTGATTCCTCCCGAAGGCCTCTTGCATACGGGTTAGTTTGTAGTTATATTGTAGTTATATCGCTTCCTAGAGCATGTTGGATCTGAGTTTAATCCAATGCCTCCAACTCAGACAATAGATTCTCAGTAACGAATGGTCATTCTGTTAGATTTTGCCACTTAGTGGTCTGTGACTAAAAGTACATGGTATTACTTGGGGTAGTTGCTTTTGAAGATGTCCAGGTGTAATGTCTTTGAGTTCGGATGACTCTTGTTCGGGAGTCGTTTGCGCCAACTTCACTCTCATCATTTGGGGTAAGGAAACTTGAGCAAGTCAGCCTCCGGGACACTTGGCTGTACATCGTTGGATGCTTCATCGTTGAGTACACTACTGATACTTTGTAAGTAGTGAGAAGCGGCAGAAAACTGTCACAGCGCAAATGTCTTTTCATGGACTACACCACAATGCATCGTGCAAGTCTGTTTTTCCGAGTTTATTCAAGTGATCTGATAACTGAACGCTACTCTATCATTTCGGACCACCTAAATACATGACAGATGTTTCCCCTGCCATTGAACCACAACGGACGTGCACCTCATCATCTGTGATACGAACGAAAGCATCAAAACTCTTTTGATCCCTCCAAGCTTTTTCGATAAAGGATGAACACTAATCATGCCAACAAAAATCTCCCCGACCGTGTAAAGAACCCCTCTTTTTCTGACACAAAGATATTTGCTATATTTTACATAGTTCGAAAGGGATTAGACAGGGCAGGAGCGGAAGTTGGTCATGCGCATTCATGCAGAACATCATGCCTCTCAATATGGAAAGTTAGACACCGCCACTTTGCTGCCATGGTAACGATCAAATTAGGTGCCGGCGTGACTAGTAGACAATTGTAGTAGGATCGTAAAGTATCGAACACGATCCAATCCAGCTGCGGTAGGTTCCTGTAGAAAGAGCTCACCTCTAAGACGCTTGACATAAAAACTAGGACGCAAATCGATGTACTGTCTTGAATGATACATAAGATAAAAATCAGAGAATATCCAGTTGTCAAGGCAATGGAAGAACATGTGTTACCATGATGTGTCCCGGCCTGCTGGCGTGGAAAGCATAGGGGTCAGAGTTCAGTCCTAGAAAACCTTCCACACTGTTGATACCTAAGCCTCATCTTTCAGGCCCAGATTCTCCATTCAGCCATGACAGACTTGTTCATGATCTGATTGAAAAAGTTAGAACTCCTTCCGAAAGGACAATATCATCGTCTGTGAGTAGTCTTATCATGGCAAAATAAACACATTTCGACGGGAAGCCAACAGTCAAGCTAACAATGCACCAGTCACCCTAGCAAGAGGTCCACCACAAATAGAGAAGGTGAAAAACGACTCATTTGTAACCCATTTTGTGAACGGCTGGTTGTCACATGGGTAGACTGACAGAAAGGTAGATTCATTAGTCGAGAGATTGATAGATTCACACATGGAGTCATCAATTTTCTCATTGACTTTTCGACTGACTGACCTAGCGATTACTTGAATAATTGAATAAGTGGTTGATTAATTGATCGGGTGATTGATTAGTTGGTTGATTGGTTCGTTTAGTGGTTGAATTAATGGTTAATTGCTTGGTTGCTTACTTGCCTGTCTACTTGCTTGCTTCCTTGATCGCTTCATTGGTTGACTGACTGCTTGATAGCCCGATTGACTGATTGGTTGACCGATTGATCAGTTGATTAGTTGAATTATCGACTGAATCGTTGATTGATTGTTTGATCGGCCGATCGATCGATTGGTCGATTAATGGTCTGGCATCTTGGCGTGGTTAGAATGGGTGAGTCAGAGTTTGATACGTTGATGAATCAGATACCGCTATCACACAATGAATAACGCCTGACTAGAAATAATAGCGGAGCACAGACTAAATCGTCAAAGTCTTTAAACTGCCCGACCGGATGAACCATTAAAGATCAACATTGTGGCAGGTGAAAAAATATTGCTTCTTGAAGAACCCTGGTACTACCGGGAAGGGTCTGTCAAGATTTCAGACAGAGACATGCACCAAGGTGCTTTAATCTAGATTCTATCAATAAGTTAATCGGGTAGTCTATTAGTAATTGCCCTCAGTGTCGGGTTTTTTAGAAACCTGGCTGTATCACAATGGCTGAATGGATCCACAGCTGAGCGCTAGTTGTCCGAAGCCTTTCCGACTCTATCCTTTCACGCAGCAATAAGCGGAAATCAATGGGCTTGACGTCCGAACCAACCAAATAGTCTACCTAGTTCATTAGACCGCTGAATGATCCCAACGAGAACTGTATGATAAGTCTGTGTGTAATAACTATACCTTCGGGGTGTTACGCAGTCATACCTCACGGCATAATAGTGCCAGAACAGGAAGCTCGGGTGCGCTGCTCGGTTGTTGGTCTGTTCACCGAGCTTGACAGTTGGATTGGTTCAGCTGTAACACCCATTCTGTGTTTAACTGCCATGCCACCAGAAGGAAGCACGTGGGCTGGGATACTGCCAGGTTGTCCAAGCCTAGACAGGGAAAGTCGAGAGGCAGAGATCGGGTTCGAACCCCGGACCTTCCGGTGAGTAAATTTGCGCCCTAATCAGTGGGCCATCTTACCCCCTGACAGTTGGATTGCAAACGTTTCATCATCAATCGAGGGGATATAGTTGAAGTACTGATGACAACTAAGTGCCAGAACAGGGTAAACGTCGTAGTAATATAACTTGCGACAATACATAAATATATATAACTGGTGACTACAATACACGCCCAAGACCTCTTCAAATAAACACATGGTAAGTAGTCCCACAAAAGTTCGAAAACTCATTTTAAAATGCCGGTTACCCTCATTTGCCAGATGGTGATTTGTTTCGCTGGTTCCGAGATATTAATTGTCGGTCTGGCGGTCGAGTTTTTCGCCGAGTATGGTAATGCTGTCGCACTACTCACTTCCGTATTAATTACTGGCCTAATTACACAATTCATTAGTGTTTTCATTTGTTTTCCAACGCGGTTTGTATTCCTCGGACATTAGAGTTAAAACTTGTACATATTAAGTTTTGGAAAAAGCGTTGTCGCAACCATGTTGCCGTTGCGTCCTACTAGGGTGTGTGGAACAATACGATGAACAGCTAGTTCGTTTGACCTCTTCCTTCCTTTAGGAATCAGCAAACGTAGCGACTCGCTTAATTTATGATTAGTACAAAAATTTCAGAAGATCATTTTGCGCGGGTCAAGAATTGATATAAATAGTATATTTCATTTGCTTAGTTTTTTTCACTTGTCAGCAAATGATACTGTGCTGAAATTTTAGTAAATCGCAACGAATTATCTATGTTACGTGTCTTGTACATCAGAGATTGCTGTTTTTAATCTATTTGTTGTGTAATTAAGCTAACTACATGTCCTATCATTCCGATTCCGAATGTTTTCGACATCCGTACTTTTGTGAGATACAGTTTTAGTCACCACTCGCCTTGGGACAGCAACAATGATTTCGTCCGTTTGACAGTGTAGAGCACGTCGCTGCTGCGCTAAACTATCCTTAGTCACCCTTGTTTTTCACACAAAGATTGGAATATTCAATCGTTTGGTGTCTCAATATACGGAACTAAGCAAAGTCGCCTAGCCCACTCCGGTGCCAAGCCTGATTCTGAGGGTTTCTGTTCGGTTAACCCTGCCGGTTGGGTTTGTTGCAGCCCAAATCGGTCAACAGCTATTCCACAAAGCCTGAAATTTTGCCTTCTATTTACCATGAGTAGCTCAGATGAAGAATAACTTCACAAGATGTATGAAACTTGCTTCTGACAAGTCGTTATCCTAGAAGCCAGCCAATACGTGATCACATGATGTGGTTTCCGATATTGAAGGATGAGTGGCGCTATGTCCTGTCTAGGTGAGTGATAATCATACTGCTGATCAGCCGCCCGTGGCCAATCGGTTAAGTATTCAACCACTAGTCGGAAGGTCGTCGGTTCGAAACTATCTGAGTTTCGTGAGATGCGCATTTCTGATGATTCCCGATAAGAATGCTTTTAGGCTTTTCAGTGACAAGAAGAAGTCTCCATTGAAACTTCAATATTTTGGTACAGATGATCAACGGTCTCATCCACACCGGAAGGCCCTGCCATTGCGGAGTTATTGAGAGACCCTCGGAAAGTACCGGTTCGGCTTGCCAACGGACTCATCACTAACTAAGTGATTTTAGTGGGACCGTACTCAAGCGAATCACCCACGGGCGTACCCATTAGCGTTTTTTCTGGTGGATTCCCTTACAATAAGTGCGCGATTCACGTAATATATTCCAGATATTGGATGTTTACTGTTTCGACAGATGTTGGAGGCTTAACTCCTCAGTGAGCAGCTCGCCACAGCGTGTATCACCGGTTACTTTCATGAAATTTGTCTATCAAGTGCAATTTGCTTCACCCATCGGTAAATTGGCCTTTGTATGATTTCGCACCTGAAAGCTATATAATGTGATATTTTATAAGTCGCAAAATATAGAGAATCAATGGTAATCGGATTTTCGTCGGATAGTCGTGGTTAAAGAGAATAGTTGTAAGTCAGGTTGTAAAAGTGGCCGCTGATTTGTTTAATGAGCTGAGCAGTTCTCATGTAAGCGGTGCACCATCAATGAAACAAACCTCGCGGCTGGGAGACTGGAGTGGTCAGGTCAACCGGACACCCACCAATCAGAAGACAAGTCACCCGACAAACCAACAGGACTTCCCACTGAAGCCACCAATGATCGCTCAAGGTCGTCTCAAGTGATAGACTCTAAAACAACTGATGCACTCATATCAAACATCCGCTTCAAACGTCAACACACTTCCACCCACAATGTACTGTTGATATGACCTCGACTGGTGATGAAACGTTTGCAACAAAACTGCCCAGCTTTGCGAAGCGAAAAACCAACGACCATAGGGGATACCTACTTCGCATTGGAATTTTTTAAATTTGGACTAGAGAGCCAAATGATCGCATCATCCTACTTGGAGCTTCTCAGATTTTCATTGCCAAATTTTCATCACCGTAGTATTGTGTTCAAACACCAGATTGTATGCACGTGACGAAATACATTCATTTACAAATATGGTTCCCGTTTTCAATACGCAGCATGCATACAATTTGGTGTTTATGTAGGAAATCAAATTGATAGAGATGCTGGTATAAGACCTCCTCAAAAAGGACGAAATCGGTAGTCAGTTGTTCGATGTTTTGATCGACCTTGGGCCTAATATTGAAACACAACTCGATATCTTGAATGTCGCCGCAGATGAAAAGTGAAGCAACTCTGACGCACTTCATCCACTTGGAGACTATTGTAAACGGAAGATTCCGGAAGATCTCGGCGAAGACTTTCATCAAAACCAGGCCAAGTTGGAAGTGACTGTTCGTCCCAATAACGAACTTGCTATTCGAATTTCGTGAACAATAAGTCATAGTCAGGACATCTGAGCTGTATTCAGCTAGAGTCCATTTCTTCTGCATAAGCACAGATACATCATGAAAGGAAGATTGGGGGAAAAATTGAAAGTTTGATGACAATTTTATGACAACCGCCCTAATTGGATCAATTTCACTGATCTGCAGTAGTTTGTTTATTGACTGTTTATTGAATAAAATTGCTTTGTTGGGTCTGAAAAGAAAAACAGGTTTTTCGGCAACCTTATGAGTAGTGAGTTATGTCAGGACAGCATGGAATTTACAGTCGTTTGCTACATGAAAAGTCTACTGCTCCAGTTGCCATGCGTGTTTAACAAATTTGTAATCGCCCCATAGTGAATTTGGGGACATTTCTATATGCAACCGGTTTGTGGTCGATCGTCAAGCAGTCCATTTATGATTAAATTGCGAATTGTTCAAAACAGACCACACAAGGCTTTGTTGTCCCAAACTTTATCCATCAATGTTCATCTAACATCTGGAAAATGTTTATTGTTTGTGCCCAGTCACCTGAGTTCTGCAACCTGCATGGAAATGCAGCCAGAACCATGAGACCTGGTCAGCTTAACCAAGAAACGCCTAACACATAAACACGATTTTGGCTGGTTTACTCCGTAAAAGTAACCAGACATGTGCAAATGACGGAGAATGTAAAAGGTCTACCTCTAGATGTAAATTGGGAAACTGAACCAGCAGGACCATTATTTTTCAGTGATATTCTGTCGGCTCATTTGAGCTCAGATTGCTGACGAAAATGATATCGGTACTTCTCGGAAGAAATCGTTGAGCTTCATGCAGTGAAACTCGGAAAAAATGGTTTAGACCCAGGAGACAGAGCAGCACCGCACCACATAGTCTAC
This sequence comes from Opisthorchis felineus, assembly GCA_004794785.1. Taxonomy (NCBI): domain Eukaryota; kingdom Metazoa; phylum Platyhelminthes; class Trematoda; order Opisthorchiida; family Opisthorchiidae; genus Opisthorchis; species Opisthorchis felineus. The sequence goes on along the minus strand of SJOL01000802.1, from coordinate 2,555,976 downwards.
CAGGTCATCCCGGCCGGATAATTTGCTCCCTGGTTTAAATAAATCGGTCGATGAAACACCATTCGACAAAAAATCCGATTCTTTATTTTAACTCTTGTCTTTATGTCGTTGAAAATTCCAAAAATTATGACAATTGAGATGAGGAAAATTAAAGCTAGGGGTAAAATTCGGGTTTGTGGGCATGAGTGGGGATTTATAAGCGTGTGAAAACCCTGAAAGTATGCCAAAACCTGTACGAGACTGGCTTGGTCTACCAAGCCATTCAGGTCTAACCACACAACGTTCGTTTAGCCTAATCAGGTCAATAACAGTTTGTAATTCCCACGGTTGAACAAGCCAACTGGCGCATTATTCGAGATAATATGAAAGTATATCGGCCGCTAATGTTATCTCTCATCATTAAGCCAGGTGAATGCGCGAGGCCTGTCGATCTTTCCGGTGGACTCAATTTACTATCGATCAGCTTATTGCATCGATTAATTTATGCGTTCATGTTCGTTTGAGTTTTACTCACAGGCACCGCTGACTTTACCCACTTTTTAACTTATCAGTTCCAAATCTAGCCACAACCTGGGTCACAGTGTTGCACATACAATTCAACTAAGTCACCGGAGTTGAACGCTGTTGGAACTCAACGGTGTGATACTGAGCAGATTCCAAACTTCCGTGTACAGTATGTCGCAAATGACTAGAACGATTGAGAAACACCGTCAGAGGTTATCTCTAGTGGCAAATTGTTACCTTTTCGAAGAAACAAACACTCCACAAATGTTGTCGGGGGAGGGACTACGGTTGCGAGACATTCCATTCTGCTGTAAAAAAATAACTTGGCATGAGATCTGTAGGACAATGTTAGTTTCAGCAAAACAAATGAAAAGGACGCTCTGTACTGGTTTGGGGCCCTTCTTGAGGCTGTAGGATAAAGGCTAGCACGACTAGTTGGCGTCCATGAAGCCGATCCGAGGAGATCGAGATCAATTCTCCCTTCTTCGTATTTCCTCCAGTAAACATGAGGAGACAACACTTCACGAGGAACTTGTCTGTGCTTTGTGGCATCTTGGTCAACTTGTACGCAGGATCTCGACGTATTTAGAAGTTTTGTGGCACATCAAACGAACAAAGACGCTAACGTTTAACTCAGTTGCTGAGTAAGAGGTTACTCTCATTGGAGAAAGGATAAACATTGGTCAAAACATTGTTTCCACATTCCGAAGGAGTGTGAAACCATCCTCATAAATTGTCTGGACAAAGTCGCATCGAGATTTCGTCCCATACTTCGTCGCGTGAATTTCTCACTGTCTTCTTGGGTTTTGTCAACACCCTCAATCAAGTTATAAATCGTTTTTTGAACGAACTTTGTCACCCGCTGATCAAAAATTGGAACATTCAATAGATTAGGACTGTAGCTATTATGAAAAAACAAGGGTGCTTCCACAAGTTTTCGTGCTGTGTAGTCCGACAGTTGACGCTGAATGCGTACAAATTGGTCACCATTAGACTACTAAGGTCTACTTCATGCGCGTATAAAAACAACCAAGTCAACCAATTAACAACCGACCAGTCAAGGTTGAAGTGCGTCATATTTATCCTTCCATCAGCCTTACTCCAGAGGCTGTTCTATTTCTCATCCTGGTATTTCATCAATGCGGGGCTGTGATTACCATGAAGCGTTTCCAGAAAAAAGTGTGCTGAATTCCTCTTTGTCAACGATGTTCCTGGCTCTCAGGCCTTTGAAGGAATTCGAAGAGTGTTGCTCTTGTTATTACGTAGAGCATAATGAATCGTGGTGAACCGAAGCTACACGCCGAAATCACACTTAAGTGTCTGATTTATTCAGATTCCAGAAGAATACTGCTTGCACCATGCAACTTGGTACGGTGTCGGTTTTCCGATTTGGCGATAACCGTATCATTAGGACCACTGCACGCAGACGAATCCACCAAAATGTGATATTTCCAGTCCATCAGTTTAGAGCCGATTTTTCCAACAGGGTACAGTCAAGGCTCGAGATAGCGCAGTTGTTATGGTGCGAACTTACTGATCGGAAGGTCCATGGTTCGAACCCAACCCAGTCATCTTGACTGCTTAGACAACCTGATAGTATCTCAGCCCTCTTGCTTCTTCATATGTCATAGCGGCTGGACACCAAAAGGATGGTATAGCTGAACGATTAGTATTGTCTACAGGTACACATAACTGAATACCAACCATTTTTAACAGGTTTACAATTCACTCTCTATGGTTCCGAAGTTAAAACGGCCAAAGAATCACATCCGGCTCTCAGGTGTGATCAACTGCAATTATGCAGTTAATTTAGATTAGTTCGACAGCAAGAAGCAAGCAAAAAATAGTACTCACATATTACAGATTGGCCTTTCTGTTTAAAAAACACGAGTTTGATCCCAATTTCCTCACACTATCCTCAATTTATAAGTATCTCACAGGGAGGATAATTCCACAAGAGGAGTGAAACATCCATCTGAGAAGTTGCCACTCAAGCAGTCAGTCAATATGTGACCAGGTGATGTGGCTTCCACTAATGAAGGATGGGTGGTGCTATGTCCTGTCTAAGTAATCACACTGTTGATCAGTAGCTCGGGTCCGAAAGTTTAACTGTTCAAACTACTAGCCAGGCGATCTTTGGTTCGAGACTCCCTGGAGATTCATGAGATGCGCCGACTCCCAATGAGGATGGAACAGTTATACCTCTGTGATTCTTAGCTTTCCAGTATTGATTGGCCTTACTTGCAAGACAAAATCTCTCTTGCAAATTACCAGATCTCCTGGCACTACCGTCAATTATAAAGCCGCCGGGTGTTTTCGTGACCGTAAGATAACCTCAATGGATTGCTGATATGTTTGAAAGTTCACCTTACTAAAAGCTACCGTGTTCCAAGTCAAACAATCCGCAAAACTTACATTTCATTCAGACACTTTGGATGTCTTTCATATTAGCGACTGGTTATGGAATTACGAGTCGTTTGCCTCTCGAACTTTCGCTGAGCGTAGCTCATGGCTAGACTTTGTTGATGATTCGATGAATACTTTGTTTTCCACTGTTTACTTATCTATCTACCTATTGGAAACAGTCGAACGAATGACGGTTGTCTTCAGGGGTTATTTGTCTTGATAGCCCATTTTATTTTGCCTGCAAGACCTAGTTAAATTGATCCGCGGCGATTAATCAATCGGTATACAAGGAACAACCAATTTTTACTAGTTTAACCTGACGAATACTCAGACCTGACCAATAATGTTTTTGCTTTCACCGTATGGCCACAAGTTTTGGACTTGCAAAGATGTTTGCTCCTATTGATATTGAGTGAATTATCAGACGACCCTTCAGGGAATGCATCCAAAGCGTCGCTACCCAGTTGTCTACCGTTTTCTGTTTGATAGTTTACATGAATTAGTGTACATATGAGTGGCTTGCTGGACGTTGGTGGCTGGCCCAACAAGCAGTGAACGCGGCTTCGAGCCTTCGTCAACAAAGCCGTACATAGCCCTAAAATCGAGCACACCTGTGCTTTGATGGCCAGACTCCCCCTCCAAACAGGGGAATTGAACAGACTGGCAAGAGACACTACTCACAAGCTTGCTGGAAACCTTTTGGCAGGTCACGCCGGCTTTGCCTTTTTACTTCGGACTCATCAATCTGGTGTAGTCACCGAGGTTCTGTCAACCATTTGTTTCTATTAAACACAAATTTGATGAAATTCATTTGCCTACCAGTTTGGTTTGGACCAGAGACTCAACTGAATCCCAAGTGAATTTCTCATTTATGATGTTCTCCTTCAACTAAATGTATTACACGTTTCAGTTTGTACGATAGTCGAGATATCGCAGTATGTTTTCCTGATTGAGCACTACCCATAACGCAGGTGAAAAATTTTCAACAGCCCGCGACAGGTTTCAGGCTCTTCAAAAAGCACAGTTAAAGCCAAACTGGAAAACTTACATGTTAGGATTGCACCGTCTGCCAACTGAGACGGTTGTTGTGCGGACAGCGGAACTCACACTCAGTTCGCCCGTTCAGTCGAACATCACGTCAGATTCTGGAGGAACCCGTCTCGTCTCTACTTATTAAGACTGTAAGGAGGAAAGCCCTCCGCCGCGAGGTGGTTTATTACCAAACACCAACTAAACAGTTACAAATTATTGGACAGGAAAGTAAAACTGTCATATGCACCTTGTTTTTAAAAACTGAACATCCTCACGCTTCTTCTTGAGCTTTAGTGAATATTCGTTGACTCTCACGCAATTGTAAACGAACGCTGCAAAGCATTTCCACAAGTTCCGTAATAATCCCTCACCTGCCATTAGACGCGAGGCAGAGTTAGAGAAAACCACATACTACTCGCATGCCTCATCAGTAGTATCCGTCGTTACACGATAAGCAGGCCTAGGTTGTCTTTTAACACATAGCGAGCGTACAACACTTAGCGGAAAAACAAAAATTACTATTCGGATCACTGTGAATGAATCATCACAATGCTTTGCCCTGGTTACCACTTTTCACTGAAGGTGCCACGTAAAACAAACTCAAAAGTGCAACCGTCTGAGATAGATTTACACTCAGCTTAATAACGAAAGGTGTTTGAAATCATCCAAGCCATGTTGTGACAAGTAAACCTGGTGGCCACATCATGTCGTTTGTAGAACAACACCACATAACGTGAACGGGTTCGCATTTACAATGCGCTCTTTTTTGTGCTGGAAAGATCAGCATATTTGACTAACACTTCAGAACAGTATTCAGTGCGTGCGTGGTGTTACAGTTTGAAACATTATGAGAGCCTCAGTCTTGTTTTTCTGGTAAAAGACGTTTGGTTGATTGATCGTCTGGAAGATCGGCTCTATTGGTTGGCTCGTTGGCTCGCTCTCTGATTGGCTGAAGTTCACATGACGACCTCTAGATTAGGTCCGACCATCTAGGCCCCTAGTAATATCCAGAACGCGCTAGTAACGTCTGGAAATTGCTTCGTAGCTTGGTTGCGTTCACTGGTAGTTGATCAGATGGCCATTGATGTGTTTGCTGATCTTGTCAGGTCACTTACAAACTTCACCAAAAGAGAAGACATCATCGATGCGCACCAAACTGCGCACCAGATTTTGAGTTAAAGAAGATCTTTTGTGAAAAACGCTCCTTCTTTGCTACCGTACCAAGTAAGAGGAACGGGTCAATTGCAGAAGTCACCCTTTCTGTTTCTGTCCAGTCCTATTTGAATCTAATACGTAAGACGTTAAGTTGGGCTTTGTATCGTTCTTTCCGAAATGTTGGTTGGCATACCAGACTCAAGGATTTCATTCCCCTATGGACTGCTCAATAAATAGCCACCATCCCGACTAAAAACTAAGCGTACTTCTCCTAGTCTGTCACTTTCAGGGACGAAACTGTCGTTTCAGGAGACTTTTTTACTCGGGTTCATAGTGGGCACAGTTCACGAGTACCATCAACGCATTACTTTGTCGTCCAAAAACTGGCTCACCTTCCGGAACAGTAGAAGTCACGAGGGATTTCATTTCCCCAAACCTTCACAAACCGGGGCTGCAAGTCCCAAATTCATCACCACACATTAGTCAATTTTCTAAAAGGCACACACATCCACCGTCTCATTGTATATGCTAATTTATTGCAAAACGGCTTAGGTACACGGCCATTCCTTTGACTCGTTTGATGTATTCTATCTAATCACTATTTGCTTGGCTGGTCACGTGGTTTGTGTCCGCAGCTCCCTACAATCAGCTGATCGCGGATAAGAAATCACCTATGGAATTCTTCCTTAGTTGTTTTCAAACTGAATGTCGCAGCACCAGCTGTTGCTGATTCTAGTCTAAGCATTGTCCACACGATCGATAACTAAATAAATGTTCATACCGATTCTGTTGGATCGTTTTGATATGGGAGTGAGCTGTATGAGTCAGGCGGATGGTTAAATATGGTTTTGTGCGAGTTGGCTTTGGACACGTGTGACACAAACTTTGCAACCTTGGAGTATCCAGGTGCAAACGGGGACCCGTGAAAAGGCCTTAGAAGTGACGCAGCAGCTTCAGGAGTCACAGATATCTGTGATCCTGGCATACAAATGCTGCGGCTCTGATGTTATATTAAAAACCAACAGTATTGAGTGGTTATTCCCTTGCAGACAGACAAAAACAGCTTTTCGGTTATTCAAGAAAGATAAGCTCTTTCGACTTTAAAAGAATGATTGCGTGTTCCATTTTCATCAAATTGGCGATTTATGGTGAGAAAAAAGCCTTAATTACGTGGTAAGTTTTCTTTTAGTTTTCTGAAGATAAATAAAGGCAAAAATGATAAAGAAACACACCAGTAAGCATCCTCTCTCTCTTGAGCCATAGCGGCAAGAAAGCTTGAACAGGGATATACTGGCTACTTGGGGTGTTAGGGTTAGAAAGCCGGGGAGTATGTCCTAGTTTTGACGGCCAAAAATCGAACACCGTGAGGGCCTGGTCTTCCGTCCTGGGGGAAGTACAGGACTGTTTAAAAAGGGTTTAATGGATGGCAACTGAGAAACTGATTGGAGTGGATGCAGAACAGTTGACCTGAAAGATTGAAAGCACTCAACCTTCACCCACTAGTAAATAGGTAAGACAGAAGATTCGGTCCTTCGCAGGTACTTGAATACTGAGAACATAGACTTACTCAGATCCCAAGGACAACCTAGCTTCAGGAAGCATGTGGATAACACGGTTTGGGCTGTGAGCCAATTTCATCTCTCAAAAGTCAATGAACAGCTGGCAGCTTGAGCTCGTGCAAATGGTTTTTGGGGACTCCATAGCCCCAAGCCTACTTTAGACTGGTTAAAGATTCCCGCGCTTCTTCAAGAATCGCGGCACTTTTTGGTGGTGTAGTTGAGGGAATTGGGAAGAGCTCGATATAGCTCGGTGGTTAAGACGTGAACTAATTGACCAGAAGGTCTTTGTTCCGAATCCAACCTCACTATCTGGACTGATCCCATCTAGGCTTGGGCAAACCGTCCGTCTCTCAGCTCTCCTATCTACATCAGGTGGCATGACGACTAAGTACCGAAGTGATTGTACAGCTTCGTAACAAATGTTACGAAACGCCTGAAATCGGATGGTTTTTCTGGACGCATCACAAGCAGAATTTCCGACTCATGCTCTCCCAGGAAACATCACTTTTTCCGAGAAGGTTGTCAGTTCACAGGAAGGTTTGGTAAGTTTTTGGAAGGGCATCTTGGTTCTTACAGTAACCGGGGAAATTTCACAGAATGGTGAAGAACTGAACTTCACCATCGTTAGCCAATGAAGTTTTGATCGGTTTTGCCCCTTGGTTACCCAGCCGCAACGGGACGCCAAATAGCACGATGGATTCCAGTGATACCCAGTAAGACCAGGAGACAAAGTTTCGAGAAATGCTCATCACTATTGTTACGTTCTGCGTCTAACCCAAATCAGCCACCGAGTTTCGCCTGTGACGAGCTGAAGCGCTGCAAGAGTTCGCTAAAGTCCACGATTGATGCAACCAAATATGCACCCTTCATGTTGGCAACGGGGTGGTTACTTCTCAAAAGGAAGTTTCTTTTTCAGAATGGAAGATGCGAAGGTTGGTGCAGAGGTCTTTGGAAGACTCTTAGTATTTTAACCAATGTGAGTTATTGGAATGTCAGTAGTTATACAATAAGTAGTATGGAAACATGCTACGATATCATGAATATCATCCAAAAAAAAACTTTAAGTTGTCTTTTCGCAAGACATTTATTTGAAGCATACTATAAACGAGAGATTCAGGTGACTTGCGGCGAAGACACCGCATCTAAACCAGTCTAATTCATGGAACCATTTCTATCAGTTACTGGACAAATCAGAAAGGTGTTACAACGGACGTTCAACTGACTGATATCCTCTTCAAAGTGAATAACTTCGTTGTGGTTTGTTCTTCTCCCATAGTTTGGTTGCAAAATACTAGTGGACCAAAAACAGGAACCGAAATTATAATCTACAAATTATAAGGTTGTTAAAAACGCACCTCCGCTTTTGTTCCGTCCAGCTCCACAACAGATGGTTACGTTTACTTACTAATTATGAGTAGTTTCGGGTCGGACTAGCCGTTTGGGGAATTTGGAACGTCTTGGATTTACTTAAAGGATCCGAAGATAAGTACTATTGAAGACAAGTCACATGGCTGGGTTGTATAAAATGAGCTGAACAAATGACAAATAGATACTGAAAATTTCCGGTCATATTCAGCTTACAGCAAAGCCAGAAATATTTATTACCACAAATATGTTTCCCACTGTTCATCCAGTACATTAGTGCCACCAATAATTCATACCTCCCACAAAGTTGAAAAACACAAGGGTGACACAAGCGCACAAAAACCAAACTGGGCAGGCCAAGAATGGGAAAGGGAAACGCCTTGGTATGCGGTTGAAAAAACAGTTTGTCCAGTGTTGCGCATCTGTCGGTTCGAACAGCCACCATCCTAGTTGAAATGTACACAGCAATTTTTCAGCGCATCTAAAGCTACCATAACTGTGGCTAGAATGCGAAACTTTGGCTAGAAAATGGTTCTATTGCATGTTAGGCTTAGTGGAAACGTCTGATATGAGGCTTTTGCTGCTAGAAGCGCGTGTTGGCACGCCTTATGCGCTTGAAAAAAAGAGGAAAGAGATCCATAAGTTTGTGTTCGTATTTATTCTGTTATTCATGAATTCAACTTTCGTGATCCCAGAAATAACCCCACTTTAGTTTCGTCGGGCGAGGCACTGTTTCTCTTTATGGTACACAAAAATTCGTCCTGGATTGCGTTCTGAACTCTCCATTGGTTGTTCAAACGTCCTTGGTTTGGATTGGTTCATGTCCTGATTAGGTGTCTAATAGCATAGCTCAGTCGGTCACCATTCTTGTCTGGTCCTACTTTCTTAACTGCATTGCTGGCCAAAGAAAGGGATCTTGCGATTCGATGGCTGTAAGCTAGGTGCATCTTCGATCATACATCGTAAATATATCAGTTACTGATCCGTATGGCTTGAGCCAACTTCGTGTATTTATTGGCTGGTCACCCTATCACCTAGGAACGCGCCACTAAAGCCTTCCAAACCCACAGCAATTGTTCCGGTGGACAAATACCCCGCCTGCTTTGAGCCATCATACCTGTTAGCTTCTTAACACGTATTTAGACTTGTGAGTATTTTATCAAGTTTTAGATCCCGTGTTCCGATATGACCTCATATTTTCGGAGTAATTTTATCCACAGGCTCATCAACCGAACTTGTGTTCGGTCCATTCTGTGGGGAATCCTCTGAAGGATGGCATCAGAGACAGTATTTAGCATCTATGACACGAAACTAGGGTCACTGGTCACATGACAATACCCTAGACAAGTTACATGATTATCCTTCCACGGGCTCAATAGAGACTCGGGAACAGTGGCCACATCCACACAAACTGCTGACGCAGTTCCTTCGTTCGTCATGAACTGACTCTGACCTAAATCTTTATTCTACCAACCCTCTACCCTAAAAATGTAGAATCCATCACGTAAGCCAAATGTTAAAGCCTTTTGTTACCTTGCGATAAATTTATTTAGTCATCTGTTTATTTTACCCATTTGTTTTTTTTCTCAGATTGAAGGGAAACATCTTCTTCCCTACCACCGGCACTACTTTGCCAGCATACCCTAAACCACGTCTGAACAGACGATTATCTTTTCAAACCCCGGCAGGGCCATTGGATATGCATTGCTAATGAGCTCTAATAAGAGCAAAACTCGAATCCAATGCTTCTCCCCGCTTTGGTGTGGACTCACCAAAACAATTGCACCCGGACAGGAGAAGGACTGTCTAGACGACAGTGCTGTGGACGCGAATTCTAATCATCCGCAAAACAATCGGTTTATCGAAAACTTCACAAAGCTAAAACCTACTCTTGTTGCATGATCATTCCGCAGAACAACTAACAGAAAAAAAGCGGGCTCTTTGCTTTTGCAATTGCGCCGATTTGATGAAGCATTCCAAGTGGAATATCAATACTTTCTCCAGGTTGTTGGTCGCAATGGGGTTTTCGGCCGAACACTAGTCAGAATGCACTCAGTTTTCTAGTAGCCACTACTCAGATTACAGGAACGGCATGTGAAATCTATAAGATGTCGACACGGCTTGAAAGTTTGCATTTTAGAGGTACGCTGTGATTTATTCCTGGTCTGTGATCCTTTGAAAGCACTTGGAAGAGACTTCACCTACATACCACTTATTTGGTGCCCAGGTTTTGTTACCGAATTCACAAATAGTCTGTCATGATGACCTCGATGTTCAACACCTCTGTTCGCGCCTGTTTGCCTCTTAAAAATTAGCCTGAGTGGTAAAAAACTATACCTTCGATATACTACGCCCTTTTATTCGCTAACCTCATCAAGTTCAGACTAGTTGAACCGGTAGAAGCTGCATTCGAGCCACTTTCAATTGAATGGTCCTTCTCATCCGGTGAGTTGACTCCAAAAGGGGGGGATGTTGAACCCGAGTTTTTCTCTAAATAAGGCTCATCAGCAGTGTATATTACTTACCAGGGCAGAAGATGCACTACTCAAATGAAGGTTTTGTGAGCACTAACTCACACGAGTTGAACATTACTTCGGAATAGCCTGTTTGCTGATCAAGATGGGGGGTTTGCTCGTGTCGTTGCCATCTAAGACCTGAACAAACAGGCACAACATGTGGCGACAATCGAGCGACTACGAAAATCAATGCATTGAGGTTTTCCCAGTGCTAGGGCAACTGGCCGGACAATGTGAAGCCCAGGCTCCATGGTAAGCGTTGCGGTTCACTACAGTACACACAAGCCATACGAGCAGCTCTGCATTTCACAAGTCCAACTGTCAAACGTATTGTTCAATACCGAGAAGTCGCATCAGGGAAGGATAGCAAAAACTGGGCTGGTTTTCTATCATCCCGGATTATCACGTCCAAATTCCCACACAAAGCGTATCTGTATGTGGTTTGCGGTTTTTTCTTCTAGAATATTCGAAGTTTAGAATAAAATAGGCAGTGAGCAGTTTTCACTCCCACCAACATTGAGGACTTGTTTTAATTGCACGGCAAAATCCCTAGTTCGAAAAATCAAATACATTTACATTCGTCCAATTAAGCATAAATTTCAGATTTGTTTTCCCCAAGACATTTATCATTGTAAGTTTCCGAATATTTTTTTCCATGCGCCGTCATTATCCTCGGCTCAAATACTCCATCTTTCAGGATGCGCGCCCACACACACACCAAAGAAATCCGTTTCGTTCCACTCGAGTTCGTGAACCGGAAGTGAGGATACCGGTGATTTACCGCCGCTTTCGTTGAGCTTTTGTGAAGGAAAGCGGTAAAACTTGATTGAGTAAGTTTAATTTACTGTAATGAACCTATCAACCGGCCTTGTTCGATTGCTTTGAAAAATATACTGATTTCCAGAAATCGGTGTGTACATTTGACCCATGTCGGGGCACTAAAAACGTGACATATTCCCAAAAAAGTGATTGAGGTAACAATATATCACAGAGTTACCTTGAAGGGGTGTCCCTGGAAAAGATGAAACGTTTTGGTTGTCAAATATTTGGCTTTATGAGAAGCTTGTCACTCAGGTTGAACAGTGTTCACAGATACAAGTTGTACCGATCACAGAGGGAAACGAGAGATTGTAGACTGGGATGTCCGTAGTGTCGGCACTACCTAAAAATCAGTGCCAGGGGATAATGAAGAGCTCTGAAAAAAAACTCAGTTGAACCTTATTTTTACAAGCGTCCTGTTGTAATCATCCCTACATGTGACGACGCTGAAAAGTGCTGCTGTGACGCACGCTAAGTGTAACACCACGAGAGGAGGAAAGATCTCTATGAGGAATTTTTTGCCAAGTTTTATGGAAAATCAGCTTTGAATTTTGGATAGGTGTCTTTGATTCAAGCACACTTTCCTGGGAGATTTTATGCTCAACCACGAGAAGAGGTGCCTAGAACCCCTTTGATAGAAAGTGCAATTTGCTCGTTGACCGTTTTTGTTTCGTTTTTACAAGGACCAAGTTTAGTTAACGTCAGATTCTTTATCTTAAGCAGCTCATGAGAGTGACAGTTGACTAGTCTCCAATTCGTCGTTCTCTACGGAAAGTACATTCAATTATAATGCACCCAAAAGGCAAATTCCTCGTGCAACTTCACTCACTTCCTTAGACGCCACAAAGCGCACGGGTCAAAGCATTACGTCCCTTCAAGAATGGCACGATTTTGACAGATCTTCAGGGTGCACACTGTAGCCGCAAACAGTACTAGTTGAGTACGCTTATACGACTGCATCAGCGTGAGGTAGAACTCTCGGCTGTCTCATAAACCGAATCTTCTAACAACTTGGCAATGCCGTTGGAAACACAGGTTAGTCACTTTTCTTGCGTTGTGCCCGTAGGAAGTGACGAACAAAACAGTTTGTCCGTCTCTCCTCAGGTGACAGATTGTACAATGCTCGCACTCCCTGGCACCACCTGATCGTGCAATGCTCGCACTCCCTGGCACCACCTGATCGTACAATGCTCGCACTCCCTGGCAATGGTCCAAAAAATCTTCCTGTTCAAGAATTGAACGAATGCAGAGCGATCTCAATTATACAGTCTCAATCTCCACAAAAACAAATTCATGGAGGTTTTCGAGATTTCCTCTGTTTTATACGATAGAGTGAGTTAGTCTCTGGTACATGATGTATGCTCATCACAATTTTTCATTTTTCCCTTCTTGAAGAGCTTTCTTCCCTTCCCAATTCGTTTCAATGAATCAAACCAATTGGATGATACAATCTTCAAAAAATACAAAATATATCTGACAGTATTAAACACCGTTTCTCAGTTACGCCAACAGTGGTCTAACGGCTTCATCAGTCGTCAAAAATGGTAAGTGCCGGTCAGACGTAACCGACAAACATTTCAATTACAATTACACTCTTTTAGTTTTCTGTGGTCAAACTTTTTTTGATGTGACCGCTGAGTGGTAACACGCCATTCAATACGCTATTCCCACTAGCACGTTTGACCACTCTTCGAATAAGGATCCTTATGTAGTGAGAATATCAATTTCATAAAGACAGGAAGACAACATGATTGTTGGTTTGTTCACCAAGCTTTGAAACTGGACTCCAAACAGGCGAGAGGACGAGCTATTTTCCGGTCTACTTCGCTCTTGTGTATGTTGTTCCAAAAGAGCGTCTTTAATCCGTCTTCATTGGTTGTCTGTAAAATACCTTTTACACCACCCGGTTAACCGTTTTGGCTCTAGTTTGCGTCTGATTGGTCAGTCGAATGCCTCAAAATAAAGAAACAGAACTGTTGAAACGGAGGCAATCGACGGGCCAATCGAATGCAACGAAGTGAAATCACGAAACAACACACACTGCACACGCACCAATCATGTTACGGAAAAGCAAGCCGTAACCTACCAATTACGGATGAGCTACTAGATGCTCATCAGAAACTGTATAAGTGCAAGAAAAAGAGCAGACAATGACCGTTCGAACCCACATCGCCGAGGCCTCGTTGACTATGAATGAAACGTCCGGAATCCAACTAACACGCCGGGCGAACAAACCGGCAGCCAGGCAGCATACAAGATCTATACATCTTTCACAACACTACCGAGGAAAAGACACACAATTTGACGCAAACATGTTGGTAGCTCTCATCGACCGTATACATGTACACAGGTCTAAAAAGGATATAGAAGCAAGCAAATGTGGTCAATATGATTGAAAGACAAATGCGATAGACAAGAAGTAAACCTAGCTAGTGGTTGTCCAGGACAAACCGCTCACTCATATAAGCATCTTTTGAATGCGTAGATATGATTGAAAATATTTAAACAGTATTGCTTCAGCAGAGGTCATGATAACAGCCCGTTGGTTTGAACAGTCCTCCTTCCGTTTTGATGCACTTTGCAGGTCATTTCACACCACAGAGGAAGTCACTGAACTCTGGCTTGGCTAGGGAAGGAGTGGTATGAATGCGAATTCCACATCCCCAATAAAAGTTAACTAGAAGGTCTCAAGCTTCCGTGAAGCTACCTGACCCACATGACTTCCTGCCATGTGGGTTAGCCGATCGACACAACCAAAACATTTACTAGGTCATCGTTCGATGTGTCAAGAAAACCAATCACACCACTCAAGCCTGAAAATGTTCACTTTTTAAGACGTGATCACTCAGGTGCGCCCAGAATGCCTCGCTCCCGCCCAAGCTTGCCTTGTATTTCAGACGTCCATGGTAAAGCACCGAAGGTAGCCAAGGACATGTACCCCTGATGACCACCAATAAGAGTAAAGCTCGAGTCCAGCGCTTTCCCCTTTGGTGCCGACTTACGGAGAGTAACGCGACTACCTAAAACAAATCTGATACTCACGTTCTCTGCTAACCAATAAGCTGGGCATATTGTCCTGACTTGATACACTACGTATAAGGCTGCCGAAAACTCGTCGAAAGCCTTTCTTGAGGCTCGTCGAGTAGGCGCTGTCCCCAAGATTCCGTTAACCTTATGTTCTACTTGAACGCCGACTACACTCAACCAAAAACTGTGTTAATTTCAACTGAAGGCTCCACTGAATATCTCGTTTATGAAATTGGTATAATGGAGTTATCTACATTGGTTAACTCAAACCATCCGTCGAATAAAGTACAGCTGTTTCTATATTTGGTCACAAATGAAGAATTTTACCATAGAGCAAATCAAGTGGAAGACAGAGGAAATTGGGAGAAGCCTTAGAATGCCCAAACCATTACATGAATTTGTCGATCTGACATGTCTGTGCAGCCGTTTCTGCGTGCACAGCTATCATATATATATTTACAAAATGATACAGCAAAGTAGAATCATGATACGTGTATAGTGGTCATACACTACTCATAAGATTGCTGAAAATTCTTCGACAGCCCACCACCGGTTTCGCCCTTCTTGGGGCTCATCAGGTAGGCGCATTCCCTGAGTTTCCGTCAACCTTATGTTCTACTTGAA
>SJOL01000802.1:2477350-2540064 GCA_004794785.1 Opisthorchis felineus | reverse complement strand
GGATTTGCATCTTGAGTGTCGACAAAGTCTGCGCCGGCGCTCTGCTCCATAACACATGGCGTCTTCTGTAACGTGTTTTCCGAAACTGCATCACGCTTGTGATTTTCTTCCAAAAAGGAATTGACAACCGGATTTTTTCCGCTGGGTTCATCAGCGGCAGTTGTGGAGCACTATATATATCTCGGAAGTTCGGTTAGCCCAGACGACAACGTGGTCGACGAACTGAACGCAAGAATCTCTAGGGTTGGAATTGATTATGTCAGTTTGTGTCACTTCCGGCATCAAAAAGGCACATCACTGGGTCTCAAAAAACGCGTATCCCAGACTATAATGCGGGCTGTATTGTTGTACGGCTGAGAGACTTGGTCACTCCGGGCAAAGAATCTGAGGCATCTTCAGGCTTTTGAACACCGATTCCTCAGAATTAAATCTGAAGTCAGCTGCAACCAGCGAATTCGAAATGAGAAATCAGGAGGCGGGATATGGATGTGGCAGTTAGTACTTCATGCAAAGAATGCATCCAGCACTGCAAGCTAAGTTGGCTGGGCCGTGTTGCACATGCGAAGTTACCTCCCGCCAAGACAAACCAAGTGTTCCGCGCTGACGATGATGGCGATGCTGTTGCTGATGATGATGAGGATGATGACGAGGATAATGATGATACGTGGCAGCTATGTAGCCTGTGGAACTGCCTTGCCTATATGCACTCGGTTGCACAAATAACAGCTGTTTTACATATGGGTTGCGTAGAAACTACATAGGTCCAAGGCCATGGGATTCGTAAATTCATCTAGCTTGCCGCACAACCTGAGGGTATCCGGGATGGTGCCACGCACCCTTGCAACCATATCAAGCGACTGTCTACAGCTTATTTGGCCATCCAAACGATATTGGCACATTCGAATCGTGTTTTTCATGCAGCTCTGATGAGCAACCAGGGCTGTCGGGTCCATAAATGTGGTGGCGCAACATAAGCATGGTGTGTTAGAATACTCCACGAATAAACATGAGGGCCCCTAGCTACAGTTATTACCATGATCAAATTTAGCCGCGAGAATGGGCGGTATTTTTCAGTAAACTGATTCCGAGGCTGTACTCAAGAAGAATTTTGCCAACATTCTGGAGACACCTTTAAAAAAGTTATGAAATTTTTCCACGGATTAAAAAATGGAAAACTTCTCCTAAAAAACTCCTTAGTCAGAAGTGACGAGGTAGACGTCCGATCCACACTCAGTTGAATTGCACTCCGTCACACTTACGCAGGTTTATTAAATGAGGCACCGGAAGTGAAGACGTACCTAAGGTAAAGTTGACGGTTGTGTACTCCCAGGTTGTCAAGGGATCACATATACTCCGTTCCCCCAGAAAATCAGATCTTTTGAAACGTTGCCAACTATCAGGTGGGATATTCATTAATCCATATTTGAGACTAATTAATTCAAGTTTATATCGTTTATAGTATGCGGCTGTGGCATGCATTAAAGTTCAGACAGACATTGGTGGTTTTTCCTCCCCCCTTCCTTCGAAAGGCTGGTTGGAGGACGTCAGTCCGGGAATCGTCCTAACGGGACCAGCAGCGCATGGCAACAGACGGAATTCCTGGAGCGTAGAGAACGTTACATTTAAGAACATCCAGTGCAAACAAACCAATGACTGAGCCACAGAAAACTTGCGGGTGTGAACTATGAACACCTGAATTCAGATGTATTGTTTTGTATCACCGGGAAAAAACCCGACCATAAACTCGTGAGGCGAGAGAGATACAAGTTATACAAATTCTGCTACATTTACTATGCCTGATAAAGCATTTTATCACAATCAGTGGACAAGAAAAATGCAATTCATGATCTGTCTATATTTTGGTTTTTCAGACAAACTTCGATGATTATCAAGTTACCAAATATAGACACTGAGTCAACATCTTGGCCACATCCAGTTCAGACAGTTTCGCCTCTGTCTCCTGAGTATTCTCTCCACAGATGAAAGTGTCGCGTATCCCCGTATTGTCTTTTATCTTTCCTCAAACTCAAACTCGCGCATGCGTGCTGATTGGTCCTCTTTTCATTCGTGTCGCATTATTGATCTGTGCGTTGCACTGATCGATCCACTTGTTTTTACTGGCTATTGATTACCATTCACTTGTTGCTTTCACAGTGAGCTAACAGTATCGAAATTCACCGATTGTGGGAACTTGAAAGATCTCGTCACGCTGATTCTCCCCCTTGTTTTGAAGTCAAATTTAGGTCAACGTTGGCACAACAAGGCAACCTAGTATCCGATCTCATCAGTCGAAAGGCATGTCACCTACACAAATGCACGCGTGTCGCCTGAGGGTAGACATGCAAAACATAACTAACCAAATTTCCCCTCTCTCTCTTCGATAAAGTCAGTTGTAAACGATGAGTTGATACACGGCTGCCTTAAAATTATTGTTCTTACGATTTAACCAAACCTGAACCGATCGATTCGGGTTGAAAATCATCTTTGGACATGCGCTCTTCGAGTCTCCACACGCGCATTTTCCCAGAACCTCACCTCCATGCAATATCTGAGTGTGAATCAAATGACACTGGTGGATCAAATTGATGGTTATTGAACTTTTTGTAAACGCACCGACAGGTCCCTGTAACCTGTCTACACACGGAGAGGTCAATATTTAGAGTTCTCCAGTTACGCCCCAATATCTCATAAGGAGGGGTTGGTAAAGTCTTGATTTTGAGTAGCGCGGTGGAAACTATGCAGCCCGAATCTCATTGTGCAAGAGGAGAAAATCCTGAAGAAAACCCGGCTGCAGAAAGGTCATCTAGAGTGGTCCGTCGAAACTTACAGTAGGTCCGGAACACAAGCAGCCCCGGTTAATTCAGCCAACAAGAAAGGTTAGTACTCGTTTCTTCAGTTCAATAGCGACCACTTTAACACCGACATAAGAAGCACGATCACTTCTGCTCTAAAGCTCGTTTTTTTGCTACAGCCAAGCTACGTTTCACACCGATCACCAGAGGATTTGTTCTCTATAGGGGAAAATGTTGGTAGCTCAGGTAGCGTAGATGGTCGTTGGCTTGTTCGCTGATTTGGGCAATTTGATTGCAAACGTTCCATCACCAATGGAGCTGACATCATCAGTGCGTTGTTAGGGTTGATGTCGCCTCGATTGGTGGTGAAACGTTAGCAAGCAAATTGCCCAGCTCAGCGAACAAGACAAGGATTTGTTCTGCACAATTGTGAGCCTAGATTGTCTAGTCTCTCTACCTCTCATGCAGTCTACCAGGTCGTCTGCAGCTGCGGAGACGCTTACATCGGCAGGAACCAGGGGAAGCACGCAGCAGAAAACATTCCTAAATATATAATCCAGATTCTGTCAGGGTCAGAGGTCAAATCTTAATCCTGCATCGTCAAAAGCCAGACATCTGTTAGATACTGGCCGTCTGACTGACTTGGTCGAATCCTTCCGAATCCTGCTAGGCAAACCAAGACCGAAGGTTTTCTCAATAAGGTAGGCGATGCTGATCGGATCAAACCAGACCAGACTGTGTGCAGAAAAACAGTTGAATCAAACGATTTGTTTTCCCCAACATTCATTAGGTGGCTTGCAGAAAGCAACCAATCACAGTATGTTTGGCAGTGATTTTACGCTCTATTTATATAACTTGTAGGTTTTACATCCACAACTGAAGAGAGTAAAACAGATGTCAACATATCACAGTATTAGTCTTCTGTCAGTTTCATTGAGATGGATAAAGGGGACGCAATTTTTCAAATAACTTTTTGAAGTCATGAGTTGGCCAAAAGCTGCCGGCCAGTCCGACCTGTCACAGCGTGAAAATCGCTTTCACCAACAGGTCTTTAGGCTGAGAGTAGGAATTAGAGAGAGGCTAAGTGAGAAGATTGACGTTTCGTTAGTTGAGGCGAGAAAATTCCTCACCAAACCTCTAACTAAAGGTTTCTTTCATACTTGGCTCAACCGAACAATCCATACTAAAGACATTTAAGCTACGAAGGCGTTTTAATCATCGTCTGTGTACTTCAGTCGAGTTTCAAAGCCCTCGTTCAATTAATGTCTGACATAAAGAAAAGTTATTGACTTGCTATAGAATGCTTAGACCTCATGTTCTGCTCTTCTGCTCCCTGAGGTGGACATTTCGGTTGCAAACTTTTCGTTTCCAGTCTAAGCGACATCATCAGTACGCAGTAGATTAGTCTGGCATCGTTGTTAAGCGGTACGTCGGATCAGAGGAGCTCTTTGCTTGTGCTTACATAATTCCAGTTGCCAGGAGTGTCCGGTGATTATGACTGGTCTTTGGGACGGTCAATCCCATTGGCTGGTTATTCGACCTTTGCTCTAATTGGTCGACACCAAGGCAAACCTCGGTGACTCCCACGATGAGTTGTTTCATGTCAGTTCGATAGCTGCTAGGCTTACTAGCTTATCAGCTCATTCGACAGTCCGTTCCCTTTGTGTTACCCCGTCAATTCGACGTTTCTCTGATTATATCTTTTGTCTAAGTAACAAGACCTTCACGTCTCCTATGTTGATTCTGTTTCTTCCCTGATCTTCTTGTACCGATACGGGGTATTGTGACAGCAGTCTCATAGACTTTCGCCCATGTGGACAGTTTTCATACAGTATATCCAATATACTATTTATGCCCTCTATGCATTAGTTTGCATCCACCACATTGGTTTTTGCACTCCAGGGTTGACATTTGATTTGCAGGCTGGTATGAGTCCTCTTGGTTGAATTCGTCTTGATCCGAGCTAAGCCTGGTTCCTTATGTACGGCAGCAGGATCCATTTGCTCATGTTATTGCTGCTGTTGGAAGGTCTTTTCCCCACTCCCCTTCTGGCGGAATTTCGGGGTTGCTCATTGTTCCCTTCCTTTCTCTTTAGTCCAGTTGCACTGCGGTATCTATGCTCTTCTAAACAGAGGTTGGATACAACTCTTCTTGCGGTTCGTTTTCACCTGGTCCTGGTGTGTCTTCTTCCGTCCGCAGTTCTGCCAAAGTTCAACAGCAGATGTTGACGGTTCTCTTCAAGTTCTACTGTCAAATGAACATTTCTCGACCTTGCAGTCTCATGCGTTCTGTATTATTGTTCATCTCCTATTGACGAAAGTGGTGTCTTGGTGACGGATTTAAATTTTTGGATCGATAATTGGTTGTTGGGTGTGTTTTACTATTCCTGACATAGTAATAAGCCCTTATATTGACACCCGAATTATTCGTGTGATAAGTAAAGTTAGATGACAAAAACCCCGGATAGAAAAGGTTTTGACAACGGTTTATAAGAGCTGTTTCTAACCATAATCAAAAGGCCACAGAAAGAGTTGCTGGTTGTTCCGTTAGACCCAATCTTATTTTGTGGTCGGCAAGGCATCTGAGGAAAGAAATCTGACCAAATTTGTGATAGCGTAAGGAGATCTGGTAATTTTCGACAGGGAAGTAATGTACAACCGTTTCATCCTTGTTGGGAATCAACAGTAGTGTGCATCTCACACTCACTCGGAGGAGTCTTGAAAGCACGATCTCCCGATGAGGAGTTTGAACACTTTACCGTTTGGCCTTTAGCAGCTTATCAACAGTATGATTAAATTGCACTTCGGAAGAATGTAGCAACACTCATCCTTCAGTCACGGGTCCCACATCACGTGATCACACGCGCTGAGCGACTGCTCGAATGACGACTTCGCAGATGGGATTTTATTCTCCCTTTGAACAACCCACAGATCGATGGTAGTTTGGAGGGATTTGGGAAATTTCAATTGAGATGTCGTCGTGTAAGTTTATTCAGAAACTATCTTACTTGACCTTTTCCAAGCTAATTTTAAAAATCTTCAAGTGCGGGAACTACGAGGATGTGTATGGCACCAACAGAGTCAGTCTTGGCAAGTCAGATGAATTTTTGTCCTCCACAACTTCAATATATGGTGATTCCCAACAACCGTGAAAACAGACGTGCAGAGTTTGTCAACAGTTTCGTTTATCATCACCTCATTGTTGTCCCTCGTCACCTGAAAACATTCTAATGGTTTAACGTGACCTCTAATCGGTGGTAGGTCCAGCCGGGTGGTAATGACTATTTTGGGTGGCACCCCGTACTCTGTTTCAACGGTAACAAGTAACCAGAGTGTGTGAGACAATATTGAAACAAGCTAAAATTAGAAAACCAACATCATAACCACTAAGATTGTAGTATTTCAAGATGGGAGGCAAAAAGATTTCCTCAGTTCCTCATTTCCTCATTTCATTGGATAAAAGGAGATTGAAATGATTTCCTAAGCAATTCATGAATAGGCTAAAACTATCTACTTGTTAGGTGTGTGAACAGCCGGGAGAAAATACTCATCAGAATCTGGAGGACTTAAAACAGGGGATATGAATTCATTTGTTGTCATTTCAAACGTGTCATTTCAAACAAGTGCCTGAAACATCGCGAATTTGGTTACTAATTCAGTTACTAAGCCAAGAACCAAGTATCACGCTGTAATCGTTCTGGCATCCACAGTGCCATTCATCTGTGATAGAGGACAAAAAGGTGCATATAAGTATTCAAGGCTCCAGGTTATGGGCTTAGGAAGATCTCACACACAGAAAATAAAAACTCTGGTGTAGTAACGTCAGTTACCACGAGGTGGCGAGGTGGCTTAAGCGCCAATTTACTGACCGGAAGGGCCGTGGTTCGAACCCGACCTCTGACTCTCGACATCCTCTGTCTAGGCTTGGGCAACCTGGCAGTATCCCATCCCTCGTGTCTCCTTCTGGTGGCAGGGCAGTTAGGCACCGAAATGGTGCTACAGCTGAACGATTTTTTTTACCACGGTAGGAAGCGGACAAACAAGAAGAGGCCTTGTGAGCACCACCTTCTGGTTTGAAGGTATCTCTTTCACACTAAGAAGCATATACCACGCGTTTCTTCCTTCAAGTTGCAAGAAAATAATTAATTGAACGTGTCTATTTCCGCGTTATTTGGACAAGAACGGACGGCGGCAAACCAGCAATCTAGTGGATACAAGTTGTGTCATCCTGCAGTTCGATTATTCGAGTAAAGCGGGTATTGATCAGCAAGCTCAACAAACTTAACTTGAGTTAAGTAATGACGTATTTGTTGTTGTTTCGTTTTACGTAACACCCCTTCGGTGCCCAGCTGCCGTGCCAGCCGGAAAACGCACGAGGGCTGAGATGTCGCCATGTTGCTCAAGCCTGAAAAGAAGCAATCGAGATGAAGAGGTTGGGTTCGAACCAGGGACCTTCTGGTCGGTAGGTTCGCTCGTTAACCCCTGAATTTCCTTCAACTCTGTACGTACTCACTGCTGTACATATGTACACCACATACATTTGCAAGTATGTACACAGGTGTACGTACGTCCTTAGGTATATATTTTACAAATCATATACGTATAAACTTGTATAAGATCAGAAAGGATTCTAAGGGCCAAAATTCATTCTGAAGTCACAAAAGTCGAAACTTAACCAATCGTAATGTCATTTATATGCTACTGAAATTAAAGTACGGAGAAAGCCAGAGTGAGTACACTTCACTGAAGCCGTGAAAGCGAAGAGTGAGCTGATTTCATGCCAGCATACAGATGCATATCCATGGCATGCTGAAGACTGGTGCTACGTACTGGAAGCTAACGAGACCCCGGGGAGTGAAAATCTTTGTTAGCTATACATGAGAACTTACATGGCAATTGCTTCTAGAAATCGGTTGCACGGAAGTTCGTAATCAACAGACGATATGGGACGAACTGCGATTCTTGACGTCTAAAAAACCTTTGTTATAAAAACCAAGACGGTATACACTCAACACGATTGAAAAATGAATAAAGCTACACAAAAGTGCCTTCATGTGAAACGGTCGTTCCCGTTATTCGGTCATTTAGAAAACATCGTGGAACCTATGGATCAGAAAACCGGAAAATGAGGACTTGATCAATTTTTATGAGCAAAAAAGAATAAATCTACATAAAAATCGGTGGCAATGGCCGCCTTGACCCTAACATGTCTACAAATTTGGTGCAAGTGAGATTTTCGGCAGTGCCTTCTTCCTGTTGTTCCGATTACGGACAAAAACGGAACCCCGACCAAATGACCTTCACTATACAAGCATTTGGGAAGCGTGAGGGTTCATTTGATTGTTGATCAAATATGGTGGATACCATACCATACTATACTATAATGTACTATACTATACTATACTATGCCATACTATACTGCACTATACAATACTTCAGTTTAATACAATATAATATATGGTATAATATGTCGCACAATACTCTACCATATACTGCCACACAGTAGTATAATATACTATACTACACCTTAATATAATGTACTTTGATGCAATATACAACGCTATACCATGTTCTACAATGCCATACTATGCTGTGCTATTCTATACTATACTATACGATATTATACCATACTATAATGCACTACACTGTACTATATTATGCCGCACCATACCATACTATACTAATGGATACTATACTACACCCTAGTATGCTGTGATATACTTTATTATAATATAATGTAACATAATATAATATAATATAATACACTGTGCTGTAATATACTAGGCTATACCATACGATACTCTACCACATAATACTGTAATCCACTATAATTTATTGTACTTTAACATAATGTAATACACTGTGCTGCAATATATTGCACTGTATTTTACCACAATCTATCATGTTTTACCATACTGTGCTATGC
Organism: Opisthorchis felineus; assembly: GCA_004794785.1. NCBI lineage: Eukaryota > Metazoa > Platyhelminthes > Trematoda > Opisthorchiida > Opisthorchiidae > Opisthorchis > Opisthorchis felineus. The sequence goes on along the minus strand of SJOL01000802.1, from coordinate 2,531,347 downwards.
TTTACTGTGCTGTACTATACTATGCCGTACTATACAATGCCACAATATATTATATTATAGTGTTAGTACATTATATTATATTGTATTATTTCATAGCAGATTATACTGTACTATATTATATTATATTATATTATATTATATTATATTATATTATATTATATTATATTATATTATTATACTATATTGATATTCTATGTTAATTTGAAGAAAAACGTCTTCGGTAAGATTTACAAGTAAGCTGCCTATAAATCCACATAGCAAGTGATTCCTTGGTTCTCCCAATAATATTTAAGTCCTGTTTAACAGGCGTCTGAGTAACATATTTTCGAAAAGCATTTGCATTCTCCTTCTGAGAGCAAAATCCAAAAAGGGCACAGAACTTAAACCTCAAACCCACATTCAATCTGCACAGTTATAAATTTCGTACTTTTTTAATGCACAGACATGCGAGCTTTTATGGAATACAATGCCGTTTTTCTTGTTTCCCACCAACCGAAAGAATAATCCATCCAGAGTCGGCTATATAAATGACCAAAATGTCATCGATCCATTTATTTTCACCTCAACGTTGTGGTCATGGGCTCAGTACTTAAACTGTGCTCAAATTGTGCTAATATGCTGAAGCTTTGAGAAGTTGACGGACGATTTCCGAGGTTTGGCTACGAACATGTCGACACTCACTCTTATGTTGTCACACTGGGTGATCGATATTGTCAGATCTGTGCGTGTCCAGCCGCCGACCAGATTCCCTGGTGACTACGGCACCGTCCAGGGCTTTCAGATGACATCAAATTCGCCTCGGCGCGAACCGACTGCTGTTTGTCAGCTATACGCCGGTCATCCTGTTGAAGGACAGGTCCACCATTTGCATCCTATTACCACGGTGCGTTGCAAGATGGTATGACCGGTTAATTGTGGTCAACTATGATTTCATTTTTTCGACCACATCTGTGTTAGTTCTTAGTCGCTCAAAGGACAAAAGTTCTCAGTGTACAAACCGACAACAACTTCGGACCCATGTTTCTTCTGAAAATTCCACGCTGCAAAATCGTCCCTCAGTACAACTTTCATCCCAATCGAGCGAGGACAGTGAGTAGAGTGTAGACAAAGTACGAACCAAATTTGTCTGCAAATGAGTGTATTTCGCTAATTCCGTGCAATTTGGTTTCAAATAGAACATAAGTTTGATGAAAACTCGGGGACTGCGCCTACCTGATGAGCCCAAAGTGGAAGGGCGAAACCGGTGGTGGGCTGTCGAAGAATTTTCAGCAACCTTATGAGTAGTGTATTACTTCTATACAAAGTACGAAACAGCTTTTGTGAGTTGATTCACTCTTTGGAATCTCGTGTCTTGGATTTGAGAACGTTCACAAGTCTCCCCAATCCTAAAGGTCCCGGTCACATCATTCGAACGTTCACCTATTCAGACGCGACAATTCGAGCTCTTGCAACGTACGTTAACCAAGTTATGGCAACACTCTCTGGCATGTCAGATATCCTGGCTGGTAGGTTACGCTCAGGACTTAACCCGATGACATGAACTGGCCGGAATACCAGCGTCAAGACACGGGAAAGACTGCTCAAACTAGAGTAAGCTGAGTATCAGTTTAACCAGAAAAGACAGGGGAGACCTATTGAAAGTAAATTCGAACGAACAACTTCTGCGTTGATCTCTTACAATCGGTTTTTAAAAATCACTGCGCACATTTAGGTACTTTAAAAACCGATGAACCAAAAGAACTCGAAAACAAAAACTGAAATCGTTACGACGTCCAGACGAATGAATGAATCTGGAGCACTATAGAGAATATTACAGAACGTCACCAACTATCACCTAGGCGTAACACAATGTTGAGAACTCCTTGACAGCCTACGACCTGTTGCACAGTTCTTGAGGTTCATCAGGTTGGCCCAGTCCCCGATTTTCCGTCAACCTTATGTTCTACTTGAACGCAGAGTGTGCGAAATTCGTGAACTCATCTGCGCACTACTTTGGAAGCCTCAAATCACTCCAGCTGAATCATACGTTTGTGATGCAGAAACTCGGGGACCACGCCTATCTGATGATCCCAAAGACAGTCAAAACCGGCAAGGGACAGTCGAGACGTTTCCGTCAACCTTGTGAGGCAGTGTACTGCAAATCTTGAACATTTTATCAACTGAAACATAAGGCGGCCTTGTGACGGCCACCATAAACGAGAGACATGGTTGAATTCAGTCGAGTCTCTTGTTAAAACCGAATTAGCGTGCAAATGGGCGTATTTGGAGAAGTCGTCAAAGGTCTTTCGAAACTGTCAAGCACATCAACATAATTCATCAGTTTTCCCGCCAAACACTAGGGTACAATGTAATTCCCGGGTTTCGATTGTCATTGCAGGTTTTCAAAGGATCGTCCCCAATTCCATGATGTCCTCAAGCAGATATTTCATCAAGGCGTTCACAAACAGTCCTTTTTATAATCTGTTTGCATAGCATCTTCTAACGCCTGGGATGGAGTTCCACCCAACCAAACACGGAGTGTATCTACTCGGATGGTGACGTAACGTTTGCAAGCGAATTGCCAAGCTCGGCGGACAGATAGAAAACCACCTGATCAACGGCCATACCCGAAGCTTCTTCCCCACTTCTACGACAGATCCTATTCCATACAGGGTGCCGGTGCAAAACCGTGTGGAGTATACGAGAATGGTTAGAACGGATCTCCCGGATTTCAGCATTCTTCGGAGTCCGAGCTTACCAGTGTCTTTCCTTTCACTGACAGTGTGTTATTTGTGTATGTAAGCTGGCTAGTGTAAATCAGCTGCGGGAGAAGTAACACACACCTTATAAGCTTATTCCTGGGGTGAAGCCGGAGTCATCCTGTTGTATGTTGCTGGGGCATTTTTTCGTGAGGAAGAGTAGAATTCAAAACCAGACTCGTGCGGAAAGCGTATAAATCTTGAAAGTGGTAGACCTTTTTGAAGCTTTCCTTACGGATGACTAGTTCACCTTAAACGTTTCTGTCTAGGTTTGAGCAATCAGGCTGCACTTAACTCTCAATGTTTCTCATGAGAGGAACTACATCGGGGCTCCAACTGGTGGAAACATCTAACTGAGGCCGGTGGCTTCAACAGTCCAAACGTAACTGGGCAGTGGTGGCTCTAGACACGTCTACTCCCCCTGCCACTGAAAAATACCATGAAGTCGAGGTCTGGGTAAAACTCACCGTCGATTTTCACGCCGAAACAGCTGAACTTCATGACCTTCATGGAGTCTTGGCTCACTTTGGGGAGTGAACCGCAGCAAAATTTCATGTATCGTTACCTTTCGTTACCTTTAAAAAATCGCCCACTGCGACATAACCAGGGAAATTTTTCTAATGCTTTTGAGCAGTTTTCATTCTTTGTTTAGAATAACCAGTCACGGCCTCAAGCGCCATGTCAATGGGTTCATTTTTGAGGATAATCGATTGAAGCAGCACAAGCTCCACACTGTTCACTGCATTGGTAACAACACCAGGGAGTTAGCCAATCAGCTTTGGCTAATTCAGCTGGATTTTTAAAGTGACGACGGGGATGAACAGTCGAAGTAAAAAGACCAGTCTGTTGATTCTAATCTGTTTTATCTAGTGAGTTTAAAACTCTCAAAATTAGATTGTTCAGCGCTGGTAGGAGTGTGACTCTCCAGGCATCGCGGACTTCAGATATTGATCGATAGGGGTTGTGAATGCGGCATTCCGGCCAAATGGCCTCCGACTGCTGTTGGTCGTGTAGGTTATGCCCTGAAACGTAGAAGAAAAATGAGAGGAACGTTACAACTAGTCCAAAAATAATCTGATTTACTGGATATTGGACAATATCGAGTGTTGCTAAAGAAAAGCCGGAAATAATTCACTTTAACTGGTCAATGTATATTGACTCATCATCATCATCATTGTCAGCTGTAAGAACCGCGTACTTGTCGTACAGTGGTTGTATCTGCCACAGTTTCGTTCACCGATGATTTGGGGAGGTGGGGTAGGTAGCTGCGCATTGGAGGCGGGAGGTGATAAATTGGTGCGTAAATACAGCACTGTCAGTGGACTGTCAAGTGGGAGGATTGGGAAGGGAGCTATGCATTGAAGGCAATAGCTTGGATGTACGAGCGCCGTTGAGGGTGCGACTGGGCCATGTCTGACGATGTCTCCAACAATTGATGTGGCCCGTCTCGGAGTCCCCATCCAGGAAGACGGCAATGACCAGTGCAGCTGAATTTGCTGGTAATGGCTTTTATATCTCGCTGCCAAGTCATTGTTCGACCGTCTCTGGCTCGTTTCCACCCTTCACGTGGTTGTGCGAAAAGAACCCTTCAAGGAAGTCGATCGGCTGGCATACGCAGCACGTGGCCAAGCCAGCACAACCTATGCAGTTTGACCAGTTCATCTATCGAGGGTAAGTTCTTTCTTCAGAATACCATTTGACGTACTTCAGCATTGCTTATCCGGTGTTCCCACCAGACTCGGGCAATGCTCCGAAGACATGGATGGTCAAACACTGAAAGTCTTGTAACGTCCTCGGCGTGCAGCGGCCAGGTTTCTGATCCATATAGTAATATGGAGCGCACCACAGCATTGTAAACTCGACCCTTGCCGGATAAGCTGATGTCACGCCTACGCCACAGGTGACGCAGGTTCACAAAAGCTGCTCTGGCGTTCCCAATCCGGATGGAAATATCATCTTTCGCGAGACCATCGGGACTGATACAGCTGCCCAGGTAGACAAATTTGTCTACTCCTAAATCGGTTCATCCGCAAGCATGAGGCAATGTCAATAAAAAAACGTATCATCAACTTCATGGTCTCTTTTCGTTATTTACATCAACACATTCGTGAGTATGCTCGAGGGCTTTTGCAACTGAAAAGTTCATCGTGGGATGGAGGCTAATTTGACATCTGCGAGCAACATCTGTGGGCCGGAACACCTTGTTTTCAATAAAAACGTTCTCGAAGTGGCGCCTTAATATTGCCTCAGCATCCGTTATCAGTGCGCTGGGATGAACTCCATCGGCTCATATAACATACCGACATTCTGAAATGATCGCATCAGTCTCTGATAAAACATAATACCAAGAGGCACCGTCTCTGAATCTGTTGCTTAGTGTCCAGAGTGTTGAACACCTCAGCCTACAACATCTCAACCGGTATTCAGCAGCAACCGCATTTGTCGTGGGCAATGTAACCAGCCACTGCCTACCGTACAATGCCTGGTTTTATGTCGACTCCCGTAGAAGAAATCTCACATCTAACCGCATCAAAACAATGCAATGGTCCGATTGTTCCATGGCTCCACCAAGACAAACAACTGATAATTAAATTCTCAAACGCCCGGTGTCAACCCCAACCGTTTTAGCCAGTGAAGGGAGTTTCAAGCGGTATTTGTCCCTCAATATAGCGGACTCTACCTTCCGTACCTCTCGAACAAGGAGATCCTCTTCTCGAAGGGACCACTATGACAGGGTCCCAAACTGGAATTTGTGTGAGATTGTCCGGAATGCATTTAAACCGGATCGCGCTTTTTTACCAAGGGTATCAGATGACCGTCTCAGGGTTTCGTTTATGTCCAAACTGTTTTGGAAGCCTCTATCAGTCAGCGTCATCAGGTATGGATTAACGCGGAACAGAAGGACTCCTCCGCTAAATAGCCATTTCAAACCTATGGATTCATCCACAAATCCGAATGACCCTACATGATTAACTCTCCTTGAAGACTACAGGTTTCATACTCGAATAAGAGATATTTTACCATTTCCCCCATCAAAAGATAATCACGTGCCTCCCAATAGCACAGAAAGCATTTGCAACTCACTACAAGAATTCAGTCATGAAAGCAACAAGCTGGCAAGAAAGAGATTTTTTCGCAAAAATGGTTTTGATTTCGACAAGTTTTACCCCAATGTTTGTAAAATCATATTAGAGGAAGCTAGGGTAACTGGACAAATACGACCGAAATAGCTTCTAACTATCTGAGCGGCTGGCTGAAATTTTAGCAAAATACCCCTAGACTGAGGACCTCTTTTGCTGAATATTTACAGATTATATGATGAAAAAACTACTCATTTATTTTTGGTACCGTACTGGTGCATAAGTGAGGTGGAATTCCGAGGATACTTAAATTCCGAGTTAGTATCATGCTGCACAAGCCTAGTCAGAATCAACCACAAAGCAAGGGTTTGGTTCCAACCAAGCAACTTTTGGTTAGTAGTTTCACACCTTGCGGTCGAGCTGACTCTGACACGGCTTAGCCGTAAATTCTCAAAAGAACTAGCCTTCTCGAATATCACTATTACCACAACCTTTTGGTTTCTCGTTTTTGTCCGATATTTAAAATGTGTTTTCTCTCTTTCAATTTATACTACTAAACAAGCTTTCAGTAGTGATCTTTTATCCAAGATATGCGTTGATTACCCATTTTCATTGGTGGACGTGACCTATATAATTTCCGCGCACGCCCATGAGGCACACTCGTTGTGGCTTCCTCAACTACACAATCGGTCGTTGCAATTGCCCCTGCCTCTGCTGAAGGGTACGCAGTGAACGTTGCCACCCTGCTCGGGGAAAACCTGGGCAGTGTGCGGAATATAACTAACGTACTACTCATAATGTAATCACTAGTATATAATTATTTCTATTCCGATTTTCACACTTTCTGGAGGCTATGGTAATAGCATCAGCCAGTCTTTTCAGTTAACCATCCTTGTGCAGAGTCGCCTGTTACATGCTTTAACACTACTTTTCAACTACTGGGTAAGATTGAAAATTGGCGCTTTTTGGACCATTGGTTTTTATTCAGGTCATCAGTGTTACTTTGCCAACCGGTTCAAAGAAGTACCACGCAAATGTCACCAACAGGTTACGCAATCATATATGTGCACTCTAAGCCTCACTTTCGGTTAAATGACCTCTCGAATGAGTGCTGCTCAATGGGCAAATTTACTTGCCACACTTTTCGATACGAGTTAAAAGATACAACGCGAACTCTGACCTACCACAGAAGTGAGTTTAATTCACTGAGAGGCTGCGGATGACGCTTATGATCGAACAGATTAAAAAAGAGGTGGTGTTTAGAAAGGCCAGACTGTATTTTGCGTCTGGGATACTGATACAAGATAGTATGCCGAAATCTCTCAAGTCATCGATCACTGATCTAACAGAATAGCCCGAATGCACCCAGCATACGTTTTGACTGATTTGAGGAAATTTTTCGATCAGGCGTCCATTAAGGGTGTGCAAATCCATTTACACTGTAAGCTACTCATTACCGTACCAGTAGCATAAAATAAACGAAAAATTATAATCGCAAGCTGCTCAGGCAGGACTGATGCAGCAAGGCGGTACAGTACGATTACTCCAACCGGACAAAGATACATTACATTAGCTTTAGTTTGTAACGTGTTCTCACATGCGTTTACAAGCCTTTGACACTACCTGATATGACTTCACCGCTTTCACCAGCTTTCACGCTGTTCCAGGTGGCATGGGCCGAACAACCACTGCATCGATACTTGAAAGAAACCTTCAAAGACAAATTTAAGCTTCGGTGCTTTATTCGAAAGCGAAGAGCGCATTTCCAAACGTCCCTGAAAAAGACCCGACTGACTCGGATGGGGTGAAATTTTCCAAGCTGACAACTTCGAGTGTAAAATGTAATCCCGTCCAACTGTGAGGAACGAAGTAAATTTTATTCTAGCACAACGATTTTTTTCACGATGATTTATTTCGGGAGCTTCATGATGTTGTGTCTTAAAGAGACGTGAAAACGTCCCATTTTGTGCGCCTGTGACTTTTAAAGATGTTTGGCGCCGATGTCTTGAAAAAAACCTTTTCCACCTTTTTAAATCACGTGTGTTATAATAATTCGTATATCATCAAGGCTTGATGTAAGCTAAGTCCTCGGAGGTCACTTTCAATAAAAAAATTGAGAGAGGGGATTTGAAGAACACCGTTCAACACCTTTTTAGGAGACCACCTGAGCGGGGCGGACTGGCTCAGTTGCTAGAGCGCGAATTTGCTGACCCGAAGGTCCGTGGTCCGAACCCGACCTCTGCCTCTGCCTCTCGACTTCCCCTGTCTAGGCTTGGGCGACCTGGTGCTTGGGCCCTCGTGCTTCGTTCGGGTGGCATGACAGCCAGGCACCGAAAGGGTGTCACAGCTGGGCGATTTTTTTCTACCTGAACACAAGTGACAGAAGAGTTCAGGCCACATGAATGAACACATTCAACAGGCTGGGACTCACCGGCATACAGTTGAAATGCTCGGTCCAAAATGTAACTGGTTGTTCGTGCGCCAGTTCGCACATCTGTGAATAAAAAGTGTAGTGAAACAGCTATAAATGATAGTCGGACTCCTCAGAATTGAAAAAAATGGTTTTGTTAAAATGCATCCATTATTGTTTTACTCGACGACCAAGGTGGACATCAGTTGGTTCAGGACTCGTAAATAGACCGTCATCATCCCGGTCATCACACACATCGACACGGGCTTGAAACGTCAAAGTTTATATATCACAAAAGCCTGTTTTTTCAAATCATTCAACCTTGCTTGCAAACTAAAAAGGTGAGAGAATGGGTGATGAGCCTACCAAGAAGACCTCGGTTACCTACGCATGGAAGCACTCGCTAGAAGCAGTGCTTGCCTAGAATAGTGAAAGGCCATCACCTCTTTACCAAATACGTAAAGTAACCAGTGTTCAACATCATAAAAGTTGGTTGGTTTAGTCACCTAACTTGGAAATTGGATTCCGGACGTCGCGTCTGTAATCAAGGCGACATCTTCGGTATACAGTTGATTCCAAAATTTCCTCCCCAAGGATTGCGTTTCACTAGTGCTTCAGACAGTGGTTGATGAAATGGTTTGTCTCGAACTTTCGTGGAGGGGGCTAAGTTTCTGCCGCGAAGCGTCACCAAGCGATACTCTCCTCTTTTGAACGTAAAATGCCCAGGTTTGTCGGCAATTTTGCCGACTCTGAAAAGCTTGGATGCGCTGCTTGGTTGTTTGATAAATAAAGGGGTTATCATGAGCCAGAATGCATTGCACCAACCTAGGGCTTTAGATTGGAACCAGTCACCAGGCGGTGGTTGTGAGCACCATCCTTGAGCGCACTTGGTCGGTGTTTTTCAGTTAATATCTTCCCAAAAGATGTATGTATAATTCAAGGAAAACGGCGACAATTAGCTGAATTCATAACAAGTAACCTAAACACCAAGCTAGCAGGTACCACCCCACTGATCTAACAGGCACACTGTGTAAAATTTTGCCCCTCATGAACAAAACGAAGAGCGCCTTATCCCTCTGGGGTAACCTCGATTGGAGAACTTCTTGGCCTTTCTTGTTCCAATCATCCGAAAGGATGATGGACACGAAGTCGAAGGAACCAACCTGTCTTGATCACCAAAATAATCTCACCTCAGAAAAACAAACCCCCCTTATTTCCGCTAGCTGAATCAGGCGTGAGGATGCCATTAAATTGAGTGGGGCAATTAACAGTAGTAAAAAACTTGGCGCCACAACTGTCAGTCCTTGGACCAACGTTGTCGTGACCAAAGCTTCAGTGACTAGGAATTCTCGGCATGTAATCTAACTAGAGGTAACTGGTGCTGTTCAGAAACACCGGGGGACATTAGCCAAACTCGAGATCTCTCACCTAATGTTGCATGAGACAGGAAAATCTCATAAGACAGATTGATGTAGTTCCGCGTTTTGAAATGAGGGGTGCAGCGGATGTTAAAGACATCGCAAACTAATTTCTACTAAATGACACTGAAGTTCAAGTAGAAACATACCATTGTTGGCTGTGTGAAAAGATCTGGAGACTTTTGATGGAGACTTTCTCTTGTAAGTGGAACCAATCTGTGCTGAAAAGTCTCGAAGTACTGTACAGCTTTTTCATCCTTACTGGGACTCACCGGTAGAGCCCAACTGACGGAACTCCAGTAGGGAGTTTTGAATCCTGGATCTACCAGGTGACAGTTTAAAAATTTGGTCGTTTGGTCACGAGTATGTGATTGAGCAACATTGTGTTTTACTCACAGTTGGACATGGTATAGTGCCAGTCATGCTTTGCTCACGGAAACCACATCACGTGGTTGCACATGGTCACGTGGTCACACACTGCTTATCAGCTGCTCGCGGCTGGAAGGGTAAGTGTTAAAACTACTCAGTGGAAAGTCGCGGGTTCGAAACTCATTGGATTCCTGTGGGCTTCACACTGCTGACGATTCCAGATAAGGGTGAAATAGCTGTATATTTTTCCTGGCTTATCAGCAGATCGACCTATGCCTCACTGACAGAACAAAATCTGCACCCGAAAATACCGTATCATTTCGGCCAATCTACCAGAGGACACTCATCGGACCCCACGGTGGCTGCCTTTGGACTTCGAAAGTTATAAAATATGAAAATAAAGGCTGCAACCCCGTAACCCGCCCTTGACAGAACAGCCAAAAAACAGCGAACATCAGTACCATTGCAAACGTACCAGGTGACTGAGAATTCCAGCCAGAATCTAGCCTGTTTCAGAGGCTAAATGGCCCTGAATTCAGGTACAGATAAATAGAAAAGACTTACGAATTGGCGAGTCTTGATGAGGAAACACAACACATTTGGAGGGCAGTAATCCTGAGAGCTGCGAGTCGCTAGAGTAGTATACTTGACTGTGATTCTGATTCCTACGCAAATATTGACATGTGCTATTCAACTCAGTACAATTTCTTAAACAACAGCACGACACTGATACACAGGTAAAATTGGGACCTAGAAACCGTGACTGGCAGGCTCTTTGACTCGTACTGAGAATATTGGTATAACTCTGTCGGAATGAGATGCTGAAATCTATGTTCAGCAGAGCTAACGACTGTGCCATGATACCAAAGAACCTCCATAAGGAATACAAACTCATTGATTTCCAGACCGTTTATTGGAGAATCAGGAAACACTGTCAGTAACCATGGAAGGAGAAGCCTATGAATGTGAATTTGGAATTTCCCCGTGTTTTACCGCTAAAACTGAAAGACTACATCGTGGAGTTTGCTAATCTTTGCAACTTATCAAGAAAGTATGGAGAATCGGAGTTTTCGGAAGATTTTGACAACAGTCGGTGGATTTATTGCTGGGCAACGTGTCGCTTTTGACACCAAATTAAGGCCAAGTGACTAAGTCACGAGTTCGATCGAGATTTACGGCGGAATGAGAACCAGTCAGCCAACTCAAGCTAAATTTGTGTTAGGTGTCGGCCAAGAGATTTTGTGTGTTAGGGTGGGTCACCAAGTGTTAGCCTGATGGGGAAACCTATATTGATTTGGGTGCAGCTTAGGGTCTAGTTCTTCCGGTTCACGTGAAAACCCTTCTTGAACGTCGTTTGCACTTTTCGTCCGTCTGTGTGGATGAGCTAGTGCTACGATAGTTGTGTAAGGAAGAGGGATTCTGTGAACTTGGGTCGAGTTGGAATTTCCACCCCCTGTTTTTGCTAATGATTCTAAGTGAATTGACAACCACACAGTCACGTGTCAACTCGCCTTATCTAAGACCGCTTTCCATACACTCGCCAGTTCCACACTTTCGATTCTGTTCATGCTGTGATGCTTGGTGATTTCCACCGCTTCGGCTGTCAGCCGCTGTGGTGTGAATCGCAGTCCCCGTCTTAAAACTTCCACATTATCCAAATATATTCTATGTCCTGTGTCTAACGCATGTTCCACCATCACCGAGTCCTTGACCAGCGCTTGGTATTCTTCCGCATTACTTGGTTTGTTTATTCTCCTTTTATGCTCACCAATTCTGGTGTGCAATTCCCTGGCAGTTTGTCCTATGTAAACCTTAGTGCAATCGTTGCGGTTAATTTTATACACACAGTCCCTAGTCCTTTCAACCGGGAGGGGATCTTTCAATTGCACCAAAACTGAGCGTAGCGTTTTTCCCTTCCGGAAAGCTACTCTAATGTTGGCCAAGTTCAATATTCTTCGAATAACCTCCGAAGTTCCTGCTTTATATGGAATGACTGCTGTGCCAATCCATCCTTTATTGGGTCTTGATACCGGAGCAAATATAATTCTTAATTGCCGCCTAATCGAACTCACTGGGTATCCAATTTTTTGAAGTCTGTTGGCAATCTCGATTTGAGCCGCTGTTCGGTCGATCTCTTCTGTGCACAGCCCTCTGGCTCGAATGAACATCGATGCTTCTCATCGGGCTTCTAATGGACACGCATTGGCCCCCAAATGCCGTGAATCATTGAGATATAGTCGTAAGTTTCAATAACAGATTCAGATATCAGGATCGTCAGAATTATAGCAACGCATGTTGGTGACTTAATAAACGTGGAAGGCAGCAGAAACGTGCTGAGCATTGTTCGGTAGTACACTGAACTGAGCACTTTAACGAGCAGAATACATTGCGAGGTGAGGCGTGACCTCAAATCACCATACTGCCAGTAGCCTAAATATTCTGTGTGAATCAAACTGGTTCTCCAAATTATCGGGATGCCAATTTATTTCAAATAGGCTACTTGAAAATGTCACCGATTGACCAATGGACAAACATCAGGGATCTGTTTACACGTGTTTCACAACAAAGTCACCACAGGATAAGGTGTTCCACGTCGTACTATCTGAAACGTTTTATGGATTCGCTGAAGTAGCAGGCTGTCCAGAACCATCAATCCAATCTTCATGCCTTGGCCCCATCAACTAGTCCATCGTTAGGGCTTTTCCACATATATACAACCCCAGGCCTCCGATAAAATGACTTTGGAAGACAGATTGTTAGGTGGTGAGATCAAACACACGTCAAAAGGATTACTCATCAGAGACTTTCGTAGATATTGGCACTGCGGGGAGAGTCTCACAATGGAGACCTACAACGGGGGTAACCCCTGTATGTGGTGTCCCCAAATCGATAATATTTTGTATCATTTCGTTCAAAAATGCACCTATCAAGCCCTCCTTAGATCGTTACCATTGTCAGAAACTGCCCCACAAGAACCCACACTAGTTTATTATAAAATCATTAACGACAAATCAGAAAAAAATCAGCTGACTTAGAACGCTGTATTTATTCTAAGCCAGATTTGACCCTAAGTCAATCGCTGCCTTGCATTATCTGAACAGATGGAATAGAAGCGCAAAGTGGACGTTGCTCGTGCCACTTCACGACTGACAGCCATCAGTCGGATCCAAGTTGTTGCGAGCACAACGCCAAGTGGCATAATCTTCCCGTCGAAAAGCCTCGTGACGGGCTATTGCTACCGTTTTTACCTGAGGTAGCCGCTAATTTTCAAAGAAACTTGGGCGAACTCCCACGGAATCAGAGGTAAGGAATTGTGGGGCCCTTTCACAAAGCCTGAGGCCATTCGCTCTATCTGTCTCACGGACATATCGCATAACTCTGCTAAAAATAACACACGATTTAGGAATCGTAAGCAGTATGCAAAATAATTTCATCAAAGCGAAATCCCATCTAACCGATTTATACCTACCAGGCTGATGTCAGAGGAACATTTTTTGACCTCACCACACAGAGGACATCAAGTACAAAGCTTTTATAAACTGTCTATTTCTCCCTACAATTAGTGGCTGGCTACTGACCTCGGTCGGAAGTTTTTTCAACAACCATTGCAATAACTGAGTAACAAAACAGCCAGGTACATCGTACAAGATGACTACCCGGAGACGCTCCGACCATAGCTCAAACTCCTGTACTGATTCACACATTAGATAAAACGCGGAAGGTTTTCAAAGTTTTGGGGGTCCAAGCACGCAAAAACGGAAGTTTAGGACCACAAGAATGGTTATTTTTAAAAAAAGCGTGCAGAAAACAAATAATCTTAAGTAGTGGCAAATTTCTTGACCTTTGGATTCCGGCTACCTGACTCGAAATTAGAGTCCGCATTGTTAAATTGCAAATGAGTGTAGTGGAAACTTATGATATGATCACATAGTCAAAACTTAGTGCCAAAAAAGTAGGATTATGTGCGTAAACTAAGGTACGAACCAAAAATTTGGTGTCGCCTGTTTGTTCGCGACCAGTTTTCTTGTGTGCATAAAGCGGGCTTGCGTCTTAACGATGCAAACTGCGAGGTGGCCAAATGTGACTTGGAAAAAGGGTGTGGAAGAGACTACAAAGAGTTTAGGTGTTGTTGGTACGGCTTAATTTCAAGGACACCTTTCACATGACCCTGTGGTCTTGGCTAGGGATATTACAAGTAATAGCAGCTCGTCGATCTCAGTGGCTTTTTTCGATCAGTTTTGTTGAAGATTTTCTGACTGAGTAATTCGAAGTGTGGCACTTCGAAACGCTGGCAGTTGGCTGCACAACAGTGAAGCATCAATTTTAACACTGATGTTACTGTCCTTGATGGTAAAGCTTTTCACAAATTGCCCTTCCGTAGGGATTGCACGGTTGAGCCATCGGAATGTTAGTTCTGTGTTACCTCACGCAGCAAAGTAAAGGTTCATAAAATTGCCCTCCAACTCTCTGAGCCACTTTTTAAGACAAGTCTACCTGATGGCAATGTCTGAAGCAGGTTACCCACTCCTACAATCGGCCTTTCGAATGCTAAATTTTACAGATAACTTTGACCGACAAAGGGGCAAAAATGTGTTCACCATGGTCTGTCGCATAATCCGTAAAAGTCTAATTCGGGTTTTAAAATTGCCACGGATTCACAAGTGTACAGCACCAGCAAATAAACGGTGTTTGGCTGGAGACACTGAACGATATGGCGGCTAACCGACGTCAGTGGCGTTCATGCTGTCAGTTTCTATCCAGACTGTCTGACTGAGCGCTGGAGGTGTGGGCACCCCGGATGTCGGTTGAAGACCAGCTCTAGGTCCCCATCCCTGTCCCATTTCTTTCTCCTTTCCATTATAAGGTACTTTATTCGGGGAAAACATCCAGCACCACCGACTACGATGGCTCGGTCATGTGCTACGCATGCCGAAACACCGTCTACCGAGACGAGTGTTGTTCTCCGTGCCTCCTTCAGGATGGCGCAAACCGCGAGGTGGACAACGTATGACTTGGCAGAAGGGCGTGAAAGAGATCACGAAGAGTTTGGGTGTTGTTGGTGTTGTACGCCTTCCAGGATGGGGCCCCCGTGACCCCGCCTGTGCTTGGCTGGAGACGTTGCAAGAAATGGCGGCTAATCGATGTCAGTGGCGTTCGTGCTGTCAGTTTCTTTCCAGACTGTCTGATTGAGCGCTTGGAGGTGTAGGCACCTCAGAACGCTTGACATAGGCCAGCACTAGGTCCCCTCCCTCACCCACTCTTTTTCTCTTCTTTTCACCCTAGGGCTTTTAATATAATTATATATATATATATATATATATATATTTGGATGAACCTTATGGTTGTACGGCAGTGAAGCATCTGTGTCAACACTGATGTTGATAAGGCTTTATCCAAATAAAATTATCACGGTCGAACGGCAGTGAACCTAAAAGCGAGAAATACCTAAATAAGTTCATGTTGAGGGTCCTCAACGGTAAGCCCTTAGTTTCGGTAGTATATCTTACTCTCGTTAACTGTTCACATAGGTCACTCATTAAAAACACATTATTGGCAACGAATGCCTAACCGGAAACAGCGTACGAGTTCATATTGCACCCATACTATCGCCTGTACTGTGACCCATACGTCCACGTATATAGACCACTTCACAATTTTGAATATTCTTACGGTTTGCAGGGTTAGGGATAAATTTCGAAAAGAACAGAAATGCAGAAACTCCGTCAGTTTATTTCAACAAAACACAAAGTTGTTAGACTGCCGTTGCAGGAGAGAATCAAAATTATCAAATCAGATTCACTAATACAAAATGTTCTCCGACACGTCTCTGCAAACGGACAAATCAAATTGTGGCGGACACTAGTTTATGCCTGTCAAGCGGAAACCATGCAAACCGTTGACATGAATGAGAACAGGCCAGAAACTTCGACGTAGTAGTTGCCCAAACTGAATACAAGCTACAGTTTTCGGGGTCACGATCACCCCCAAAGCCTTACACATTGGCGCCTCCTCATTCTTTGGTGCTCTATGAGCAGCAACCTAAATGGCGATACGCGAACCGAATGTTGGTTCTGGCAGGCCCTGATCGATCGTTTACACGCTTCAATTCCATACAGGTCGAGCTGATTTTCGAATGCTTTCCTTTAATTTTATTTTTCTGTATTAAGTTTGTTTGCCAAAGGTTACGGAGAGCGCAAAGATGGTATGCGACGGTGCGCCAGCCAAAGCCCTCCTCTTCGGCGTTCTTCTCTGATTACTATAAAAAATAACTTTTTTTCAAAATTATCGGGTTGGTATGGGGACGTCATTCTAGTTTGAATGCAGCTGAGGTTAACAACCCTTTTGTTAACAGACGGATTCGTCCGTGTTGTGGTAACTCTGACGGTGTAGCTGACCGAAATGAGGGTGTCCCAAGTTTCATAATATTTGAAACCCTTGAGTAACTGAAGGGAATTGGAACGTGTTTAGAATTTTACTTTCATCTTTACCTAAGACGTATTGGTTTTTAGTACATTTTTTGCCTTTTTAGCTGACAACAAACACCGTCTTATTTGATGTCTTTTTTGTCAGAGCTTCCAATAAGAGCTTTTAACGTTTGTATACTCATCGCATGCCCTTTTCTGACACATGCTTCGTTTTCAAGCAGTCTTGTCACTTGTTACACATCACCGTGTGCCTTGGTCGTTTGTTCTTAGCAGATGACCTTGTAAGTGACGGTCTCAATTTTTTATTTTAACGCAAGCAGCTAAACTGAACATCCCGAATGATCTTATTACACGCACACAAACCCAAGCCATAAGTTTTCACAGATTTTTAAAAATCCGCTAGTTAACCACATGGGAAGAAACCAGTCTGTGCTGAATCCATCAGTTGAATCCCGACCTATCACAGCCATTATCCGAGAAGCAGACGAATAAAAAACCGGAGATTCGCCCCGGGCGGTCTCAACTAACATCTCCAACCTACAGCTACTGTGGTCACCAGTGCAGCGTCTCCAAAACCTTTAACCCAATTTGCCTTCATGGGAAATGAGCAAGCGGTGATTTGCTGTTTAAACTCTAAGATGACGACAAAGGACTGTAGAAGTAGCCTAATGGCATGGAAACCCAAAAGAGATTGCAGCACTTGTAAGCTGTTATTCTTCCTGCTCAATATCATCTACTTCTCCTTGTCAATATCAGTCATATTACTGTACAAAGTTTGTTTTATTGAAATAACCAGCATGGGCTCCAAGAGACCCTGTGCTTTTTTGCTGAGTGACTGTTGTTGTAACTGGCGGTTGCAAAATTTTGGCCATCACTAATTTCCAGCGTAAACAAAAATTCTAGCTGCAAACACTAGACCTATCCATTCACATCACTGGATTGGTATTACGCCTACAGAAGGTTTGAAATACCAGAAAAGTACAACTTTCTCCTTCTGGTGTAGTGGTTCAACAGAATATGGACCTTCGAAATTTTCTCTTGTGAACTGTGAGTCAAGATCTCCTAGGACTGTTCTCCCTGTGACATTATATCTGGCTTACATTATTGGTTTGTTTCGTTCATTAGAGACCCTTTAGTACCGTTAACCACTATAAGACTGCAAAGGGCGTCCGTCGTCCTCAAGGTACGGTCATAGTTGGATTGCGCCTGCCATTTACCTTTTGGTCTGGCATTTTTCTTTCCTGCTATTTACTTTGAAAGACATTGTATTAACGAGCATTTAAATCTCGAGCTGTCAGCATAAACCTGGACAGTATTGGCGCTACTGAAAGATAACACCAAGAAAGCACTGAGGAATCTGAAACTGAATTTCCTAGCCATGCGCATTTTTTCGCCACCAAGGTCACCAGAGTCTCTCTAACTCGAGCGTAACCGTAGAGCAGGCAGCTGGGCGGCAGAACAGCATTCCGCTTGGCGACATAGGCATCCGTAATGACGAACAAAAGCCCTTTCTTGGAAACAGACACTATCCAGCCTTGAAACCCTGCACATTAAGGCCGGTACAGTGCATCTAAAAACCATCACGAGTTATCAATGAACAAAGCACACTGCTTTTTGACCCACTGTTTTTCATACCACTTGAGGCCTCTTGAAGTCCACAAGACATCGAGGACTTATAAAACCTAAAACTGCTAGTTGACATTCTTGTGGCAAGAGCCTTAGGAGAGACGAGTTTCCAGACCTGCTTCATGAGGCTTTAGTAACGGATTTCTCTTTCCTATGCTAAGCATAATCTGTGCAAAGTCATCCAATAATTTTTGCTTAGACGAATTGTAGCGATGACGTGCTGACAACTCACGGTGCACCTTAAAGCCTGGTGTAAAACCTGACAGACTTACAGAGCCAGCGATTCTGACGCCTAAATGGTTCATAGTTAAGCGAATGACTGCAGTGGCTTCAAAATAAAGTGTCTAGATGTTAAACCAATTTACATGCAGTTGCTCAACCGTACCATGCCTTCAGGTGTATAAACCGACGCTTGCATTGATCGATCAGTCTTTCCACTTTTATCTATTGGGAAGATGGCGCAGCAAAGTGATAATTTTCTAAGGCATGTTAATGGGTGAATGTTTTGTATAGGTCTTTCCTGTTCAGTCATCGGTTTATATCTTCCATACACAAAAACGCTTTGGTTTCTCTCAGGGTCCGAAGCTCTTAAAGAACTCGAGCTGGATGGTGGCCATCTGCGAGAAATTATATATCGTTCATCCTTTAGGCAAGAGTAATGACAACCAAGCAACTGCAAACTGTCGACCAGCATGTGTTGAAGATTACCCAATGTTAAATGGGTTGTGAAACCAATCGCACACCATACCAAGCAAAATAAAACCCTTACTAGAGCACAATATGGGCTCGCACATCCCATCTTTTTTATCTTCATTCTGTCAACAATTTGGAAGATTACATGCTTACAGAAAATTCATCATTCTCTAGTGACATAAAATCAGTAGATTTTAATAGGACATTTAATGTAGTTGAGCGTAGAATGCTAACCAGTTCTTTTGAAGTGCTCTCTCGCACTGAAGCCGGATAGACCATCTGAATCAATATCGTAGAATCAAACTCATGGACAGTAAAACCCTGTTCTAGATTCCTGTAGTCACAGAAAGTGTTCCATGGCGGGCAGCGTTGAAAATCCTAATGCCTAACACCTAAGTAGACAAGGTGACGAAATCGCTTTGGTAAACAATTTTTTCAGTTCTCTAAACGTCTCCGGATCTCATTTTTGGTTAGAGTGTGGTTCTTCTATAAGCTGATTTTGGTACGGTTCATCGATCCGGTAATAACCTAATTTGTTACTTGGTCACAACAGGTCCCGTCTGTACCAGTAAGTAATACAGTCGGATGGGTGCACCCCATGGGAGTAGAAAGTTTCTGGAGGGACCGTAGTTAGAGATTTTGGTAACTGGATTCTTAAAGATCTCCGAACTGTGGACAATTCTAAGTTGCAAACAGCTGTAGCGTCCTTCTGGCTTCAGTCCAACCTTTTTATTTTGAAAATTTAAAGTTGCTGTGCGGTTTTCGGCCTTCTAAGTCAAGGCAATGTCCGAATGTTAAGGTTTTTGTTTTTCTGATGGCAATAGTTTAAAAGCCTCCAGCTCTGAGGCTTTTAAGATAGTTGTGAATGAAACATTAATAGGTCGTCCGTTTGAACCCGTTAGTCGTGCAGTCCGGCTATATGCCTGTTGGCTGGTCGTTGCATAACATTGCTATCCTTGCAGGGACTGAGATGTTTACCGGGAATCTCCAAGGCCTGTTCTTTAGGCTTGTACTGGCGTTCCTCAGTTTAGCGTACTAGTGCAGGCAAGCGGAGCGCATTCGCGGTTGGTAGTCCTTTACCACAGAAAATCTGGACTATCTGTGTAACTCATTCCAACCTGTATAACCATCATGCAGGAACCCTGCAAAAATATGGCCTTCTTCTCTCATCATAAAACACATTCCAGTGGCTGGTCAGTGAACTGTTCTAAGTCCATAAAATTTCTCTTTCACATTCAAAAATTGGCTAGTGCCAAGTATTCTGTGAATAAGCCTATTTTCATGCAAACTAATCTGCATAAAATATCTTTCATCTAAAATGAGACTGAGTGTTAGGGGACAAGCAGAATCACCAGGTGTGGTCACCAGGTGGCAGTCGGCAAATATTTGTTCAGCACTCCTCTTGTGGAAAGATTTCACCACTTTTTCTCCCACTTTTATGGCATTGAGATTGTCTGCGTCGACACACTGAACAACGCTAATAATCTTACCACCACCCGCGTTTGAAACTTCCATACTCAGCTGTATTAGTAGCGATTCTACGTCTTACTTCATATAAACGGGGCTGTTTGGCTTTGTGTTCGCAGTATCTTCTGCCATCCTACCCAATACTGTTTCTTCAAGGAAATATGTCCGTTGTGAATCCCCATTCAAAATTTACTCTTTACTGTTACCAGTGTAGGAAGCTCAGCGGGCCATCGGGGTCTTCTCCGTTGATATGCCACTGTAGTCTAATGGGCTGAGTTTTCTCCTGGTCTACTAGCTTGGGCTCATATGTTCTCTATCCTCCTAATTGTAGGTGGTAAATTTGTTCCGCAGTCCGTTATACTAAGCTTGATTTTCAGATAGGTCACTGTGTTAGGAAGATTGGCAGGCCGTCCTCCGAGCAGATAGTCGTCGGTGAGGCTGAAGGCCCATCCAAGGTGCATCTCTAACTGCTGCTGTTTTTTAATTCCAAACAGGCAGCCCATGGTTAGATGCATGCTAGTCTGTGTTACTTTCTCGACTTGCTCGAAATAACTAAGCGACACCTCCCAAGCCAAAGGCAATCGCTTATTTTCCGTGGCCAACACGGGCAGGAAATCATCGATTTTTCTGTGTCTATGAATAACATGCCAATTCTACGGTGACTTCTATCTTCTACTACTTAGTCGGCAAGTTTTTATGGCGTGCAACCTTCTCTGAACCAAACTTCCTGGGATTCATAACATTCATAGGATTAATTGGGTTGTGCAGGATAATAAGCCAGGCTTTTCCCGCCTCAGATGGTGTGCCTGTTCATGCATGGTGCCACTATTCGGGTTGGACATAACTACCGTTTGGGCAGAAGTGACTTGCAGACTAGAGTGCTTCATGCACGGAAAGCAAAACTGCGAAAGGCAATTCAAACAGTCATGTTAGGATGAGATCTTCGCTTGTTGGCCCCTGAAGTTAGTAGTGTCAGCGAGACTGAGCATGTAGATGAAAGGATGGTCCTTAGTTATCAGTAATTGGTAGGTGGGCCATAGAGTGTACTTGTGGAGATTCTAGACACCAGGTTCATATAACGTCCTGGAACCCGTGGGCTGACTTGATGCCGCTGTACTGTGCAAATTTCTGCACGTTATAACCGTGTTTAAACATTTGGCTCCATATCCGAACGGCAAAACGTGCGTGCAGCCATATGTGAAGTGGAATCTCAGCTGCTCTCATAACTTATCAACGAAATGAGAGAGTAACGCTCCTTCTAGCGTCCCCAGAACACGTAGTAATGGACGTAGCTTTGGTTTTCTGTCCGCTGTCCTTCGATGTTGGGTTTAAATGTACGATCACGTCAATAACTCCCCCGTGGCTTATTCGCTGAAGTATTCATGAGCCTAAAAGGCACTATATTCATCACCAAAACGGCAGTGATCACTTTGTTCGGCAAGACCATATTTCGACGGCTTACTAATGCACCAACTGGTTTTTCATAAACAGTGAATTTGCAGCTGAATATAATAAAATGAATTAATAATAAGAACTCACGCGTGGTTCTGGCCTAGGACGATCCGGAATTTCATTGCTGTGAAAATCGACCTTCGTAACTGAGCGATAGTCAGTTTTGTATTCTTTCGGCGCAAAGTCTCGCTCCACTTCTTCCCTAATAACTTCGTATGCGAAAATTAATGATAACTATTTACCGTATGCGTTTATATAACTCGATGTCATCTTCCCTTAGAGCTGTTATTGGTCAATTCATGAACAGGTTCACCTAACTTTTAGACCCGAGTGGGTCGCATTCGTCCGAAGTATACACTGGGGGACATATTTTCTCCAACGTTTCGTCATTTTTCTCTTTCCTCGACTCTGCGAGTTTCTCCTCCGCCTCCCTCCTTAAACGTTCACGTTCACGATACTAACAAAAACTAAATGGTAATTCCGAAACAAACTTCTTCTGTCCAATCGATTCTTTCGTCGTCAAGATGTAGCAACTCTTCGTTTATGGGTTTGGTCATCTTCTTAAAATTCCGCCGCTGCGTTAGTTACGACAACTGGCGTCAAGGCCGAAAAATTCAAGTGTCCTTCATTTTGATTTAGATCAGTCAGTAAGCTCGATGGACTATATGTAAAATAGGTCAGGGAAAAAGGCAGATTGATTGACAGGGTGATTTGTTGAAACATAGTACTTATAGAAATATATTGCAAAAGTAAATAAGATGAGCAAACATACTTATCGCCGACGTCGAGGACTGTGTCAGCTGGAGATTCAGCATAATCGATGGCGATGTTCCAATCTGAGAAGCAATTAGAAGACAACCCGAATGAGCAGAACATATGGCGCGAAGAAAAAACCAGTGTTATCAGTTACCGACGCTCGCCTTGCAAATCCATCATCACCTGGGAATTCCGTCTCAGCACGAAAATCGGCCACGTCGCCTGGCTGTTCGTTAAAAATGATAGCTCAGTAGCGCCTGGTGGATTTTGATTCACTGGAATGTGTTCGCGTCGGTGCCTTCCCGCCACGGGCTTCACGAACACAATAAGTAGACTTTTCCAACACATTCACCAAAGGTAGGGCCTCCCATTTCCGATGCAGATTAGCGACGCGTTTGGCGTAGGGGTATTAACATGAAGTAGCACTCCGTCGCTAAACTCAAGCGGCGTTCCATTTGTATTTGTCGTACCATTCGTTTTACTCTCTGTGAGTCCCACCTCAATAGAACTTGATCATTCGGGAGGCATTATCAGCGCATCTTTGAGAGCACTGTCTTGTGAACAATCTCGGCAATCGGACAGTTTATGGAGCGCGTAGGTCGCATAGACGTTTCATTTCATGCCCCTTCCAAAGAAAGCGCGGTGCTTATCATTTTGGGCCCTGAACTGTATAACGGTAGGTCATATTCGCTTTGTTTATTGCTCTGTCTCAACGCCAATTTTCTCCAAGACTGATTTCAGAAGGTTCTTTGGAGTTCGTTTGGTTCTTTCTAAGGAACCATTTCACTAAAGTTGGTGGGTGCTCACCTGCACCTTGTGGTCAAGACAATAACGCTAAAGAATTGCCTCATGTGACGATATACCGGCTTATTCCAGCCTTGGAAGAGACAAAGTTAGAGGCGGGAGGGCTGAGAGCTTTACGATGAGCAGTTGGCGTTATCGGATTTACGGGACGCTGGAATGGGGCCCCCATAGGCGCTTCAGAAGTCCTGTTACCGAGTTAAGATTTAGGGGATTATCTTGTCTTGCTCGCCTTGTATGACATGTTAGCATTCTGGTAGGGTCAACAAACTGTAACGGGAAAGGCTGGCTGGTTGGAGGCAGCAGTTAGTAGAAGGCAGGGCTTATAGGAAGTCGCGAAATTTCATAGGAGATACAACATTACCGGCCACCGAAGTCCGGGACTGCATCACTCGGAAACGCACTACCGGAGATGTTGACGCCCCACCCCGAAAAGCGTGAAGAAGGTAGACTGGACCAACCGAACCCACTACTTGCAGAAACGAAATTAGCACCACGGTTACGACAGTTGACGGTAAGGTAAGAAATTCCAAGTCCCCGTCCTTTCAGCCAAGATTATTCAACAGGTCCAGTAGGTTATTAGTACGATTAGTAAGGAAATTGTAAACTAAACTAGAGTGCAAAGGCCCGTAGAATGTGGTCGTCAATAACGCTCCCAGACTCAAAGTTGTATGGTGGAGTTTGGGGAGGGAACGTGTGAAACTCAGCACCATCGGTGCTAGGCACAGGGGAAGTACTAAGAATGGCACGTGTCTTCAAATATATAGGCACAACTAAATGCGATGTGGACGGTGACATGAGTGATAAAATCACAATCCCTTCCTCATCTGACAAAGAACCCCGCACCGCCTCTCCACGGGATAACCTGCGCTACTGGAACCTGCAGCTTGCAACCGTCACACCCCTTTGTATAACATTGAAGCAAATGCCGTGGCATACGGAAACGCCTGGGATCAGCAAACTGACTAGCTCTGAGAACTCACCGCCCAAAAAACTGGAGAGCAAACTGTAGTTCCTCTTGCGTGAAACACGCTCTATTTTAGCTTCCAATACGCAACCTCCTCTGGTTGTATCTGCGTAATGATGAACCGACAGCAAATTTTGCTGAGACAACTACTGGTGAAGCGACCGCCAAGAGGGTGTCCATGCAGTAAAACTTGCAGGAGGACAAACGGCTACAGTTAGTATATCGCTCACAGGCTTCCTCAAAATTAACTTTGCGTATCCACTCTCAAAACTTTGGAGAGCTTTCTAACACCCGTGTCGCAGGTCGCGAAAGGACCATAGTGACGTCCACAGAGACGTACTCAGCCGTGGTGCTGATGCCACCTACCCACTCATACATTAACTCCAAGTACACGATGGCTCCAAAACCGCCGCACTTTCTGTCGTCAAGACGGCTAAACTCTCCCAGCAGTGTGACCAAGGCATTTCAGCTAGCCCGGATGACACCCCACTAACTGCCGTCCAGTAGGTCTCACGCCCACCCAATGAGAAAAAATTGAAGCAGTCGCAAACGAATCCCCGGTTATTCGCCTCAACAATACTAAACTTCCCCATCCGGGTCATCAATGTTTCCTCCAAGCATAGGAAGCCAAAACTCTTCTTCTGGGAACTAATTGTAGATGTCCAGAACAGCACTCATACCGAGTTCATATCCTCTGACTTCCACCTTAATCTCAACAGAATCCCCATGAGCTCTCAGCCCATCCACGGGAAGATCTGGGAATCCGGGCTTCGTTACCTAGATAGATTTTTGCCTTCAAACCCTAGACATTCCTCTCGCGTATGCGTTAATAGCTATATTTCATTCCATTTTCACTTTTTCACTGGGGTTTCACGTAGATCAACGTTGCTTCCTGCGAAGTTCCTAAGCGATCACCCATCTTGTGCCTTCTACCATTAGTAGGTGGTACGTACCTACGGCCCAGCAGCAATTTAACGATAGGCGCAGCTCATGGGCCACCGAAACTTTCTCACGACTCTCTGAAATTGATTTGTGTCCGTTGAGGAACGGCTCCTCCTTCGTTCATCTTGATCATGGCAAAAGATAATGCCCCCATTTCCAAGTCCAACCACCATAAAAACGCATGGGTATAGGCGCTCTCCAACCTTTGCTTCTGTGTGGTGGTCCCACATGCCTCCAAAAAGGTGTTCAGTCTTGTTGGCCTCTTCCGCTGATTAGACAAATCAGTAGTACTTGATTCTACGTTATTCTGCCTTTTGGGAGAAAACCGTGGCCTTCCTGATTGAAATGTGATTTAAATATGGGTCGCCAGTCACCGAGTTACTGCTCTAAATATTAGAGCGTAAAGCCACTCTTGCTTCCAAATCAACTGTTTTTGAAGTCAGTGGTACCTTACATGGGCGTACAACACCTTTCATCGCAGGACTGCCAACCACTTCTTACCTCTTTCGTACGACAACAGCCTCAAAAGTTGCAGACGCAAACTACTCTGTCTCGGATTGACGAGTTGGACAACAATTATTATTATTTCTCCCACCCGGTTTGGAATAGACTTGCGCACACTACGCCTTCTTTCCTGTTGCATTCATTAATGATGTCGAACGCTCTCCCCGAAAAATTATCATCTGACCAATAAGTTGCACCACTGACTACACCGCGCGTGGCCATCTCTTCAGAGAGTTTCCGGTTCCCTCCACATTATTCTCATACATAAAGTCAAGAATTGCCCCGGTAATTTCTGCTGTGATCACACCGCACATTTTTATTTCACTTAGTTTTTCTGATTTATTGCGCGGTTTGAAAGTGTGCAAGGGCCACAAAACAGCGAACAGACAGGGGCAATCCCGCTCTAAATCTTCAGTAGCCCCAAGTGCCTTGACCAACGATACGATATAAAGCTGTTGTTTGGTGAGCGTTTACACTTTACCCTTAATCTCTCAGCAGCTTTTCCTTCACTGTTCCTTTCCCGTTACTTGGGTTTATTAACTTACCGTGATAATATCGGTTTGCTGCTGAGTATCTAATCGCGCTAGTTATACGGGTTTTGCGATTTCGTCGTCAGTTTGCTCAGCCTACTTATTGCAAGATACTGTCGCCGTGACGTTCTAAAACACTGCTCATCTAACATGCAGGGGGACGAGTGAGTGCTTTTCTAAGGAAAACGGCATTGTCGCTGGGTTAGCCTCTGTCGTTAGAAAGCATTGGGGGACCCCTGGTTAACTTATGAAATACATCACTTCTGCTCCAATAGCCGACGCATATTCACTTGCCGGAATCCACATTTTCAAGACCAAAATATTGCATTAGCTAACGTTTCCTGTTAACGGGACACTGTGGCGTATCTTTATGTAGTGAAGATTATCCAGCTTGCTCGTTTGACGGCGGTTAACGTCAATTTAATGTAGCGCCTCAAGGCTCAGGATGTTTTTAGCCCAAACTTAGTGCTTATTGCGAGGGAATACTTAAGGTCGAAAGTTCTGAAAAGTGGAATTTTACTGTAGATGCCTGGCTACGGACAGGTATCGGAGGACGCTGGAAATATAGAAAAATAATACGTCATGTGCAAAAAGTGGTATAGTTCCCCTACGATTGCACGGAGCTAGTTATTAGCTTAGTATATATTAATAAAACGAATGCCTTTTATCTCGTACGATTACTTCAAATTTGTAGAGTTTGCATGTTATCCACGCAACAGAGCCGGTCCTAAATGTGCAAATGCAGCGACCGACTCAATTTTGAAGGTTTTCGTGGCTTTCGACCATTGGAAAATAGTCGGATTTGCTTACAAGTAACTAACACTAACTGACTCGACCAGCAGCGTTTAGTACCCCTGGGCAAAACTTGTGGAATTATTTCGAATAATTATTGCTTGCTCCTATACGGAGTTATGTGCGGGTTGGGCTGGTACGTGGATAAGTACAAGTGTATTGAGGTACATAGGTAAATGAATAATTTCGTGGTGTAGTTTCGAAACTACTATGGCATGGTGGCCACACTGATGCAGATACGACCCTGGCTAATGTACGCCGGAAAGCTACTGTCCACTGTAAATAATTAAACGGTAACCATTCATGCCTTCTGCTCTTCTCCTCAGGCTCGAATGTGCTAAAGCTAAAAGGGGGGACACTATTCTAATCCTGCTGGCGCTAACAACATCGTACCATGTCTGAACTCAAATGAACGTCGAGGCTGATAACTCATAGTACCAGCTCGCATGCAATAATGCCAAGAATTTTGACACTGTTCTTCGAACAACGACTGTAGCTTATCGTAGTGGAATGGTTTAAGAACCTTCGTAACAAAAGGTTCTACAAGATGCCGTATTTTCATCATCTGCAGTTTTTCTGCTATTTTGACCTTTGGGTCGACGCCTGAAAAACAGTTTTGACCCCACATATTCAGGAGTCGCGAAACCTAATTTCCTAAGTTGCAAAACTGCATCACCAATGTTACACCAATCACTGCCATCTTGGAGTCAGGGTTTTTAGTTAAAGGCTTTGACCAAGAATTACAAAAGTTCTTCCAAGTGGTCGGTTCCACGACAGTGTCTTGGTTTAAATAAAACTATGAAACTTACGGTCAACGTTCCTCCGTGCAACATCAGCCGCCGTGTGATGACTCCAGGTGAGTCGCTTTGCTCTCTACAGAGCCGGATGGACAGACAAAATCCCCTTTAATCACACAGGTTACTTACGATCGTCTACCAACCCCAGTTGCAGGCAGGTCCGTTGAAGCCCCAGCGAAACGACTAGCAACACACCGCCGCTTGTCTCCGAAAATTTGCACCCGCTATCCAACTTTTGCTATCCCATCTCAATCGCAACTCACAATGCACAATTTCCTAGACAAATTCGACAACAAGCCGTGTATATGTGTACTACGTTTGTGTTGATTTTCGCCCCATTTTACAAAACGTGGATACAGGATCGAAGCAGGATCTTTAGGCAGCTTTATTCCTTAGGCATCCAAATTTCAAGTGTTTTTGGTTGCTACTTCCAGTGGATGATTTGGGTCTCAGCTGGAAAGCACCAGCCTTTGTGCCTGACTAGATACGCGCACACGGTCAAATTCGAGCTGCTTGACCGATCACCCGCATGAGACCGTCCACGCCCACTGGTAGAACTGAAAACCAGTGGTTGGGCAAGACGCCTTTCATGAGGAACTCACCAATGCGTGCGTGCGACCAATGGTGGAATTCTGTCCTGCTTTCTCTTCCCTTTATACCCAAAGCTGTAGACTGGCACTCTAGAACGTCCAACGTTTATTCACCAAAAAGTTATTCCCACAGGCCAGCCCTCTCTTCTATCGCCCCCGCTGTATAATCGTAGGCCTTGAGCCACTATGGCTCAGACGGTTAAAGCTAAATTTAACTCTCTTACACCGTTTGTTGTACCGAAATTCTTTTATAGCAGAGGCTAGGCTAAACGTAAAGTCACATACCCGCTATAATTTCCGTAAACCCAGCAACCTCTTATTGTGCCCTCAAGCGCGTACAAATCTACGACACTACTTCTTCGCGGTTTACTACGCTCGCATCTGGAATAGTCTCTTCGATTGGTTTCCAAATATCACACATCAACATAGGTTTTCACAGTCTGTAGATAACTTCCTTACTTGTGAAGCCGCAGCCGCCCTACTTAATACCCAACTTTCTCCCGATCTCCTTTATGAACGGGGTATAGACCACTTCTGAGGTTGGCCAAGGTAAAGCTAGTGAACGAAAAAAATAATGGGAACAATAACTTTTTTTTAAAAAATAAGCCACCCCCTTGCTATACCTTGCTACTTTTTTGACTCTTTTAAAGCAACTTATGCCAGGTTCCTCCCAGCAAGGTTCCTGCCCTGGACTACTCCTTCCGCTCTGTCTTATGAGTGGTGCCTCGTCTTGCCTAACCCTAACAAACATAGAACAAGCAAGTCAGAGTTCCCCGTGCCTGAGAACGTATTATACACCTCGCAACCCATTCAGCACACACACGACACTGCGGTAAGCCACTGTTTGGCTCGATAGCTCACGCTACGTCATCGTTTAGCCATGATTCACACGCTTTGGCCATCTCCGTTCTGTCCCCTTCGTCCCAATGATAGCTGCCGCCCCATTTGCTTTCGCGACCTGCATCTCCAGCGGCTGTTTGTCGTGTGCTCGTTCGAAATGAATGAGCTGTCTTACTGGCCTGGCTTTCCCCCGACCGGATAAAATAATCTGGTAGCTGGAGTTATTTTTAATGCACAAGCCACAATTATGACTGCCCGGTGGTACGCCACCTTGCAGATCTGGTAGCATGCACGAGGGATGAAAGCCTCGTGTGGTGGCCGGTACGTCCTGCAGGGAGGGTCGCCCTGTTGCGTTGCACCATGGTGCGTTCGTATACCCATCACCCCTCCAGTAGCACGGGTGCTTCGCTCACCGCCGGTGGTTCTGAGCATGGCCTTTAATTCAGGCAATGAATAAGAGCACTTTTGTTTTTTGTTTGTTGCTGCTGGGCTGGACTCGTCCCGGTTGTGTCATTTAACTGGCACAGCTATAAGCTACAGACAGCTACAGAAAAAAGAAAGAAAAAACTGGCCTCCCGTCTGTTAAAAAAAGAAATGCGTAAAAACTTAGATGGAATAGCCTGGGGACTCTGTGGTGCCCATGGCTTACATCGACATGCGTAGCTGTAGCTGCCCTTGTCATAATTGGCGTTGCTCCGCACCAAAGCCCACTCAGTCAACCAAATAAAACACACGCACCTACAAACTGCTCTCAGGAGTAAACACATACAATGAGAAATAGAATGTATACAGAGGTTCCTAACCCTCCGCTACCAGCATGCAAGACTAGTGCCCAAAAGCTATTTATTCGCCGTGCACCACTTGTTAACTTGAAGCTGATAGCAGTGCTTCGGGGACTGATGACTATTTCTCTCACACTTACCTTCTGTCCTGGTGCTGTCCATCTCATGTAATAAATACCAGATTAACTAGTCCATCACCTCGGAAGTTCACTCCCATCAGTCCTCATACATTTGATTTCCCTGACCACAATACCACTTTGCATGCTCATATCGGTTTGCACTAGATCCCTTGAACTTTAATATATGTTAGCAAACCCAACCCTTGGTCGCTAGTGAACTAAGCACAAATCCACCCCTATCCCACCTCATATAATCACTTGTTGTCATCATCCTAATCACGGTAGACGTCAAGGTTTTCTTTTTATGTACATTAGTGCACATTATCCCGTCTGCTGTCTCCTCAAACTCACCATGCTTTACCAATCTCATCCCATTCCCTGATCTTCCCAAGCTTCCAACTTCGGCAATATCAGGTATGGACGACCTGATTGGCTGTCATCCACTTCACCTGGCCTATGATCTACATCCTCAGGATCCCCAAACGTACCAGAAAAACCTGCGATCTTATATCGGCTTCGTTCTACCTTTGTTTCCTTGGTCAGCCTGAAAAGAATCCCGCTGCTCAAAGAATCGCACTTCCCAGCCCAATGACCTTAAATGTGATGTCCGTTATGGGGCTGTCCAAAAACCGAAGTATGTCAGGCCAATGAAGGCACGGCACTACCATACCCAGTTTGATAGCACGCCCGCAACTATTCCTTTCCTAATCTCGACAATACCCTCTCGCCCACTCGCTCCATTAACTGCAAAACAAACAAGCTCCCCACCTGGCCCCAGCCGCCTCCATGACATGTTCATTCCAACCTGCGGAACCTTTCGTTCTAAGTTAACCATTTCAATGTGTCCGTGCTTCTCGTAAAATTCAATAACTTTCTATACGGTTTGCGTTCCGGCTCATGTGTTGCCACCAGCTCACTCTTCCAAGGAATTATTATGCCCGACTGCACAACGGTGACACCAGTGAGTCTCTAAGGTTTCACTGTACGCCATATTTCTGAGATTCCTGTTGCCATTTATCCGCTTTGATAAACCCTCCACTTCATCATCTCCACTTGCGCTTTGTGTGACCCTGGTCATGAGCCCAACAGTCCAAACCACGAGACCTCAGCGGTGGTTTTGGGTTTTAGTTCAGCTTGACCGGCTGGATGACGCCAACTCTGCTGCATCACCAGATCTGATGTTCTGGTTCCTCATTTTCCACCGTTTACACTTTTCTTGTCATGTGTAAGGGAGGAAGCCATTGGTTTTGCCCTCCATCGCTTTGTTTTTCGCCCGTCACCTTCAGATCCTAACGATCCGATCTTGCTCGATATTCTCTCAAAAAAACGCATAGTAACAGTACTTCCC
Source organism: Opisthorchis felineus (assembly GCA_004794785.1). Lineage (NCBI taxonomy): Eukaryota > Metazoa > Platyhelminthes > Trematoda > Opisthorchiida > Opisthorchiidae > Opisthorchis > Opisthorchis felineus. Next base: position 2,499,901 of record SJOL01000802.1, on the reverse strand, counting down.
TGCCCGTGCCGGTTTAGTGGTGACCACGCCTACATCGGATAATGCCCACCGCCTATGACGCTGTCTTTTTTCCCAAACCTCCCTTGCGCCCACAATCCCCGCCAGTCATGCTTTTATTCTGACTGTAAACTTGTGATCATGTCTGACGGCATGCCACCCACAGGTTGGGAACAAACATTATCATTATCATTATCATTATCAAAACAGAGGATACCTGATACGGATTTTCACAGGCATAGTTTGCGTCAGTATATTTACTGTGGAATACAGCAAATTCCGCAAGTTATTATGGCTACAGTATCGCGGTAGATTGCACCAGGCCTCTGGTTAATTTTTTGCCGCTTAGCAGATGGTGTAATATATCCTGATGTACGTGCGTCTGTTAGGTGGATGGTTGGGAGTAATCATCAGAATGCATCTTTGTTTGATATACAGTGAAATGTATTTCGTAAGTGGTGCTTAACTGACGACTGTTGAATGTGAGAATTACCAGATGGGTCGTATTCCAAGTATCCCTCCTGCTATATGTGATTGCTTCTTTGTGATGATGGAACTCATTGTTGAAGTGCGAGGCGCAGTTAATACTTTTTAGATGGCTGTGTGACTGTCGTGCACAGGAGCTGACAGCTTGTAGAATAAATTGGCTGCTTGGTAGCCCGAAACACTTAAAAGTACACTTTCCTAATCCGAAGCTCCTGGAAGACGCCAAATACAAGAGGTCTGTCGGGATATACGTGGTCGCCCTAAGGATTGCAGGATTTGGTGTACATCGAGTACGACAACATCCCTACCTACTCAGTTACATGGGGTGCCCAAGCTTCACCTTCAACCCTTAGTTGGGACCTGCACCTTCCACTTCCTCAAGAAGAGAGTTACACTTGGTAGCTCACCCCAGTGATATAATGACGAAACGTCCCAGGCGTAGCTTCTTGTGCCTATGAGCGTACCGTCGTGCGACTGCGCTTCTAATTAGAGTTCGGCGCTCCTTGTGTACTGCGCCGTATTCTTTGAGAATGCGGTCAAAAACTTCGCTTTCTTCAATACATATGTACGGAATAAGTAATTTAAGGTCCTGAACTTTTTACTGGAAAGCGGAAACGCAGCAGAATGTTAGAAATTCAAGTACGCCACGAGGGTCATACGAAAGAACCCCGGAGATATTCGGTCAAATGATCCAATTGCTAGGGCGTGCAAGGTAGCGGATATTTTCAAAGGACAGGAGTTCTAATGCCACTATAAATGCCACGTCGCTGTTCATTGCATTTCTTTCAACCAATAGCCACTAATATGTTGACAGCCGAGTAGCATCACGAGCCACAAAAGCTGGGAAAAATCCATTGCTGAAACTGATTCTGCGGAAGGGCTTTCTGACAAATTTCTACGTTATCATCAATTCTGACCAATGTTTACAGGAGGAAATCTCCCACAAGCATGGGACTGGAGAGTGTCGTCTCATCGACTGGATCGCTTACATGGCTCGGGATTTAGTAACAACCAATCGGGAACACTGCTGTAACTGCACACTATATCCGAGGCCCTCGCTAGCTCCAAATGAAAAAATGCATTCCACACTAAGTCTTCTGTTCTTACCGTTGTTTCCCCGTACGCTGCAAGACACCCCCTTGAAGTAGTCAAATTTGCGATGTAGGCTCTGAGGTCTTACTGAAAATCGTCAGATTTCCTCGTGCAATAGTGAATGGCTCATTTATATTTAACCAGAAGCAGTTTGTAAATCAACGACCTCGTGTTCTGAAACAAGCCGTGAATGCTGCTTAACTTTATGTGGTACACTCAAATTTTTGTTCAAGTACGTCGGAGGAGAACTTCTGCATCAAAATGTTGCAGCTCTCTTTATGTATGTCGATAGCAACAAACATCATAAACTGCATTTCTTTGGTCGAAACTTGTTTTAACTAGTCTTTAATGGCGATACTCAACGTGCATTCAATTTTAAAGTAGAGCTCTTGTGAGTCGGTAAGTTTTGGGCTTGACTTCGGACATGCTTGTTGAGAAATCAGTGGCTGCACGATTTTCATTCTTTATAGCATTTAAAGAGGAATACAATGAGTACATGAATATTACTTATGCGGTATTTGCCCGCGCGGCGGTCAAAAGATCACAAAAGCTATTTCGTACTACAAATGAGCGTTCTACAAATGCAGCGGTCAGCCCTCACACAAAACTAAGCTAATGAACCAGAAGAAGCCAGTAAGTTTAGCGCATTTTCCAATATCAAACGGCACGCAAACCGTGGGTTGCCTAGTCCGGTTTTGTCAGAGGGGGCACGGAGATAATCTGCCATAATAATAATAATGATTATTCAGAACTGGTGGGTGGCATACCGTCAGGCATGATCATAATGTTACGGTCAGAATAAAAGCATGACTGAGGGGGTCGTGGGTACGGGGGATTGCGTGGAAAAGGGGCAGCGTCACAAGCAGTGGGCATTATCCGGTATAATAATAATAATAATAGGTTTATTTTTCAACCTGTGGGGAACATGCCGACTGAGGCATGATCGGGTCGTTACAGCCTGAACGCGGCAGGAAAAAACACAACGGGCATGCTTATTGCGTGAAAAGTCACCACAGTTGCGGGAACAAAAAAAGAGGACAATGGACATGAGGTACGACAAGTTCAAAAATGAAGCATGCTGACCTGAACTAAAACTGAAAACCGTTGCTGGCCATGAGTGACCTTGGGCGGTCGAGTAAATGGCTAGGGTCACAAAATGCAAAATGGAGGTGGAGACTGGCGAATTCGATCTGGAGACAAATGGCAAGTTTCGTCTAAAAAGTATGGTTTAAATTGAAACTGAGTAGACTCACTGTTGTCACCGTCGTAGGGAGGTCAGGTGTAAAGGGTAGTTTTGATGAGGAGATTGTGCCAATGCACAGGGCCAATCGAACACCGTAAGTGAAATTGAACTTGTGGAAGAGGCAAACCGGAATTGCGGCAGGAAGCTAGGTTGGTTAAATCCGAACGATATGTTCAGCGGGTTAGAACGAGGCGGTTGGGGCCAGGTGAAAAATTTGTTTGTGGATGCGATTACAGGCTCGAGTGGGCGGGAAGCTGCGGTCGAGATTCTGGAGAAAGTAATTGCGGGAGTGCCATCAGACTGGGTATGGCAGTGCCATGCCATCATTGCACTGACACACTTCGGTTTTTGGACAGCCCCGTAACGCTCGTCAAGGTTGCCGCAATCAGACAGGGGATACGCATTTCCCTGGCGGCTTGATCTGGGTTAGTTTAGGAGATTGACACAGTAAGAGTCAAGCCAATGTAGAGTCATCGGTAATTTCGATTCAGTTAGAGGACCATGACAGCGTAGACCGCGGACAAGCTAGATTGAATGAATGAGGGTTGCACGTGGCGTCTGCGCAACTACAGCCGAAGTTTGAAGCTTGGGAAAAAGGGGAATGAGGAGGGAATAGGATGAGAGCAATAGCGTCTGGTGAGAGCAAGGAGGCATCAGGTAAAAAAGACGTCCAATGGGGAAAAATCTAAAAGGGGATGACAGCAAGCTAAATGAACCTAGGAAATGGTGATCTAGAAACCAAGTACTAGCTGAGCCAGAGTAGGTGCCTAGTTTAGGCAAGGTAGGGACGTAGCCGCCGGGGCAGGGAGGCTAACCGTTGGATTGGTTGGAGCAGGCAATTACATGGCAGTAGTTTTAAGCTCAGTATAGACAAAAAATCCAATCACAGGGTCTCCGTTGTGCAAGGGTGCGTTAATGTATACAGGGACAGGAGACAAATAATAATCGGTTAGGCAACAGCTTCCTGGATAATAAGTAAGAACCGTAATTTATATGGAATCTACTACGTCATCTCAACAGAAAGGTGAGAGTATGGGTAGCCTGTCACCGAGTCACTAATGTCAGCTCCAAGAAACGAATGATGCATGGCAAAAAAACAGCTATCGGTCGCTGCTTGTAATCAGGAAACAATGAAGGATATACTTTTTGTGTGTATATGATTGCCTCAGAGAACAAAAGAGAGGAACGTGTGTGTCATGTCTGGATGATGCAATAGACTTGGGGTGGTGCAGCCCAACCAAGACGATGGGGGCAACTCCTTGCACGTCGATGTCAGCCGGGGGCCTCGCACAGTGCCTTCAGTCTACCCCATGCATGTACTTTTTTAAACAAAACGAAAGGATTGCTGTCATCCGCCTATATTTCTTGGTGTTGCCAGACAAGTGACAACCGTGACAAGTCCAAGCCAGCTACAGACAAACAACAACGGTGCTCTTTTATGATTTTCCCCAATTAAAGGCCATGCCCAGAACCACCGGCGGTGAGCGAAGCACCCGTGCTACTGGAGGGGTGATGGGTATACGAACGCACCATGGTGCAACGCAACAGGGCGACCCTCCCTGCAGGACGTACCGGCCACCACACGAGGTTTTCATCCCTCGTGCATGCTACCAGATCTGCAAGGTGGCGTACCACCGGGCAGTCATAATTGTGGCTTGTGCATTAAAAATAACTCCAGCTACCAGATATTTTATCCGGTCGGGGGAGAAGCCAGGCAAATAAAGCAGCTCAGTCGTTTCGAACAAGCAAACAGCAAACAGCCGCTGAGAGAGGCAAGTCGCAGAGGCAAATGAAACGGCAGCTACCTTTTGGGCCATGGGGGTAGAATGGAGATGTTCAGAGCCTGTGTACTAGGGCTAAACGACGACGAAGCATTGGTGTGAACTGCCATGTCAAGTAGAGGCGCACCACAGCGTTATGTGTATGTGTGAATGAGTGGGCTATGGAACAAAACAGTATTACAAGAAATACACTCATTTGCAAATCAATTTGGTTTTGCGAGAGACTCACCTGAAACCCAGCTGAATCTCTCGTTTGTGATGTTTCCATGCAACTGAATTGAAAACAGTCTAATTTGGGTTCAAGTAGAATATAAGGTTGACGGAAACTCGGGGACTGCGCCTGCCTGATGAGCCCCAAAAAGGGCGAAACCGGTCGTGGGCTGTCGAAGAATTTTCAGCAACCTCATGAGTAGTACATTGCGTAAAAAACAGTATTACATTCAGACCCACTATTTGATGTGCGTGCATTGCACGTAATCAGGGGGTGCGGAATGGTTCTGAACGGTGAGGAAATAAGGCTTCGGTTTGGCTGAGGTTAGTTAAATCTAGTCAAAGCAAGGCACCAGACATTAACTAGAGCTGACAGAGTTATTCAGGGAAGGAACCAGGCTTTAAAGAACTAGAAATAAATTGGCTGGCATAAAAGCTTAAGGCCGGAGGTAAGAAAATACCACGAGGTCATTGAAGATGGCCATGAAAACAGTGACGGTGGCAGGCGCAAGATATTCTCTGCAACACAACTACGCTTCAGAGAGCACGTGCATATGTAGTCCCAGGAGGTGAACGTCCGCATAAGAGATTGATATTACAGTGATTCATGGACAAGAACACTTGGGAGGGTAGTTGTCTCACTTGTGGGTTAACGTTAAGTGGTTCAAGCTGGCGAATGTACATGCTAGGACCAAGTAATACGACAGTTGGGGTGAGAGCGCAAATTGGAAGGGCTTAGGGCCTGTTTCAAAGAAAGTGTCCAGTGTAAGCTGTGGCGCAAAAAGATGCTCGGCTCTCTCAATGGAAAGGTAAGAATCGAGAGCCCTTCGAAAACATGCGTGAGATGATATAGTATGGATAGGGGAGCTTGTTCCATAGTTTGGAATACAGGCAAAGGAAAAAGCTTTGTCTGAAGACAGTTCGACAGGTCGACAATGGGAGCGAAAATCCAGAGTTGCGGATATTGTAGGGAGGGCAGGTAGAAAATTCAGGACGGCGGTCAGCTATGTAAACCCATCGGTAGATTAGGCGATGAAGAAGGCCTAGGTTAAACCTAATGCGCCTCAGCCATAAAGGGTCCAACCCAAGTGACAAACAGCAAAGACGATACGGCAGTGTGGACGACGCCGGAAACAAGGACTTAGTGAACGAGCGCTGCACGTTTTCCGCAGCATTCTGGCATGCCTGCGAATACCGTGAGGTAAATTCAGCGCTGGATTTAAGAGTGGGCCTTACAAACTGCCTAAAGATGGCAATTAAACATGACTTATTATGGAAGGATCGGCGAATGAAGGCGCACAGCTTGCGGGCTTTAGCCACTCTGTACCATGCATGTTGGGAAAAACTAAACGCACAGGAATACCTAAGACCTAGGTCACTCAAATCGGGAAGAGTAGGAATCGAGAGTCCATTAAGAATAAGCATCCCAGGAGGAATCTGGAATCGATGCGAGAGGGCTTGGCATTTTGGAACGGCGAAAAAACGACAGGAGTTAGAGGACCAGAGGGATAAGGAATTCGGATCAGACTGAATGTTAGCAGGAGTGGAAACAGATTCACTGGCCTTAAACGTGTGGGCTATTTTAATATCATCGGCAAACAGAAAAGGGGAACCATGGGTGATCGAATCAGTGACATTATTACTGTATAGTAAGAAAGGAAGAAAAGAAAACTCTACTGGTGATGGAAAGGGGTGATGAGCAGAGATCCCCGATCTTGGTGACCTGGGTTCTCCCAGTGAGGTAAGAAGTGAACCATCCCAGTTGCGGGCCACCAGTCCCCGTAGATCATAATTTGTTGAGGAGTGCATCGTGGGGGACTTGGTCAAACGCCTTGCGAATATCAAGGTCGATAAGACTAATACTCAGCCCGGCATTGTAGGCGGACGAAATATGATTAAAGAAATCAACCTAACATGTGTTAGCTGACCGCCGCGTTATAAACCCATGCTGCCGATTGTTAAAGGTCTTGGTGGTAAGCAGGCGATCCATGACGGGGACTTTGATTAGGCGCTCAAGGATACGGGAGAGCAAGCAGGTTTGGTGGATGCCACGATAGCTAGCTGGGGCAGTTCGTGGACTCATAGTGTGGTACAATGGTGGAGTGCTTCCACTGACTTGGAACTGTGCCAGTGATAAGGGGGATGTTGAAGAGATTAAGGACGAGGGTGGGAGTGTCCGGGCCACCAGCTTTTAGGGTGAGCGAAGGGATACCGTCAGAACCTGGGAAACTGGAGTCTCTAAGGCGGACGAGTGAGGATGTTAAGTCAGACAGAGCAACTGAGACCGTGCAGAAAGTGCGGCTTGTCTCGTCAACAGATGTGGTCGCTTCGGAACCAGGAGTGGAGCAACGGGTAGATAGGCTCGATGCGGAGGGAATATAGCAGCTGGCGAAATAAGAGTTTGGGGATTCTACAATATCAGCAGGGTCGGAAAGAGGCTTTCCGTCAGCGGCCACAATATTTGGAATTGCAGATGAATTAGAGAAGAAGCGCCTGTAAAAGAGGCGCCCCAGCAAATAGATTGAAGAGAACGCGCTACGGCGGTAGATTCCTTGCGCTTTTCAAGAGCTCTTTTGACCGTGGTAATCTCAGTCATGAGCTTATTGACTAGAATAAGGTGTGAGAGATCATGGGATTCGCGAAAGAGCCTACGATAGTTCTTAAGTTTATGGCCTACAGCGGATAATCGTCTGGCTGAACGACAACCAGAGACATAGGAAGCTCTTGTGGGGGCAACTAGACATAGTGATGACAGTAAATTGCCGTAAAAAATGTTGGCCACGCTTTGCGTGTCAAAAGAGTGAAAGTACTCGTCCCAGGTTCTGCAGCGCAACGAGACTGCAAAGGCTTAAGGGATGCTAGGGAAAAGGAAGGAGCTTAAGGGGGGAGGACGAGGAGAAGGTTGAGTACTTGTCCAGCTGCAAGTGACAATATGATGGTCGCTGTCGGGGAACTTCGGGCCAACTGCAGCGGTGGGACACAGATAACCATTGACAAGGGCAGTGTCCAGGGTGTGGGGACCGCGTGTTGGTTGCCTTACGAGCTTGGACCATCCTTCGACATCAAGTTGGGCCAGCAGAGGCGAAAGGCGCAAAGACGATTTTTGTTGAGACCAGGAGATCTCAGGAAGGTTGAGATCACCCACGATTAATTTGTTTGGGTGAGGTAGAGCTTGGGTATGGGAAAGAAGCGTGGATAGTTGGTTAATAGAGCTAGCTGAGTGTGGAGGGGGCATGCATAAACACCCGAAGATAAACGGCGGGTTAGCTCGACGGGCAGAAAGCCAAACTGTCTGGAGTGTCCGCCAGCTGTGGATCGTCAATGAGGGAGACTTCCATTTCAGTTCTGTAGTATGTGACGCAACCACCACGGCGGTGGGAACGATTGGAACGGAAGATAGTGTATCCCGGAAGGAAAATAATGGCATCAGGCGTGTAGTTCATGATCATAAGGTAACCAAGATGTTTTATGGCATACTACCTGCAAACCGACGGCTAACCAAAACAAAGTTAGACACCCTAAGAGCTCTGCTGAAATATGTAATGGCGTCGTGTGAAGCGCAGCGAAGTCCTTACCATTGGAGCATACAACGATCGCCAGTGACGTTGATCGGCCGGGTTGAGTGGCTGACTAAAGGCTTGATTTTATTGTGACAAAGCTCAGCCGGAGTAGTCGGGTAGTTGTTCCACAGTCAGAGAAATGTTATTTCTGTCACACCTGCTCCCCCAGATAGCAGCAGATCGCGTTGTTCCGAAGTTTCTGCACGTAGTATTTGTCGTTGGAACACAAACGACGAACACTTTTGGGCAAGCCTTTTGAGGGCAACTAACTTATTGCAGATAGATAGAAGATCTACAACTTTTCTGACCAGTAAAGGCAGCGATGCCGAGCAATCAGCCATGTAAGTCTTCGTGAAATAGGAACATTTTACTATTATGCGTAATTGATTTAGCCTGCTCGAGAAAATGGTGTGGGCGTTATCAGGTGAAAACGTTTGTTATGGACAAATTATGGACACAACTTCCAGCGGCTAGGTGTTCGTTTGGATACGATAACACGTGTGGTATTTTTGTATTGGCCAAGCTGTCAGAAAGCATGCACCTATCAGATATCATTCGTATATCTTGGCTTTAGACGCTCCCTTTCAACGGTGGATACCTTTGGCCCCACACTTTTCTGTACAATTTTGCACAGCAGCTTTCCTTCGCATCATATTACTGACACACACCTCTTCTTTTATCGTTGGCACCGGAGCAGTGGATACCTATTTCAATTCTGGCCTGTTCATCCTTTGCCAAGACCCCAAGCACTTTAAGTAAGTATCGTATTTTTGAAACCTGACACTCATCAGGCCTTAGCTGCAAGTTTTAACGGGATAAGAAACGGTATTTGAACTTGGCATCATGTAAATACTCCTCTACGAGAAGTTCGCCGCCGAGGTGCTCAAAATCATCTCATTTTAAGAATACCTCCCTCCCAGTGAGATTTCAATAGACTAACAAATATCTTCCGCTCACTTCGGGGCGCCAATAGCTCACGGAACGTTACGCGCAAAAGAAGTTGTGCCCCTCCTGCCAGGACGTATGTAACCACCAAAGTGCATAATAAAAATCAAACTTTTAGCTCGTTTAAGTTACACAGCTGACTTTTTACAGTTGAGATGGATGGGCGTGTGTTAGTCGCGCACGTGAGCTTGGGTCACTCAGGTGTCTACCGTGGACATAGGGCAGCATGTCAGTCGTGCACATGAGTAAGGTTCTTTTGGCTGCGTTGCACAAGCAGCGGCAGCCTAGCCGAGTAGTTTAAGCCAAAGACTGGAGGCTTATTCCTGATTTACGGTGGTTTTAATGGTTCACATTATAAGTAAAACGTCACGATTACATGCGTAATTTTAAACTAGCTGACACCGTTTAGGTGCCGACTGCGGAAAGCCCGATATTCTACGTTAATAGTAATGGTGAACTTTTTACCGGTAGGCATGATCTGAAAGCTTCCCATGCGGTATCAAGCAGTCTGTCAGAACTCTCGACCTACAGGCAGAAGTCGTATAAAATTTATGGCACTGATTCAGCCTTTTATCTATTTCATGGAATACGGTGAATACAATCCATATGCTGAAAGCATTATGTTCCCCACACCCCTTAAGAGTTATTTAATGTTATTCTGCGTTCCCATTACGATTACTGCACTACAACCGCTCCTCAAGGTACGAGGGGACAAGCATGCGCATCCGTCCGAAATTAGGAATTTAGAAACGCTTCCCGCATATTTCACGTCAACTAGTACACTTTAGACTGTATCAACTTTCACATATTATTACAGCCTCAGAAATACCTACAACAATCGTCCACTTTAGGCGAATTACCTGTTCCGGCAATTTGAGGTACCATATCGCATCAAGCATTTTTTTCAATTTGAGGTATTTATTGAACTTGAAAATCACACGCCTAAAAAACCACCCGTTAAGAGGTTGTATAAGAAAACACTGAGCATAGGCGCTTTAGACCATGAGGCTGTAACCCCTAAAAAATCACATTTTCCGGAAGATCGTTTTCATTTGCTGGGCAGAAGTCATGCTGATCTTTAGACGCACACCCAAAATTTCCCTGAAATTATAGTTGGAACCAGGAACACTTTCACATAAAGTTTTGGCATTTAAAGCTATTTATTTGATACTTTAAAATCTCCTCCAGAAAGTCGCAGTTTTGCTGAAATTGGTTTAAGCGTACTTAGGATCTGCTCTGAGGCCCACAATTCATATTTTCCATGGCTGCCACAGCTCAGCATGACGTCTCCATGAGGACGGTGTAGAATTTTGTGAACTTAGTTTTCTCATGAGTTTTCTCATTCACGGGATTCGGAAATGTTTTAAAAATGTACACAAACAATAATGGTGCTGTCTGTGTCCGAGCAAACTCAAAATAGAGCAGCCATTCGCGAGTTATGCAGAAAAAGTTCCCATTTTGCAGCAAGCGTCTCGCCACACAAAACCAAGTGATTCGTCACAGATAGTAAGTCTGGTAGATTTTTTGTGATAGTCGTCACACCCTGTATCGGGCACAATGGAAGGTTCTGTTTTCACCGGTAAGCTCACAAATAGCGGTTTGCGGGTAGCCCGAGCGTACAGTACAATAGACAGGCCGGTACTTTGGAATTTCGGTCTTGTGGGTTCATAAAACACTCGTTTGGGAAGTAGTAGAGATCAGTGAACTACGGGCAAGCCATCAGACTGGGTATGGCTGTCGCAGTACCGTCATTGCCACGTCATGCTTTGGTCCGTGGATAGCCCCGTACGTGAACATCTTGTGTGAGTTGGCTAGGTTGTCAGGGTATTTAATGTTGGCCTATGAGTCCAAATTAAAACCAGCACGGGCAAAGGATGTTCTTCGGTCCTAAGAGGGCGCAGGTTGATTCATAATCTCTATTTAAACGAGGCAATAAGACTGCCGTATGTAGACTGAGGACTCAAAATGGGGAAAGTTCCGAAAATGTCTGCTGGAGGGTACTGAGGTATAAGCTAGACTCAGGCGCGAAATAGCAGGCAGCCAAGAGTGGTTACAATTTGAAAATACTGTAGTGGTTCGACACTGCCCGCTTTAAAAACGATAATCGACATTCAGTTGGAGAGAGTAGGGCATGGCTGCATGAGGTCATTTGGAGCGGGTGTGACTGTCCGAGGGCCAGCCACCCGTAATAACCGAACAGCTCGTCAATTGGACGGATGTGTCACGTGTGGGCTACGGACCAAACGCAGGCATGCCCTGATTGGCCAGAATGCCAGCCAATCTGGATCGAGCATCTTTAGCTGGACACTTCTCGCCCCCTCACGGAGATTCTAGCACGACCTTGTGGAACATTCTGTGATCAACCTATAAATACATTTGTACTAACCTTCCTTTGTCTCCATAAAGGGCTGTCTGAAGCTACCGGGCTTTTTGATGTACCATAATGGGCGGAGCAGGAGGCCAAGGACCGATACAGAGTTGCATGACCGTTCAGCATGTCACAACAATGGCCCTTTGTGAACATGAGGGACGTGCATCGGCTAAATAGTTCATCAGTAAAGCCATGGCTAGTAGTGTAATTGTCCGTGAAGCTGAGCAGGGGCGTGATTAGATAGCTCCCAAAACCGTGGATGAAGCGTACCTGGCTTCGCAGTTGGCTCGTGTAAAATGGGTGGTTGCTGAGTCCGCAAAAGACAAGTTATCAGTCACAGGCTACAGTGAACGGTAGCGTATCGACCGAGGATAGGAATGGCTCCCTGATATTACGTGACGCGCGCAAAGAGGTGCTGACTAACTGTAAAAACTGTGGGATGGAGAACGTATGACCTGGCGGAAGGGTGTGAATAACATTACGAAGAGTTTTAGTGTTGTTGGTGTTGTACGCCTTCCAGGATGTGGTTTCTGCGACCCCACCGGAGCTTGGCTGGAAACGCTGCAAGTAATGGCGGTTAATCAATGTCAGTGGAGTCTGTGCTGTCAGTTTCTTTACAAACTTTAAGTCAATTTATCAGGTACACACCGTATACTAAATGCATATTGGTTCTAGCTAATACACATTCTATCACCGGAAAGAGAGTGTGTGGTATACAGCCAAGCATTCGAAGTGGTGGCGTGTTCAGTTAATATGAGGACTGAGTAGTTACACATTGAAGGCGAAAGTTTTAGCTCGCGAGTGCCACTGACTTCGCAATTGAGCCACTTCCGCCAATGTCATTAATCAGTGTTGAGGGGAAGGCAGCATCGCTGCTTCCATTAATATGGACAAACCTGTCGCCTGAGAAAACGCCTTACCGCCTTCACGCGCCTATCTTACAGGACAGTACGCCTTGTAAAATATCTATTCAGGACCAATCGACCGTTTAGGGGACAAAGACGGGATTTTGTGACAATGTATGTTATTTGGATGTTGTTTGAAAGACAATCTTTCCAGGGGCAATGAGATGGAATAAATCTTGTAGTCCCCAGTCAGCTCATCATCATTATAGGAGACGGATTATATGAGTGGCTGGCTTAGCCACTTATGTATTTGGATAGTTTAGACAAGATTGCGGAAATGGAAATCGGTGACAATACTTTGGCACGGACGATGGGTTGGATAAGGCCTAAACCCACATAACAGACATGGAGAAGGGCCTCAATGTTGAAAGAGTGAGCGGCTTTGAACGCATTATGCGTGTTTGAGTTGTGGAGGCCTTTTTACCTACTACCAGATGCTGAGGATCACAAAAGATCTCAAAACGAAGATCGCAAAACCAAAGCATCTGGGCTGACAAGCAGTGTCCCAGAACGGGTCCCCCAGCAAATGATAGTCTATACAGGATTTCTATGAGATAGTTACAAGTTATGATGAGGAAGACGGAACTCATTTCTCAATCAAGCTACAGGATATACATGTCCAAAAGAAGTTGGGTAAATTTAGACTTTGGTGCTCTCAGGGAGCAGATTTGACACCACGTAGCCGTCCATCAGATAACTGCAGCGACTTCATCCATGAGGAATTATGAGGTCCTCAAATTCTAGGAATCAAGTCCATTTCGCTTGATCTTGACTACCTTGTATACACCCCTCTTTAGCATAAACTTTGCCATGTCCAACTTCGGTGTGGATATGGATCCATCGTTAGTGACAAAGAGGGTAGCTGATCAAGAAATAAGTTTGCCTTGATAACAGCAAAATGTATGAACGGTCTTGTTGAATGTGTAGACGAGAGTAAATTGGATATACATATTTTATCTCAGATTCACCGTCAAGTGAAAGTGGTGCACTGAAAAACAAACGGAATAACCGCCCATTATTGTTGTACTATTCAATAAACAAAACATTTCGCCGATGCCGGTTTTATGATTTTCAAGCGTGGGTGGGCGGAGTGACAACTCACACACATAGGCTTATGATGATGAAGGGCCGGCCCTGGCAACCGCATCGGGCGTTATTGCATAATTTAGGCCTCATAGTCGGCTGTACGCACGGACACGGGCCCATCTGTTACGGCGTGGCCGAGGCGATCAACAACGCATACAGTTACGAGTATGACGGGCCGTCGTTGGCCGTTAGATCGAGCCATCATGCATAGTTGATGCCTCGTATTCATCTGTTCGCATAGACACTGGCCTGATATTTACCATAAGTTGCTAAAGTAAGCAAAAACACGTAGAGTTAGTAGTATGAAGTGTCATTTTTGGCCACAGGGTTGTGCTACCGTGCACGGGTGAGGCCTCAGTCACCGCCGTACATAGACATGGGCCTAGCAGTCACGAGAAGTAGCTAAATTAGGCGACAGAGCGTGCGGTTATCATAATGACCAGCAATGGTTGAGCTTATTTTCCGTCGGTGTAGTATCTTATCTTAGGTGTGTGATTATTTACACTGGGAAAGATATCGCTGGGTCGATAATTCACGCGCATAAATCTGCTGCGTTAACCATTGACTTGTTGTACATATCTGGGAACATGAATCCTCCACAGAGGTGACACCCGCGTCACTACTTCACAAACTATCCAGTCGTTTTTTACTGTTATAATGAATAAAAGCCGAGCTTCCTAAAAAAACTGTGTTGTGTCGGAGTTGGCTGAACAAATTCGTCTTATATGCTAAGTCTGAGGAGAACAAAGCCTACAACCGTTATTCACCTATAAACGTGGGTGCAAGTTGAAAACTGTGTGAATTTTACCTTACCTTTAAAGAACACTGCGGAACTCCAAATTATGCTAACCCTTGATTTCATGTTTTATCTCGTAAACTGGTAATAAAATGTGAATCGATGGTTGTCGGTGGCCTTGAAATTTTGTCCACTTAAACAAAATGCTTTGAGCAAAATACCATGCAAACGGATTAGACCAGCTCACCGTAAAATTCGCGAGGTTAAAAATCCCGTAGTTTCGCAGAAAATGCTTTAGAGTTAATTCTAGAGAGCGACTGAAACCATAGAACGGCAGCTGCAGAATTGAGTGCGCACCAAAAAACTAGAAAGAGAGATGACTGAAAACAAATTTCCACAAAGGTAATGCAGATTATGTTTGTCTTTGTCTTGAGCATACATACTGCAGAGTGCAACACATTTTTGCTGAAATTTTAAGTTGACACGGAGGTTTTCGAGAAAAGTGCGTCTTTCGGATGAACATCGGCCTGAACAACTGATCACGGACTGTGGATTTGAAAATGACGCATAGATCTTACCCTCGAGGAGCGTGCTCACCAGCTTGTGGAATACACACGTCAAACTCAATAGATCTGCCCCTGCTGCCCTCATGTGCATGCAACTTAATACTGCCGTTTCTCCTTCTAACTGTCAACATATAACTCCCAATGATTTTCCGAGCGAATGGGACGGCATTCCAGAACGAAAGATTGCTTCAGGGAATTCCATTGAAGTTCGCCATGCCCCGGGCTTGTTTGGGCACTTGAAACCTGTGGATGTTCACCCGTAGCTTTGACAAGCATGCAGAAAATCTCTCCTGATTGGATTCCGACAGATGTTGTTGCTGGGGTATCTCCGCTGTTTGTCTGCTTCTTCCATGTGCTTGTTAAGCATATCATAGAAAAGATATAGGTCTATCTCTCTGTCCTGTGCGGTAGTGAAAGCAATGGTGCAGTCGCTTTGGAGGCTGACGGAAGAAAGCAACGCTTTCTAATACAGTTGTTACTAACACAGTTAACCTCCAAACAACAGGTCTTGCAGACATTGACTGATGTGTCCCTCCACAACAAAAGAGGTTTCAGACGACCCGCATGTACCTTAAATTTCTTTAGAAAGGTGACAACACTGCGGCCTGAGGTCCTTGCTTTAGACGTAGCCCATTTGGTTGCGACGCGAGCATTTCATTTGTTTTTCTGATCTGTGAACTGTGAACTACCACATCGGGCAGGGGTTTCAGCCGGGTAGCGTCTCGCAACACAACACGTTCGCCGTGTGTTTAAGCACCACCGTCTCTACACCAGATATTCCTGCCCGACCGAAGTACTGAACATTCCAGTGAATTTATCCAACTTGGCCAGTCTTACCAGTATATTTCATGACGCCATCTGGAGTCTTTTCAACCTTAACTCCCCTTCATTTATTTCAGCTCCTCTGTGATGGGCCTGGGTCCCCGAGCAAGTTTTTTCATGGCCACGCAGATGAGGTTTCCTGCTGATCTGAGTACGAGTTTTACTGGCGAAGCGTTTTCTCTAGACCACCACTTCTCATTCACAAAAGTTAAGAAACCAATCAGCTAACCTTTTCCGCCCTATCAGTCCGCTAAGACTGGGCTAAGAGAAGGAAATCACATTCTCTGCGTATTCGCTCCACCAGGCTGCTTGACCTGGGCTCCGGCGTTCCCTCGCTAGGGGCGCTGCCACGTATATGGTTAAATACCGTCTTTCCTGCTGCAAACTGTGTTGGCGTCTTAATTCCTCCAGGTAACCTCAACAGTACAGTCAGGAGTTCCGCAAACGTTCTTCGCAAGCAATCAACACCAGTTCCAACGTTGGACTGCTGCGTCTGGGCACTCATGAGCATTCAGACGAGATAACTGGCCCCCGATTTGGGCTAGACACTGCCAAGAACCTCTAACTTCAATGATGCATCAGATGTAACTTTCCTTGTTGCCAGAACCTCGGAGTCCTCGCATTATAGTTGACTTATACTTTGCAGGTGTTCATGAAAAATTGAAGACTGCTTTAAACGATGAAATTCAGTGCCACCTGGCCCGAACTCCCATTTGAATTTGCCACCCACTCTATGCCTCCATAATAGCGAATGCTACTGGAAGAAGTTCAGATAACTTGCGCCTCAAGTCTATCTTACGCTGATACCCCAAACCGGCGAAGTTGACAATCTGTGCCCCGGTTTGGACTAACTGGAGGCAGTAGTCACCTGAAGTCCACCGACAACAGAAGACACTAAGCATCCTATGTACTGGCAGTCTTAAACTGTGCCCGATGTACGGCTGTGAGGTGTGTGTGTGTGGTAAATATTAAGTTGAAGCACGCCCGTATCCTCGAGAGGCAGAAACTCAGAAGAGTTTGGTTTCTGAAGTCGCCAGTTTTTGCGGTATTGCCTCGAAATAAATCCCCAAATAAACATGTCGTGTATGAAAATGTTTGTCCGTAAACAAGCAAGGCAAAACGCTTATGGTAAAAATCAGTGCCAGCTGGAAGATAAAAAGACACAGTCCCGGGTTGAATCGGGGGACCCAGGGTAACCTTCCGACGGATCTGAGTGTGGAGCGGTACACTTGACAAGCCACAAGTTTCATCGCCCGACGGTGACTCGCGTAGGTTATTTTCGGCTGAATAATTTACGCAACAAACATATACGAGATTTTGAGTATGTCCACCGCAGTCGGAAAAGGATGCCCGGATTATACGCGTACAACCGTTTCTCCTAAATAGTAGCCACCTGGGCCGATGGGAAAATAATTGCAGACAGTCATCCCCTCTCAGATACCTCCACAAATATACGTAGGTGGTGCCAAGCTACGTCACCTTTGGGTCGCAGCCAAATAACCCTTCATGCGCTCGAAATTCCGGCACAAGAGTCATTTTCTTGCCGCTTCGTAAGCGAATTTTTCTCAGCCGGTGCTTTTTGCTCTACCACAACCCGGCATCCAGCTAAGAGGACACGTGCCACCGCCTGTTTTTTAGGTGATTCCCTTGATCCCCGCGCCAAAAGGTTTGCTATCGCAACCGCTAACTCCAAAAGACGTACATCGCCTGACATCAGTGACCTTGCAAAAGTGTGAAGTGAAGCTGATTATTTGTTCATTTTCCTTTTTCTTTCTGGGTAGCGGCATTCTAACCGTGAGAACGGCGGACACCGTTGCGATGGTCTTCACGCCCGCGGCGTCTGGGTAGTCCAGAATCAAGACGTCTACATCCTACAAAATCCGCGAACAGGCCGCCTGCATACCGAAGAGGAAAGAGCGGCAGTTGAACTTTGCTTCCATTCTGTGAATACGGCAAATACTATCCTCAAGGAAGACTGAAAAGGAGAAATCCATTGCGTCACATTATTATTTTCAGTCACTCCACTTTACTCTGGCCAGTGTTGGCGCTTCCGTTGGAGGAGATAATGTGCCCATCCGATAGCATGAGCCTATATGTCGGAGTTCAGCAGCAGATTTGGAATTCCATAATCTGTCGCCACTTCAAGAGAGTGGGTGCAGTTGTATAACCTAGGGAAGCACCTCTATACCGTGTTCTAGTAGCTTTAATCTTGTCTGGAGGGGAGTTGGTCGAAGCAACCGAACGTCACGTCAGCCGAACGGGTGTGTCGGAAATCAGCTACGGATGAAAATTTTTTGCAATAATTGGAAGAGTTATACAGGACCATTGTCCAGAAGGTTCACGAGGCTGACGCGATGTTCATCCCGAAAAAACCAGCACGCAGTCGGATGAACCGCAAGCTACCTAAAGGGCTTCGGCAACTTCTGGAAAGGAGGTCGCAACTATTCTTCAAAACGTTGGCCGCAGGAGACACAGAAGATGAGCTGGCGTTTCATAAAGTGCGGACCACGGTAAATCCGCCAGAAATCCGCCAACTGAACATAAAAAACGAGCCACCGTGCTAGACCCCATCCGAAAAAACAAAAATGTGCTGTTTAAGTACACGAGGCACCGCCGCAGAAACAAGTCAACCGCGTTCTTCCGGGAGGACGGGAACGAGGAACCCGAGAGTGACCCAATAGTGACATCTGAAGTCTACAGAGGGCACTATGCGGGCCTGTATTCTTCTCCAGTGACCTCGTCGCACCCAATCTTGTCAAGGCGTAACCACCAACGGCCTTTAATTAACTTGGTCTTTACGGAGGAGGACATTCGTCATCTCGTTCACAAGACAAACACGTTTTGCACGACCTTCCAGACGTTCTTTCAAGTCCACGTCTACTTTTTGCAGACGACTTGAAATCCTGGAGTTCAAATGCCAATGCCCTCCAAATGGATGTGGACGCTGCAAAACAGTGGTCGTTGGACTGGACTCTGAATGACGAAAAGTGCGTCCATATGTCATTCGGAGGGACTCAGCGAACGCTTTTTTTCGTGCATGTTGAGAATGGACCAAGGATGGATGCCGAAAAGGAGTAGGGTATCTGGCTATCTTCAAACATGTCCTTCTGCCTGCACCACGAGAAATCTGCTCAAAAGGCATTTGTCGTTCTACGGATGATTAGGCGCATCTTCACTCGTATTACTCGCATGGACTTCCAAATACTCTATGGGGCCTACGTCAGACCGCTCCTTAAATATGTCAACCAAGTTGTCTGCTCAGGACGCTAGAAGGACGTAATCCTCATTGTGCTTGCCCAGCAAGCTGCTACGAAAATGATTGCCGGCCTTGAATCCGCGGACTACGAGACGCATCTCGCGGTGCTTGACCTCATTCCCCAGTAGTATCGTTGACTTCAAGGAGGCCTAATACCTACTTTTGCCCTGTTTGAACAATGTTTGGCCAACAGGTTTTTCACAGCTGATCCAGCCAATACACGGCGGGGACATGGTAAGAAGATTTTCAAGCTCAGAGCGGACACTTTAATAAGGAGAAGTTTTTTCTCATTTCGGGTATTTGCAGCGTGGAATAACATTCCCCCGACGATTGTCCACGCTCCATCTAGTACCCAGTTCAAAGCACTATTAGAAGTTTTTTATGCGAATCATCGCACTGGCAAGCTTACTGCCTCACGCTGAGAACTTAAAAAGCAGTGCTACACCCTTTTTTGCTTATGCCTTTCAGGTTAACGGCAACAGCTGAACGACAAGAATAAAACAGACCCGGGAAACTTGGGCGAAAGCTTCGATCCCGTGTGTCAACCGGTGAATCCTTGAAACTGCAGGCTTTCGGGGAATTAGCAAATCCACGTTCACACCACACTGGTTTGAGCAATAAACTTCAGCTTTCTTGGAGCAGGTATTTTGAAGGAGGCAGGAGACTCGATGATTTAGTTTTTTTCGTTCGTCGGCATTGCGTGTCCCTGGCCCTACCTGCGTATAAGCTACAGACCTGTGGTACTTGATCGAGCGTTACCACTATCCCACCAGAGCAAACTGGACGCAGCTTAATTATCGTGTACGAACAAGCGAAGTTGTTAACGCTAACGAACTCTGAAAAAAGCGAAACAATAACTCAGTGCTCCCTCCTTCTGTTGTCGCACAGGAGTAGGGCTGTTGAACAAACGATGGTTTATGTGGCTACTCTGATTGGTCAGGATGTGAGCCAATCAGGGTCGAACATTTTTGTCCCGTCTCTCCTCGCCATATCACGAAGGTCATTGCTCGATCCATTCCCAAGTTCCGTTGCTCCACTAATCAAAGGGATTCTAGGGCGCTAGTGAAAACTCCAAGACCTGCGTTGTCTTGCGTTGTTCACCAGGAGTACACGGGCATTTCATAGGAGTTCAACTAAGCTGTCTTATTTAACGCCTCGATCTGTAATCTTCACTGGACTTGCCCTAGACTCACATGTACATTCGACGTGTCGATTTACGAATCCGGCAACGGCGAACCACTGATAGCTTAAGATCAGGAGGAACAGACCTTCGTGAACTTATTCCTCTCCAGAACACCAGCCACCTGAATGCAGAAGTAAATTCAGAAGGTTCTTCGTCTGCAAACTGAACTATCGACCCAATGATTTCGAAGGAGTGTGTTCCAGATTCCTGTCTAAAATGTACCTCTGTTTCAGCCCCAGCTAGAACGTCTTTCGATTGTTCACTACCCGAGTGGACGGGGGATGCCAAGCTTCACCCTTGACTGCGGCTTGAAAACCCTCAACGACGATCTCCCATCTGTGGGTCGAAATGGAATGCGAAACCATGCGATAGTACGCCATCAACTCCACTCCGCAAAATACGCCTGCAGTACAGTGGATCCCACCGCCAAGGCCGGTATCCAGATCAAAACCTGTGCCCGTTACCAACAAAATAGACTACGCCGTTGCGTGACGGTTTGTGAACCTCCATAACCCACGGAAGTATAGTGGGGGGGGGGTAGGTGTGATACACACGAAGCACCATGCCAGGTTGGTCACTGGGCGGAGGTCTAATCAGCAAAGCGTTCTGGCCCTCTAGGTTGGAGATTGGAACGTGTGTAGCGACCTGCTCCCTAATGAAGTAGATCGCTCCGGTGATCTTAGGCCAGACACCACTACCTTGAGGTTAGGCTTTAGTTGAGAACCATAATGGTCCTCCCTGTGTAGTTCTGGGCGTCTTGGCAGTATCTCGGCTCACGTCCGACGACGAACTGCACATATAACTTATCTCATCGTTGCTTGATGCCATCAGCCGAGCCGCTTTACATGCTGCAAACAGCGGGGCTCCTTGGGAGAAACAGCTAACACTTCCCTTCTTATTTCATCTATTTTTTCTCTCATTCTTTACTATGGCGTCGTGATAATTCCCCCATCCATTTACTTACCCGGGTACTGCCCATGTACTTATTGATAACCTGTTTTGCCCCTCCCTACTCGCTGTACGCCTTGCTGGAAAGGCCACCTCGTCCGACACTGGTGTACTAGTATGTGTACCATTGACCTACTTACCCATGCCTGTTTGTGCCCCATCTTCCGGGCCAGCTCTGGCTTATTATGTCAATAATTCCTTGTGATCGCAGCGCCAATCAGAATCACGAGATGACCACAATCCACACTACCAAGCCAAATCTCCGCTGGCCGTTGTCTAGTGTGCGGACCTTGACGTGCGCTGTACCGTTTGGTCACAGATTTGTAGAAATGTTGACGCCTCGAACGTGGATTATTGAGGTTTGTTGTGTAATTTTGCCTGCTTTTTTATAAACAGTATCGTAGACTTTCGAACCAAATTCTTCGTTTTGATATTCGGGAGCGTTAAACTTACGCGTGATTCAAAGCTCCGTATCGGGAACCTTAACAATTACTCTGTTACCAACAGCATCTTCGTAGGCCTACTCTTATGGACTGGCACATCCGTTCGCTGTCCATTACCAATATATGCAATATCTAGGGTTTAGTCAGCCACCTCGGCCGTAGGCACTCTTGAAACCCCGATCCGCAGTTCATTTGGCAGCCTTTAACATTCGCACTTTGAAAACACATCGTTATCAGTTACAGGTGGCCCGGATCAATAACTGACTGCCGCTCATTTTGGCTCACTTATATGGCTTCTAATCACGGGCTCATTCGGAGCATCTTTTCTCCTCGTTTTCCAGGGCCGCGTAAGGCGCAAACAAATCGCTTAGTAATTGCGAGACTGGCAGATCCGGAAGCTGGATAAATTTACCAGAATCGCCTTCTGGAGTTTTTCAACTGCTCCACCATCAGATGTGAAGTCATACACGGTGCTGGGAGTTTCGCCTGTAGCACGACGCTACCAAGCCCGCTCAGGCACTGGATATCAGACAAAACAGTAGCACTGCTTGAATCTCGGGGAAATATCTCCGCCAGCGCCGAAAATAATTTGGCCCGACGAATTATCAAACGTCAAGTGAAAGTGAGCGTGCGCGCCGACCGTGAAGTCTGCTGAACACGGAATGTTAAGGAAATGGAAGAGGCTCGGAAGGTCGTGAATGCCCGAGTTTTTTCAGTTTATCCGTGTGACCGGTCTCCGGAAACCGCCTGTGAGTGAAGCCACCAAGGATAAAAATGGCGCGACCATCGTGAATGAAGAAGAACGCCTTTATCGTTGGGTCGAATACTTCGAACAACAACTCTCGTGGCCACCAACTGCCACTCATTTGGATCCTACAGCTGAAGTAGAACCCTGGGCAGTGAACCTGAATTCCCATACGG
>SJOL01000802.1:2453787-2475167 GCA_004794785.1 Opisthorchis felineus | reverse complement strand
CATCAAAGACAGCAACATCAGCGTTGACACTGATGCTTCACTCCGTCACGAAGAGATTGGACCTTACCGTGGTATGGCGGTTTGCGTACCTCGGCGACCCATTGAGCTATACTGGGGGTGTCCGCGCGACACTCGCAGAGTCTCTCATACCAGGTTGGTCAATGGGTAGAGTTCTGACGAACACAGTCTCCCGGCCCTCCAGGTTGGGGGTTGGAACGTTTGTGGCGACGTGTTCCGTAGAAATGGTAATGCACTTGCATTTCCAGCCCAACACCGCTGCCTTGCGGTTAGGCTTTCGGGCCAAAGGCTTTGGTTGAGGACCCTAATCGTCCTCCTGTCTAAGTGTGGGCGCCCTGGCAGTATCCCAGCCCTCGTGCAACCATGACATTTACAGCTAACAATACTCTCATGCCACATCGGCCGTCGCATGGCCACGTACCTCGTATTTCACATGAACGTTTGCGTTATATCAGATTAAGACGACCCTGAGGCGGTCAGTCCATGACTTGGCAACGGAGCATGAAAGCTGTTTTCAGTCAACTCATTCGCGCCGGCGACCGCCGTCTCCCCGGATGGGGAGCATGGGGCGAGATAAACCCATGGCTATTGACCATGACAGATATGGCTGTCAGGCAGCCAATGGCGCTCTTGCATTGAAGTTCTCGTCTTCACTGCGTAGCTCTCACTCCCTGTCATACCGAACGAACAAACCCATTCAAAGTGAACTAACTGATTAGGCCATCGCCTCCAACGTGTGGTTGTCATTCCCTTATACTCCTTCTCCTCGGTGAGCGAAGCTGTCGCACTTGGAACCACTGCACTCCGGTACATGGTTCTTTAGCTAAAAAGCTGAACCGAACTGAACACATTGTGCCGAATTGGGAGAGTACCTCTCTGTCACAACTAACAGGTGAGAATAGGTAATTACCATGTCTGCATTAAGGGCATTCTATGCGGATATAGCGACGGTAGGGTTGTCAGTTCAACTCCCTTTGTAACACCGACACAAAGAGACTGGTCGACACTGTGATGTGATGGTTTGTGCAGCCCCGTGATCCACTGGGCTATACTGGAAGCTGTCCGTGTGACATCCGCAGTCTCACCAAGTTTTTCAATTTATAGAGATCAAACCAACAGCCTCTCGGTCCTCCAGGTTGAGGGTTTGGACATGCATCGCGTCATGTTTCTTAGAAGTTGCATTACTCTGACGATCTCATGCCAAACACCGCTGCCTTGTGGTCAGACTTTTGAGCCAAAGGC
The DNA here is from genome assembly GCA_004794785.1 of Opisthorchis felineus. NCBI lineage: Eukaryota > Metazoa > Platyhelminthes > Trematoda > Opisthorchiida > Opisthorchiidae > Opisthorchis > Opisthorchis felineus. The sequence continues at coordinate 2,473,907 of SJOL01000802.1, read as the reverse complement.
TGTGGTTGGGGCCCTAACCGTCCTCGTGTCCAGGCTTGTACGCCCTGTCAGTAGTTCGGCCCGCACATAACCGTGAGCCGTTGTATCAGTCGTCGCTTCCTCCCCATCATCTGGAATCGGCTTACGAGTCCTTAAGATGAGGGAGGACATCGCGATTTCGATCGCAGCAACCGCTCAGTCCTTCGGCTAGTCAGTTTATGACAGTGAAAAGCAGTGGGTACTTTTTAATGGTCGTGGCACGGAAGTAAGACAAGGCAGACGCGCAGTAGACTAACAAATGAGGATTGGGTATTGCCATATGCATATTTGCAAAGGGACACACTCATTCTCGTGTATCGCTCATGGCTTATTTTCCAGGTTTGATCCCTTCTTGGACTCTCGGGTCCTTCCACCCACATGTGGGTCGTTGCAACCGTCTCCGTCATTCTTGTTGGTTTCCTATGGTTTCTGCTCAAAAAATTGAAGAAATATGTCATTTTTGAGGTACGTTTTTCCCTTTTTTTACGCCTGATTCGTAAACCGCAGTTGGACCAAAACTCGAGTCACCATGGCGGTGAACTGGTTGCCGATGTGCTCCGGGTAAGTATTTTGTGGCTTTCTATTGTACAAATTACTCTTTTATCCAGGCGCACGGTGTACCGTTCATTTTCACCTTGTGTGGTGGTCATATATCACCGATCCTTGTAGCAGCAGAACTACGAAAAATCAGGGTAATCGATGTACGACATGAGGCCACGGCGGTGTTCGCTGCAGATGCTGTGTCCAGACTGTCGGGGAAGGTTGGCGTTGCAGTTGTTACCGCGGGTACGTCCTAGATTTGTAAACCATTTGTGCCACTTTCCTGGCTGCCAGACTATCATCAGGATAGATATGGATATGTTATTCGATAGGTAGGCGATCAAAAATTGATTTGAACGGGCAAAAGAAACAAATATTTTTCATAAGTACTTTCACACCATTTGTTAAAAAGGTAATCTCATCACAGTAAGAACCCTTGTTCCGTGAAGAAACGCTTTGTACCCCATCCAAACGATTTTGCTATGGCTCATAGGAAGTACGAAATGCGTCTTATTGACCACGGTGTATTTTGACGCGAGATGACTCAAAGGTTAGAGCGCGAATCTACTGATCGGAAGGCCCGTGTTTCGAACCCAACCTCTGCCTCTTGACTTCCCTGTCTAGGCTTGGGCAGCCTGGCAGTATCCCAGCCTTCGTGCTTCCTTCTGGTGGCATGGCAGCTAGGCACCGAAAGGGTGTTCCAGCTGAACGATTACAGTCTCTCTTTCACGGGAGCATTCTTTGTGAGTGCAATTCCTTGCCCTTGGAACAATACCCAGTTTGAGACCGGGGCTGTTTACGGTGGCTCTCTCTTGCAACCGGGTTGGTCGGCTTCAGAGGTGTCTCATATCGTTGCTGCCCACGCACATCGGTGACCGTCCAGCTCCGCACAGATTAAGATCCTATTCCGATTCCAAAAACGGATGCCGTTTGCTAGGTTGAGACCAGAACCCTCCAAGTCTAACTTGACAGTGCCGATCGAAGTTCTCAGCTGCTCTCCTAGACAACACCGACACCCCCGGCATGGCAGAAGAGCCCGTGCTATTTTGCAAAGCTCACTTTGGGGTTTTGGAGCAACGTGACCGAATCGTCGAAGTAGTTACTGATGCACTAGTTAACTGAGACATGGGATGCTGAAGCAGCATTCCTAACCATCAGGTTGCATATTTTTTCGAGCTGTCAGAAGTCCACAGTGTGACTTTATATCAATGATCAATAACCTTCAGTTTGTCGATGCCTCGTACTCGGACCATCCAGGTTTCACAGCCATAAGTATGGACTGGGCAAACTGCCGCTTGGAATGCATGAACCTTTGTATGCAAACTGATTTCACCCCTCCACAAGCCCTTCCCAATTTGCATACAGGCGTGTCCTGCTGCGTCGATATGAAGATAGATATCTTTGCTTTGCCAGAGTGTCGGAATCCAGCACGTTCAGTTCCATCAGCTCCTGTGCGAAGTATTGCCCGTTAGGTACTTACTTACGTGAAGCATTTTGTCCTGCTGTTGATCGCAAGTCCTGCATGCATCATGTATGGTAGCTGATTCGATCAACAGCGTCTGTAAACTTAATTTTTCGTCGAGCAAGACAATGTTATCAGTATACTTGAACACTAGAGTATCCCTCCAGTGCCCGTAGCATCACGCAGCCATTTACGAAATTGTGTAGCACTGGTGATAGAGGACATCCTTGTCCAACACTGGATGCCAGGTCAAACACGGTGGTCTCTTCACGGTAAACTCGTACCTGAGCGTTCGGTGATAAATGGAAAGCTTTGATGAAAGCGTTACTTTTGACTCGTACAGCACCAACAAAAGAGTTAGGGCATAGTGACTCGTGGTAAACTGAAGCCCAATGCAAAAGGCAATGATGCGGGCAATGGTTTTCCGCTGGGATTCGGCTCGGTGTTCCAGGTGTCGACGTATAGTGAACATGTGGTCCACACAGTTTTTCTCGGGGTGGAAACCATCATCCTTAAGTCATGCTTACATATCCTGGCGCCAGTATCCAGGAGGCTGGTTCCCCGATAGTTTTCGCACACTGGTTTGACGCCTTTCCATGAATTGGAAGCAAAACCGAGGTACCCCAATCAAGTGGGACGGAATCCGCTCCCCCCCCCAAATGGAAAAGAAGAGTGCATGTAGAGATGGAAGGATCACGGAGGAGAAATACTCATAAACCCTGGGGGAAATGCCATTCTCTCCTGAAGCGTTTCTGTCGTTGAGGTGATTGACAGCTTGTTAATATTGTAAAGCTCCGATATCGATGTTTGTGGATTTCTCGTTTGAAGATCGGAATCGTTTAGCAGGCAGTTGCAATATTGTACCCCGTGTTCTTCTCTAACTGATGTGCTATCAGCTCTCCATTTTTGCTGTGTAAAAGTGGTTTTAGGGAACAACACGAACTAGACGAGAAAAAAATCGTTCAGCTGTAGCACCCTTTCGGTGCCTAGCTGCCATGCCACCCGAAGGAAGCACGAGGGCTGGGATACTGCCAGGTTGCCCAAGCCTAGACAGGAGAAGTTGAGATGCAGAGGTCGGGGTCTAACCACGGCCAGTAAATTCGCGCTCTAACCACCGAGCTATCTCGCCCCCCCTATCTAAAAAAAACTCAGCAAGTTCACCAACGTTCGAAGCTTTCACCCTATTTACAACTGTATTCGACCAGTATGAAATACGGTCGTTCCTAGCGGATCTCTTGTCTTCATGACGGAGACTTCGGAAGTCAGTTGTTGATGCGCGCCTGTAATGCCAGTTTGGAGAGGCGCATCACTCTATCTGAAATCCAGTCATTATATCTTCTCGTTGGGTTAACAAACAATTCTTTGAGGCTTTTTGATAGGTGCCTTCAATACAGATCCCTGATAATTCATCGTGGCCAATTGATTTCTAGCATGGCTATCAAATGCGTTGTTATCTTGGTAGAAGGAACGATCTGAGTCTGTTTGTGTCCGAGTAGAAGAGCGTTTATTTGTTTCACAGGTCGATGTTTTTGTCCCTTGGCAAGGTGAAGTTTGATTCGACCTCCCAATGGTATGATTCGATCGTCCCCTGTTCCCCGTTCCAGCTCCTCGATACGATAGACAATCTCCTACCGATGATGTCCATCGAGGATATAGTCATCATTCGAATACCATTTTAGTAAATACTGTTTGGGGTGCTAGAATCGTGTATTGGTGATGACGAGGTGGTTCGATGCGGCGAAGCCGACAAGTCTGTCACTGTCTTCATATCGTCGTCCCGAACCGAACTCGCTCCATGTACGGAGTCATCTGATAGGCCTACACGAACATTCCAGTCCCCTGCGGTTGACGGCATGTCATCCTTCGACTTCTACTGGCAGTGGACTTCGCTGAGTTGGGTACAGTTACAGTTCAAGTGTTTCCCCCAAATCGACCTCCCTCAATTCTGGGTGGGACGGGGTTCGGAGCTACAAGCGCACTGTGGGCATGGTCATTCAAGCCAAAGGTGGCCCCATAGAGACCCGAATTGTCCACTAGGCCGCTGTAGTCAATCCAGTAGTAGGTATTCATTCTTTCTATAGAGTTGGGTATTCTGATACCTAATAGGCATGTGATTTCTAGTCGGTAATTGTAGATAATGTGTAGCAGACTGCGAACATTTCAGCGGCCGATTTGTTGACAACCCCAGTCCACTTACTGGGAACGCCGTAACATTATGTGAGTTGATTGATTTGGACATCTTGAGATACCTGGGAGATGTTATACGAACAGGTTCCAAGAATCACTTGGCTTTTGTTTGAGGGGACACCTCTAGCGCTTGCATAACCAGGTGCGACCTGAAAAACAGTAGAAAAATGTCGAGATTGATGGAACAGAACCACCACTTTTGGAATCCGGATTTGATATCATCCGCTCAGTCAGCGGCGAGTTGGCTCAGTGGTTAGAGCGCGAATTTACTGACTACAAGTTCCGTTGTTCGAGCCCGGCCTCTGCATCTCGACTTCTCCTGTCTAAGATTGGGCAACCTGGCAGTATCCCAGCCCTCGTGGTTCCTTCGGGTGGCATGGCAGCTAGGCACCGAAAGGGCGCTACAGCTGAACGATTTTTTTAGTCAGCGGAACTGACTCCTGTCCTCACCGTTGTTGGGTTGCAATTGCAATTTTTCCAATTCCCCTAGATAGGCAATTAATGGAGCGTCAGCCAGGCTTTAGTGTGTCGTATCTCGTTTTCACGTAATTGGTAATGGACAACCATGTTTCTAATGCAAACGCTACATGATCACGGCACGCAAGTCACGTTTAGCCTTGCAGTTGATCGATAGCCACTCAACACACGGCTGGTGCGTCTAAGAAATATCCAGCACTTGTCAATAATAACGATTTCTATACTTGTCGACCATATAGCATTTTACACCTCTTAGGCACGATCGGCACGATGAAATAATTTAATTGAGCCCCGTTCAAACAGGCAACTCCATTCTGCTTGGTAATAGAATGAGACATCAGTCTACGTAATTTCATTATTCTAACTATTAGGACGCCAGATAAGGGGTACTAGTGTTTCTGTTGACATTTTCTACGTTATATCCCACCTTTTTATCGGGTCGCATGAGCCTACTACCAGCTGACAGTAAGTCGCTCAAGGATAACCCTGCGGAATTAGCGAAATACACTCGTTTGCATACCTATTTGGTTTTGACGAGAGACTCACGTGGAAACTCGGGGACTGCGTCTACCTAATGAGCCCCAAGAAGGGCGAAACCGGTCGTGTGCTCTCGAAGTGTTTTCAGTAACCTTATGAGTAGTGTATCACGTCTATACAACCCAGCGGAATCCTAATTGTCTTCTATTTCATGTCATTCGAGTGCTTTTATTGAGTGAGAAACTGTAGCTCCAAGCCTGATCCCATCTATTCAACCTCCATGTAAGTCCTGTTAACCGAAAAACCAATGCTTGGTACTAAACAACAGGGAGGATTTTCGGTGGGGATTTCCCCAAGTAAGTGAAGTCAATCTAAGCGTAAAAGCGGAGAAGCACTGTATAGCTTGTTGGGACTCGTACCTGGGATTCGTGAGTATCCTGTCTAAGTGCGAATTAATCGCAATACCGATCAGCCTCACGTGGCCGAACGTTAGTCATCATCTACTGGCTGACATGTCTCGTGAAATACGCATTGCTGATGATTCTGTTTTTATCACTATGTTTGTACTGTGAAGACAAGATTACTAGAAATACCACTGAAGTGTCGTACGTTTTACGCTTGAGTAAGTCCATCAGGTCACCTGGAGGATGCTGGTTACCTGCGTGCAAAAGTCAGCCATGACCTGACCAGAATTGTACTTTTGCGGCACTAATCAGTACCGCAGATGTTTCCGTTCAGGTAGCCAATTAATGAACAGGGTTGATCGGTTCAGAAATGACTGACCCTAGCTTTATTACTGCGTGCTTTGAGTTCAGTCAGGAGAGTCTGAGAGTACTTCCGACAACAGAAAATGACTTTCTCCGGTCTTGTGGGCATTCTGTCGGTGGGACACAGCATATTCATTCATGTGCGATGATCAACTCAATCCTTGCTCTCGCCTCCTTTCAGGTCCTGGCCTGACCAATACTGTCACAGCAGTGAAGAATGCTCAGATGGCTGAATCACCCGTGGTGCTACTGGCCGGTGCTGCTGCTGGACTTCTTCGTGGTCGAGGATCTCTGCAGGATATTGATCAGATTTCACTATTCCGCTCGTTGTGCAAATGGTCTGGTCGAGTCAGTCGCGTGAAAGATATTGTCCCGTTGTTGTGCAAGGCTTTCTGTGAGGCCCAATCAGGCACTCCGGGTAAGTCTTCAGACCTCGACCAAACCGTTTTCCACTTTGTCGTGGTCCGATACTCGTGCATGACATTAGACGGCAAGTTCCAATTTTAGCCTATTACTTTCAGACAGAAGAACAGTCTTTCAGGCAATTTACATGATACTATGTTTCTAACTCCTGGTTACTGGGCTGGATAAATCACACACCATATTAAAGACAGTTGTTTTCGGGCATGACTGGGCGGACAAATGAAGTAGGACTCCCCGATGCATCGCCTTGGTACACAGTATCGAAGTGATAGCTGGTATTGTCGCCTTCCCAGTTTATCGGTTGCCCATACCGAATTCTCAGACGACAACCTTAAGCCGTCTTACTCACTTGATTATTAGAACACGTAACGTGCCACATCTGTTATTCTGAGTAGGATGTGGGAGGCAGTGGACTCGTACGTTGCCGCCACACCTGCATTCCAGGCTTCAGGTGACTGTCTGTTCGATCTAAAGTCTTCAGTCGCCACCCGTTCCGATAGCAGATGCACCGACCGATTTACCGGGCCGTTTTCGTTTCGGGAGGTTCACTTCGCTCAGCTGAATTCAACTTCCACAACCGTAGAGTGGCGTCACTTTACCTGTCAAGGATAGAGCTTCAGTGTGGTGTATTTCGCTGTGTGTCAACAAGTGGCCCACCGTTAGTGGAATACAGACGAAAAGTGGGTGTCTGGTCATTGACGTCGACGAAACGTTGTTCAAGTCTGATGCAAACGTTAGGTTACTTTTCGGGAAAACGAACTTCTCTGAGGCAGACGGGCTAGTCACATACCAGGGGTCATACAGCCCGCATGTCAGAACACTGTCCGCTTCGCATAGCCTGTTTCGACCGACGATATGTTGGAGCGGACGGTCCAAAGGCCGTTAGACAAAGAGCTGACAGTGCTGTGTGCGAGTTTTGATCAATAGGATCGGTGGCAAATTCCAATTTGCTTGATGAGATCTGCTCGACGTGACATACGGATGATCAGTGCTGCTGGCAGACACGCTTTGGTTACACTGTCGATGGTGCTCGTGCATCAAAGCTATCCCGTTCTCAGTGCTTTTCTTGGAGTAAAGCACCCTTCGTCAGGCATTTCGACATCAACAAACTGCTTAGACCATCACCTCTAACAGGCAAATGTGTTCGCCTTTGTATTAATGATACTCCCTTTCGGTGCCTAATTGCCATGCCGCCCGAAGAAAGCACTAGGGTTGGGCTACTGCCAGGTTCCCCAAGCCTAGACAGCAGCAGTCGAGACACCAAGGATGGGTTCGAACCACGAATCTTCTGGTCAGTAAGTTTGCGACTCAATCACTGGGTTATCTTGAGCTGTGTGCCTCACTTCGCATTTGCGGGAGTCAATTTGCTTCCGATATACCCCATTCGAGGCTGACCAACTTAAACGGACATGCTTATTGTATTTTTAGAAGCAATATCGTGAACCTGGGCGTTTTTCTTCGGAACCTTTTGGGAGATCGACAAAATTTCTAGCTGATTTACGAATACCGAATTCCTAGGGTGCCGTGGGTCTACGAAGAATACACATACCGGGATTGCCCTTCGAACACTGAATATAACTGGACAGAGCAGTTCATCAAGACATTTCTACATACTACTCAGACTGTCGTTCAGTCAACCGGCACGTAAACCCATCACATTCACAACCCAGGCCTCACCATCCGTCTACGTTTCTGCATCCTTCCCATTGTCCTTAGCTTTTTGGAGATTTTACAGTTGGAAAGCTGCCGGTCCTCATTCTGGCGCCTGTGATGTTCTGGGGCATAAGGTTTTTTGTCCGGCAACCCGGAATTTTCGTTTATCGTTTCGTTTTGGCCAGATGTGCAGAGCCACGAACTACCTTGCATGATCGTGAACACAGCATTCCGGGACTGGGGAGTAACATTTTCCATCCAGAGGTTTAGCGGCACACTTCCTGCAACTGTCTCGGTAGGACGTAACGCCTGACAAATTCTATTCTACGCTGTCCAATTACGTAGGACGTAGGACAAATCGCCCACGCACTTGGACCGGAAACCATTGACGTTTCTAAGAGGCTGAACCATTGATTTGTCGATGCGGTTAATTTAGGGTAGGGCCGTTATCGGGGACAAAGTATGAAAACCAGTAATAGTGCGTACAGGCACAAAATTTCGCAGGTGATCAAGGTGAAACTTCTGAAAGGTCACGGACTGACAAGTGAAAACAAGTTGGTGAGTGGTTGGGGGTGAGTGCCGAAGGCTCACTCGGATTTCAGATCAGCTGCGTGTGAAATCACGAGATGGCTCGGTGGGCGAATTTACTACCCAGAAGGTCCGTTGTTCGAAACCAACCTCGGCATCTCGACTGCTTCTGTCTAGGCTTGGGCAACCTGGCAGTATCTCAGTCCTCTTGCTTCCTTCGGGTAGCATGGCAGCTAGGCACCGAGAGAATGTTGCAGCTGTACGATTATTACTATGGTCACGTGTTTCGACGCTCCAATGTTTGTGTTTATTCAGCCATACATCCATAGTTCAGTGACCCCTCTCTGGAACAAAGGGAACTGCCTAAACTACCTTTTCTTGTGAGGTAACCGAAATCCAGCACACCACGTCTCCCCTAGTTTCGAGGAAAGCCAAGTCAAAATATCCACACCAGACATATGTATTTTCCGGAGCTTTTGACAACAATAAACCGACCCGCTTTCTCCCTCCCATTACCACAACCCACTGAACTGACTATACCCTCTGACCATTCAATATTGATCACAATTCAACCCGCCTGTATTTCTGAGCTGACCAAAACACATGTGGATTCAGACAGAAGCTATCGCGTGTAGAAACCCCTGGATCGAGACGGCTCAGTGGTTAGTGCGCGGATTTACTGACCGGAAGGTCCGTGGTTCGAACTCGACCTCTGCATTTCGACTTCCCCTCTCTAGGCTTGGGCAACCTGACAGTGTCCCAGCCCTCGTAGCATGGCAGCTAGTCACCGCAAGGGCACATTTGCGTCCTGTCCCTTCAAACTGATCCGATCGAATGAACAATATCCACATCGGCGTTGTTTTTATTCCATTGTTGTACGACCTCTGGACACAGTTACTGCCACGTGGCTACCTTGAAGGGATACCCTTCTTCAACCCATCCGCCCTTCCGGGCAGTGATTCTCTATCGAGCATGCTTTGGAGACAGGGTGCAGGGCCAAATACGGGGACAGAGGTAGTTCAAGCCATTCGCATTGCTTGAAGACGCCACTTCTCAGAACACGGTGGTGTGTTCCCTCAGTGGGGGACAAAGTTGTGCTTTTCACTGCCTGTGGATTTCGTCCGTGTGCTTGATGGGTAGATTGAAATTTGTTGGAGGCCGTGGCCAAGTGAACTGATTCAACCATATTTGCAGTGCTTCTGAACCCTGGTAGTTCGGTGGCTTGTGGTTCCGGTTCCAACTGGTCCGAGTTCGACCCCCATGCAAGCCTTCAAATAGGCTACTGACCCCCATCTTGGTATGTCGCACACTTATCGAATTATCCGTTAAAATGTACTATTCCTGATGAGTATGCAATACTTTTTTTTGCGTACTACATTGACTACTCAACATAAGGAGGCCATTTGGAGTTCTTTGACTTAGTTATTCCTAAAAGTCTGTGGTTCGAACCCAACCCGGGCCTTTTTATTGCTCCTGTCCAGGTTTGGGTGACCTGGCGACATCTCAGTCCTCTTTCTTGTTGCACGGCAGCTGTGCATCGAAAGGATGCCATAGCTAAAGAATCGTTTTTTTATATTTCCGGAATACAAATTTCAGTAACAGTAATGGGGGAAAGAGTACTGAACTCATTGTCACATAGCCTTCATTGTGTGAGGGAGATCCCTAGGTCCGACTTTTCAGGACCAGCTGTGACAGTGAACACCTTCATGACACTTCTGGTGTGCAAATTCACCTAAACTTCTGGAATCGCGACCTAAAGCTGCCACCTTGATGTGGTGGTCGGGCTTGAGTTCTACAATGATCCCACGGGTTACACTGGCTGGAACGTCGTTCCACAAGGTGCAATCATGCCAGGAAGGCCAAAGTGGAGCAGTCAGACCAAGAGCAGCGTACTACGAGTGATCGCGCTACGAGGTGGTCTGGGGCTAAAGTTGTACTGTCCTCTGCGACAGGAGTGTGAAGGCTGTAAGGTGTTTCCCCCAGGTGACCAGCATGTCCATATTTATGGAAACAGCGATGCTGCCTTCCCCCGAAGAAGAACGGGTTAGAAAAGCTCAGCCCTAAAAACGCACACTCCGACCGCCCAACGGTTGACCGTGACCGCCGGCGCACTATTCAGTACGGTCGAAATACTTTTAAAACCAAAGAGTCCGGTGCTGCTCAAAAGGCATCTGCTGTGCGCAGCCGCGGGTCTATGCCTACCAGCGGTGACAAGTTTTATGAGAATTACCAAAAATCTACTACACACAGTCATACATGCGCCAGTCGCGCCCTCAATGGGGCTCGTGCATCCAAGCTACTGCCTTCAATGCATAGTTCCCTTTTCAGTCCCTTTGACAGTCCACTGACAGTGCTGAATTTACGCACCAATTTAGTAGCTCCCGCCTCCAATGCGCAGCTACTTACCCCACCTCCCCAAATCATCGGTGAACGAAACTGTGGCAGATACAACCACTGTACGACAGGTATGCGGTATGACAATGATGATGATGATGATGAAACTTTTGGAATGTCGCATGTACGAATAAACATGACTCCATCAGTACATTTGCACTGGATAAAACGAGTCTCGGATCACCAAGGCTAGTAACTTGAGCCTTGAATAATCCGAAAACCGGTAGGAAAAAATGGTCTCTTTACTAATGCAAATAACTTGTGTTAAGGAGATCCTGTTATCCATAAAAAAAAATCGAGTGCCCGTATAATTACTTCGCGTGATGTTTGGTGTCATGCAGATGAAACGTGTCCATGCGGACGGAGCACGTTCGTCCTGTGTGATCGCATAATTACTTTGCACCACCCCCTTTCACATTTTTGATTGGATCATTCCATTTCTAAGCATTAGGTAGCGGACGATTTCCACGCTAGGTAAGTTAAACTCGTGGTTGTGTAATTTTGATCGTATCTGAAGGGTATTCAAACACCGAAGGTTGACACTTATGGCGGGCGTCGTTCCACACGATCGCAATTCGAAACCTTGACTTTGAGCGTCATCCTTCGCTTTCTTGCCACTCACGAGATATCAAACTGTTCGGCCCAGTCAATCCTTTTCAAGCGACTGTCTGACTCCAAAGGTTCAACTTATTATGAATAAAAAATAATAGTCGTTCAGCTGTAACAATTTTTCATTGCATAGCTATCGTGCCACCCGAATAAAGCACGGGGTCTGAGATACTTCCAGGTTGCCCAAGCCTAGACAGGAGCAGTCTAGTTGCCGGGCTTGGACTCGAACCACGGACCTTCCGCTCTTTAAGTTCTCACTTCAGTCACACAGCCATCTCAACTTATTATGAACATATTATTGATACGTTGTTGTTGAGAAACTAGTGAACGGAATGTCCCGTATCTCAAATTTGGTACTGCGAATAATTAGGCTTGGAAACCCATGGCCTGCGTCCCCACTTGGGACCTGAAACTTCCCCCGCCGGTGGGGAGTGCGACTGTTTTCTCCAAGTTGGGGACCAGTGCTTCAGTTCAATCAATCATCAAGGTTAACTACTCGGTATGTTTGACGTGTGTGTCTAGCGAAATGTCTCAGAAAATCAGTTGTGTTTTAGCACAGGTAGAATCACTTTCTCAGTCTTTGGGATCAGTTCTCCTCCAGACTATCGCTGTGCGCCTCTGTGGGACACTACTGAGGGAGCAAGCGTCAAGAGCCTTCCTGCTGAAGTTCAACTGACCAGACAAATACCCAAGTAACCCAAGAAAACTTAACCCAGCCGTTTGTTTGTAGACGAGATTCGCTGTATTCAGGCAACCCCATTTATCAGTGCGTTTTTAATAATCAAACAGAACTTCCAATTGCACTTACTGCTAATATCATCTGTACACACCGCACTGCGTTTTCACACTGCCAGATTGTGGGTGCGCAGTTTACTACTTCAAAAACCCGCCCGATTTGAATCTGAGACGCCGATGCACGCACCAATTTGAATGATACGGGTGTGACAGCCTCCATCTGAGCGTCCCGATTAGTATTGTTTGATGTCGTTGATTGATGCACAGCATGTACAAATCATGTGACGATTTGTTGTCGACCCCCGGTGGCTCTTCAGCCTACAAATGCAGAACAAATTTGTTATATGTGTACATTTCAAACTATTACATGCTGGTTCATCATTTACATCAGAGACATTGATGCTTCACTGCCGTACAACCACAAAGTTTATCTAATTATATTTAAGGCCTCAGAATGAAAAGAAGAGAAAAAAAGTGGGGGAGGGAGGGGACCTGATGCTGGCATATCGCAAGCATTCTGCGGTCCCTATACCTCCAATCTGAAAAGAAACTGACAGCACGAACGCGAATGACATCGATCGGCCGCCATTTCTTGCAACGTCTCCAGCCAAGCACAGGCGGGGTCACGGGGGCCCCATCCTGGAAGGCGTACAACACCAACAACACTCAAACTCTTTGTAGTCTCTTTTACCCCCTTCCGCCAAGTATTACGTTGTCCGCCTTGCGGTTTCCGCCGTTCTGAAGGAAGCACAGAGAAAAACACTTGTCTCGGTGATGGTGTTTCGGCATGAGTGGCCCATGGCCGAGCCACCGCAGTTGGTGGTGCTGGATGTTGTCCGCTATTTGCTGCACCACCAAATACCCGTTTTCTAATTACCTCGTTACGAATTCGTTGATGCCATCCGACACCAGAAGCGCTTCTGAGACATCGGGGGTCAAAAATATGTCCACAGAGGCCATGCCTCGCAACCATACAGCAACGCGGCCCTTACCGTTACCTGGCACACGCGACCTTTAGGACCCAGTGATATTAATGCCACAAGTGACGCAAATTAGCAAACATGCTTCTGGCCTGCACTGACTTCATCAGACACGTTTCCGTCAGAGGTAATGCAACTACCGAGGTACGTAAAATTTTCCACAACCTCCATTGATTCTCATCGAATTGTAATTGGTAGTTTCAGAGACTGCACTTCTTAAACATGACTTTGTACTTTGATTGGTGCAAGGCGCACGCCGAAAGGTGGTATGACGGTGGGTAGTCTATTCAACAGGGCTTGTGGTTCCCCTTGGTCTTCAAAGATGAGGACGATGTCGTCTGTGTACTCCAGATCGACAAGGTTCTCACCATCAGCGATTGGAACACCGGGGTTTTGAAGACCTTCCGACGTTCGCCTCAGTATTTCATCAATGATGAAGTTGAACAGGAATGGAGAGAGTGGACATCCTTGTCGGACACCACTTTTTGTAGGGAAGCTCTTGGAGAGCCCACCATAGACTCTCATCCGCCCAGAAGTATGCGAATATAGGGATCGGATTATGTTCACAAACTTCTGGGGCATGCCCTGTTGAGCAATTGTAGTTAACAGCACTGACCGATCGACAGAATCGAACGCACCATTGAAGTATAGGAATACTAAGATTGTGGGCCGTCTGTACATATGGCGTTGCTCTAACACCTGACGGAGTGTGAAGATGTGGTCAACGCAGCCTCTACCCTGTCGGAATCCTGCTTGATTCTCACGAGTCAAGGGTTCACGTGCCACCGTAAGACGACGAATAATCAGTGACGCCTGAAGCCTTGTCACAACAGGAGTTAAACTAACACCTCTATGGTTACTACATTCACTGCGAGTACCCTTTTGTCGATTCGCCCCAGTTGTCTGGAACGGTCTCTTTCTTCCAGATAGAACCAAATAGGCTAGTCAGGCACTGGCTGAGGAGCCCACCGCCATCCTTGAAAAGAGCAGGTGGCACGTCGTCAGGACCAGCAGCATGATGACGCTTGAGTAGAGATATACACTCGGACACTTCTGTGGTTGAAGGCAGCGCTACATTCACAGTCCACCTTTCTGTTGAAGGCCAGGATTCCAGATTGGAGGTAGCAGGTGGCCAGCTGAATTGCTGCTTAAAGTACCATGTCCAGCGGTCCAAACGTTATGCGCGTTTAGCGTACAAGTGCATGGTCGGAGTCCACGCTAGTGTTCAAGAAGAAGCGATAGGCAGTGATCGACCCGATCGCCACCGATGACTGACGGCGATGTGGCCGATTCGGATTGGGTATTGGGCCGTAGGTGGGCACCACGTTGTCAAGCGATTTCTGCTGATCCAGAAATTGGTACTGCAAAGGAATAGTCTGTGATCGGCACACATCTGAAGCAAGCGACCTCTGTTGTCCGTGCGTGTCGCATCCAACCCAAGACAATCACCCAATTGGGCCTCAGCAGCGCTTAGTCTACCCCTCTGGGCGTTCATGTCACCACCAAATACAACGATGTTTGAGATCTTAGTCCGCTGTAAAAAGCACCTAGAAACTGTCTGGCAGATTCAGAGCTACAGTCCAACGAGACGTAAGCTGATGCAATGAACGTGGAGCAATGTACCACACTTTTTCGAACTTCTTCCACAGACATTGTCAATGGAGCCGCGCAGAGGTGGTTATCAACGGGCATCTAGTCAGATCCGCATCCGCATCGATGGAATGACACAATAACTTCCTGCATATCTAACGGCAACGGCCTCCAGATTTGCGCTGCCGGCAGCGGAGGGGAGGGATGGGGCAGTTAGTTCAACTAAATTTTCTGATAGGCAGTACATAACAATGCAGAGGGAATCCAGCGTGCAGACAAGAGCCGCTTGTTGTCCTGTTTGTTTCCGTACTAACATTAAAGGCAACTAAGTAGGCGGGCTTTCGGGATTCGGAAACAGAATTCGAAGTGTCTAGGGTTGTGACTGAACTCGCACGTACAGAAGCTGCAGCTGAGTGTGATGCAGGGCGAGCAAAACGGTTGGTCCTAGAGCTGGAACCTGCGGAGAGCGTATTCAAATTTGAGTGGGGTAGGGTGGAAGAGAGAAAACGTGAAGGTGTAAGAAGGGAGGCGTCAGCGGCAGCATGTCTTCGTTTACCCGCCCTGCTGTATGTGGCAAGTAAGGCGACCCGGCTGGTGACACCACGCGACGGCTGATGTGGCGGAGAATTATTTTCAGTTGTAAGTTTCGTGGTTGTACGTGGGCTGGGATACTGCCAGGGCGCCCAGATCTAGACACGACGACGATTAGGGTCTTCAACCAAACCTTGTGGGTCAAAAGCTCGACCGCAAGGCAGCAGTGTTTGGCGCAAAATGCAAGTGCATGACCATTTTTATAGAAGAGATAACCACATATGTTCTGACTCCCAGCCTTGAGGACCAGGAGACTGTGTTCTTCAGACCTCTAACCTTGTGTGGGGGACTTTGTGAGTGTCCCAAGGAAACCACCCAGTGTAGCTCAACGGGTCGCGGAGGCACACAACCCGTCATACCACGGTAACGTCCAGTCTCCTCGTGACGGAACACTGAGTCCGTAAAAGATGGACTGTCCCGAACAACACACGTAATGGACAGCACTACTATGCTTGGTATCGGTTTATCGAAACATATAAAAAACCGTGTTCAGAGGACCCCTTTTTGCGGCAATCAAAACCGCAAAAGTGAGAGAGCGTAGGTTTAACGCCGCCTATATTCCGTGGTTCCCAAACCTCCCTCATTTAGATGCTGGGCGGCCGCGTCACTTCAAGGTCGGCAGGGTGTAGCCACTAAACAAAGAGCTACATTACTGGTGACATCTACTTCCATCCGATGAAGCTGAGTAAAGGTGAAGTACCTCGTGTAGTAGTTAATCTTCGCGACAAGTGACTGCGATTCCTTCGGTTGTCGGAATACTGTAATGCAGCACGAACGTCATTAACCTAGGTTCACATCCAGGCCAAGCGTAGAGAGTCCCTTGAATGCCATCTTGGATGGTTGCTTAGAAGTTCACTCTGTGCTTTATGACCAAGTCGCACCTTGTATGTTGTTTGATCTACACTAGCACTGTTCCGAGCGTGACACACAACTACTCAGCGGTACTCGTTGTTGTCTACCGAAGGCCTATAGAGGCCGGTTTGTAAGAGACTCGTTTCGAAGCCATGTGCGGCTCTACTATGGAAAAACTATGCACCTGGTCCCACCGATTGAGCTAAATTGTTAATTTAATTTGTCCACCGTTTTTCTCTTCAAAACGGAGCTATCACCTTTCTTCAATGCTCTTCCTGTATGATTCTACTCCAGACTAATGTTGATTTTGTTCAAAGTTTCCGTGCCACCTTATTTTGCAATCTGCTTTTCGACTCTGTCTGTTTGCTACGGTTCTCCATCGGTCATTCCCCATTGTTCTCTGGTCTCTGTATACGAAGATCTTGTCTGGTTTTCAGTCCATCGGGTGCGGCAGGCCCCGACGACTTCCGATGCACTAGGTTCTTTCCCTTCGTTATCCCATGTTCCCTCCAACGAATTCTTCAAGCCCCCGCACGATGCTCGAGAATTGACAATAAGTTCATCTAATAAAGTTTCACGAACTTTTGTTCGGCACGATTATTCCTTTCTCTGAACCCACCATAGGTTTAGTGTGTCTCAAGTCATCATCCTCTTCACGTGTAAAAACCGCGTACATGTTGTATAGTGGTTATAGCTGCCACACTTCCGTTCGCCGATGATCTAGGGAGATGGGGGTCGATGGCTATGCGTTGGAGGCGGTAGGTGGTGCGTGCATACAAGGATGTCAGTGAACTTTTCATAGTGGAGATTGCGAGGAAAAACTATGTACTGAAGGCAACAGCCTGGATGTATGAACGCGCAACTGGGCCATGTCAATCAGTCTCTTTGATGTGTCCCGTCTAGGGGTCCCCATCCAGGGAAACTGCAATGACCAGTGCAGCTGAGTTTGTTGATAATGGCTTTCATACTTCGCTTCCAAGTCATTGATTGCTTCGTTTCCAGCCCTTGCGTAGTTATACAAAAGGGGATCTCCGAGAAATTTGGAGCACGTGACCAAGCCAGCGCAAGTGTGTCTCAAAAAACAGCTGCCGGGGGTCGGCAGCTAATTACACGACACTTGGCTCCTAGCTCAATACGCAATATGCTACGAGGTTCGTAGGTATCGTGCAAATCGGGCGCTTCGTTTCATTAGACAAGAGAGGTATCTGAAAACCGTTTTTCGTAACCCGCTCGTTTCATGTTTCTCTCTCCCTCTCGCGCATCATTTTAGGCCCCGTTCTGGTGGAACTTCCCATTGACACTCTGTATCCATACAAACTGGTTCGACAGCATTTTCGTATTACGGACAGTGCGAAGTCGTTGAGTCAACGTTTCACAAGCTGGTACGTGCCCTTTTCGAAGTATCATCATCATCATCCTCAGAGGCACTCATTTGTCTCCCTATTTACTCGTCAATACAGCCAGACATATATCTGAATTCGTCTCATCTCTCAACATATCCAATTGTTCTCTTCATGGTTGTCCGTTCTGGTTTTAACCGTCACAAGACACAAAACTGAATAAGACCGTCTGACTGCTGGGTGCCTGCACAAGCATTCATCGACAACGTCTGATCTAATTAGAAAACAGACCACGAGGACGTCGTAGCCAATCGATAAGCATACGCAGAATGAACAACACTCTCCCCAACAGTGTGAACGGTCGAACTAGCCATTTTGCTTCCGAAGTTCCTAGTCTGTCTGTGCTCACTAATTATTAGATCAACTGTGGTCATTAGCCGCAGACCAACGAGGTCATTAGCTTTGGGCGTTTTTCAGCTTTCAGGTTGAACACATCTCTTATATGTCTCAGTATAATTAATGGGTTGATTGTGTGCCAATTTTTCATACAATCTCTGCCGAATCGCAGTGCAGCAAACTGTTTTTGTTTCGCTTTGAATGTTTAAAAAATCCTCCGAGAAGGTTGAGAACAGTGTTTTCGAGTTTGTTGAGATAAACGCGTTTTTGCTCAATGTCAGAAAAGTCGAAAACGCTTCACCTAAACTACTACTCGGTAATGTTAGTAGTACATGACATTACTCCTTCGGAAATGCACTTATGTCGTCAAGCACTGACACTCGTATGAAGTCCAACTTGATGTTCTTTTATAGGAAGTTGACCCTTCAGCTTGCTCTGCACTTTACGCAACTGCTCCACTGAGCCCTTTGCCATTTATTTATTTTGTACTATTAAATTGTGACCATTATTACACATCAGACAACAGTTCTTCGTTACAAACTACCTCTCCAGGTATGGCATGTTTCATTGCCTACTGGGTGTCCTTCAAGAAATCCCATTCAGTTTTCTCTTTCAAAATGAGTTTCCCAAGTCAGGTGGACAAGTAAATATCGCCTTTACCAATGAGTGATTGCTGTCCATAAATTGCCGTTGAAAAACTTTCTACCGAGTTTTTATCCCGGAAGACCGGGCTTTGCTTATAATCCACATTACCAGCCAACTCCAGTCTTGTGTGGAACAACTTGAATACCCCAGCTGGGGAACCGTACAAATGGATGACTTGTTCGAATCTCGCTTAAATTTCCCATTCCAACCTATTGGTATGCCAGTTAGTGATCTTTTGAACGTTGCTCACTGATTGGCCAATGGACGCGTCACCGGGACTGGGCGATGAATACACTCTGCCAAATGGAGTGAGTTTTTCTTCCGGTCCACAGTCCACCCAAGCGAGGTCTCCAGGTGCAAACACCCGTCAAAATGTGTACCTTACAGGAGGAAAACGATGGAATCAATATAACCACAAAACATTGTCACCCATTCGATCGATCGGCTAAACTAGACCATCACTGTGTTTTCCTGCTTCTCAAATTTAGTAGACCGTTTTCGGAAAAGTTTGGTAACAATCGGTAGATTTGTTGCTGGGCAACGTTTTGCTTTTGACCGTTGTTCTTCGTTGTATGCGGATCAACTCGGTGGTCAGTAGCAATGCAGCCATAGTGAGCTTGCCACGTCAGATGTATAACCCATGGCTCCAGCAATGCGGTGCGTGGCGGTAAAACGATCAGCCGGATACCGTACCAGTTTAGTTCGATTTTTGTATAATAACTGTATAATAACTGTATAAGTATCACTGTCATAACGGTATTTTCCTCAGCTTAGTTCTCGGTCTGAGCTTCCCAAGCCAGCGTTCCCGTCAAAAACAATCACCAAAGGTGCACAAGGTGTATTAACGCCCAAAACCAGGTGAAAAACACTTGTACAGCGCGTCGTATATAAAGTGTACGTGGCGACAACATTCTGGAAATTCTGACGCCTTCTAGATGCGCCATTGGCAACCGGCATTCGGCGAATACTCGGTCATGATCGGTTGTTGGGTTCAGACTTTCGACCAATCAGAGCTCGTCTTGATGCCAGACCGGCAAGCGGCCCGAACTTTTGGCCACTCTTGTGCGGAATAGGCCTCTCGGCCGTAGCAGTGCCTAACTGCCAATGGTAAAGAGGTATCTGTGTGGAATTCCGCCCAACAGTGTGCTACCCAGTCATCAGAGTATTCCACAGTGCACAGTCAAAGGTGGACGCAGACCACGGCCATCCAATCATCAAGTTCCGTTTGTTTTAGTCAGCAGGGCAATCGAAACAACCGAAGCACTTCAAACAAACAACGAGCAGGCCCCTGCAGCACCACTCGAGAGGTGGAATGATCGGAATCAAGCACATTCTAACAATAAATTCACCACTTGAAACGGTGGTCAACAAGAATGCTCGTACAGCAAAACAAACCCGAGTGCTTTTCGTGAAACGATCTGAGGCCTTGCTCTCAGTTGACTCCCAGAATCATGAT